>JARBWK010000001.1:20709031-21189234 GCA_030556195.1 Anolis apletophallus
CTCAGAACTTTAAACTAAACTATTAAAGTTCCTACTACCACACGACTTTGGTCAGTAAACTGAGAAATTAAACAAATTCCTCTGGTAGCCTTGCTTTCGCACTGGATCAGTTTTCTTACACGATCCCACCGCTCTGCCACCAATATGCGGTGAAGCTACGTTCAAATCAACCGGCTGGACAGGGTGGACCCTCTCTTAAAGATCCCACCGCTGCCGCCAATATGTGACCACTCCACTTCTTGACCGGCCTCAGACTGGACAATCTTTCTATGTCCACACTGCTGACCTCCAATCCAAGGAAACCTCGAAGTTACCTCAGCAACTTCACGTTTATTGGCAGGGTACTGTCTCACCCCTTCACCATTTAACTGACTGGAGTTTTAAAACTTCTCAGTGACCACTTGACCACGCTGCCACCATTTATCCGGCTGACCACTGACTTTGAGGGCCACCACCAATAAAAGAATCAGGAGAGGTGTTTTCCTTTTAAGATGCAAACAATTTATTTTGACACAAATGGGTACAATCTTGGTTGGTTTCAAACTTCCTTAGAGGCACAACTTTTTCTGTTACATAACACAATGGGGACCTATTATAGGGTTTCCACTAAACCTCTATAAACCCCTGCAACTTTAACTAGGGTCTCTATACCCTTTAACTGGACTGCTCACTAGCAGACCTTAAGACACACACTAACACTGGACCGTTCTCTTTCAGTCCTTAGGACACTCTAAACTAGAACATAACTCCTCCCCCTCTCATTTGGCAGTTGGCTTCCCGCTCTTTTCCAACTGTAGAATTCAAACCTGAACATTCTACTAGCCTCTAGCCCTGGTTGCCATGGCGACAGCTCTTCTAAGCTTCTGCCATGCCTCCCTTCTGTTTCACCCACAGAAACAAACCATAGAACATTCAAAACAACATACATTTTAACACATGTCACACAACATTTACACACAAATAATCAACATCATTACAAGGGGCAGGGCCAGGTCCCGCGTTGTGACACTGTGAGATTGAAAAACAGTTGCCACACCCATCTTAAAGCCCTGATCTGGCACCCTCAGACTACTACCTATTTGGCAAACTGAAGGACTTCCTGTGTGGAACAAAATTTTAAGATGATGACTCTCTTGTGGCAGCTGCTATGCAGTGGCTCAGATGAGCTGATCCAGAGTTTTACTGTGCAGGCATAAAGGTCCTATTTCCAAGGTGGTGTAAGGCTGTTGAAAGGGATGGGGTTTATGTGGAAAACTGGCATTTTGTCCCTAAAGCATGTATCAATGTACTGAATAAATAGCAAAAATGTAGAATACATGAGACATGCATGGGTTTCTGGACAACTTTCAGCTTTCACTTCCATGTACTGCAACTTTCTCAACCTGGGGGTCGGGACCCCTGGGGGGTCGCAAAGGGGTTTGAGAGGGGTCACCAAAGACCACCAGAAAACCTATATTTCAGATGGTCTGAGGAACCCCTTTGGCAAAGAAGGCTGAAAATCTCTCCGACTGTCCTTCTCTTCCTTTTTGGAAACAGGCAGTGAATCCTTCCACCAAAACTTCTCCCTCACTGTGATTGGCCGGCCTCTCAGCCAATGGAAGGACTGTTTCTGAGATTCCAAATGGGGAGGGGAGAATACACATTTTTGGTGCATGGCAGCATGCTGTGCATTTCGGATGAGAGAGAATGCAAGGCTGGAGGGAGGCTTGCACCAGGTAGTTTCGTCAAGGCAGAGGGGGTTTGTGTGGGAAGTTTGGCCCTATCATTGCTGGGGTCCAGAATGCTCTTTGATTGTAGAGGAACTATAAATCCCAGCAACTACAACTCCCAAATGTCAAGGTCTATTTTCCCCAAACTCCACCAATGTTCACATTTGGGCTTATTGAGTATTCATGCCAAGTTTGGTCCAGACCTATAATTGTTTGAGTTCACAGTGCTCTCTGGATGTAGGCGAACTACAACTCCAAAACTCAAAGTCCATGCCCACTAAACCCTTCCAGTATTTTCTGTTGGTCATGGGAGTTCTGTGTGCCATGTTTGGTTGAATTCCATTGTTGATGGAGTTCAGTATGCTCTTTGATAAATCCCAGCAACTACAACTCTCAAATGACAAAATCAATCCTCATTTGGTCCAGTGAATGGAAATACATCCTGCATATCAGATATTTACATGACAATTTATAACAGTAGCACAATTAGAGTTATGAAGTAGCAACAAAAATATTGGTATGGTTGGAGGTCACCACAACATGAGGAACTGTATTAAGGGGTTGTGACATTAGGAAGGTTGAGTAACACTGATGTACTGTATCAATATACGAGTACCCACAAGGCTGTGCATACACTCTCGTCAGTGTTATTGTTTGTGCCCAATTACAATGGCTCTTCAAAGCACATGTTTTTTTCTGCATGTGCTATGAAAATATGCTGGCTTTTTAAAGTTGTTGATTTTGTCAAATTTTCTGGCATTATAGTTATGATACTGTGGTATAATTTGCACCATGGTAAGCACCATGAGTCACTGCATGGTTGACACCATCCCTAGTGTCACCACTTAGTATGAGCACCCTTTCATACAAGCTCTACTTTGAATTGGGGGGATTTAAAGAAAGGCAATGCTATAGAATTCAGTTTGCAGCCAAACCTTTGCAATCAGTAGAACTTTCCCAAACATTCTTACTCTTGGAGAATAGACTTTCAGGTTTATTTGTTTGGTTGGTAATTTTTGTTGTGCAGTGAAAATGGTTCATCTTTGCTGCTAGGGAAAATGATGTGTTCCAAGTAATGCATTACAATATAACACATTCCTTCAAAGTTATGATAAAGAACCAAAAGAAGAGAGAACAGTTGTTGAAATCCACTCATTGTACTGAAACTTTCCATTTAAATTTTCTGCCAGTGACTCAATTCTTGCTGGTAGGTTGGATTTCTCACAATCCAGTGCCAGAGGCTATGTACCTTTTCTTATCCTAAAATTTCTTTCATATCCCTATTGTACCATGTATGGACTTCTCGCTATCTCTGTTCCTCCCCACCCCCCACCCCCAGGGTGCTAATGACAATGTTTTATGAGCAGTAGGTATTTTGTTGCTATTGTTGAAGAATAAACTGGAAAGGCTGCTCATTTAAATGTGGATGGATGTAATGCTGATATATAGCAGTTTTCAGATACCGGAGAGGCGTGGGAGCCGGAGATAAGTCAAAGCCCGAAGGCAGCAGCAAGTTACCTTGGCAGGAGATGGACAATTCTCTCGACTCTGTGTTGAGCTTTCTCATTGCACATCTAAATTGGGGGTGGGGGAAGGAATAATAAAATAGCATTAAATGTGCCTTTGTTGCAAAGGCTAATAAAAACAACTGTGTGAGGAATACAATCCATAGCACAGTCTATTGCCTTGTCACAGTTGTCAAAACTATCATAGACATTTTGAAAGCTATATGTCTGGGTCAGCCATAAAACTTTTCTTTTTGCTCTTTCTACCCCCACCCTCCCTTTACCTAATTTGTAAAAAGCTCAGATGTGGCTCAGTAAATAACGTTGATATTATGTGTAATCAGACACCTGTTCTTGCCATTTGCAACTGTCACTTGTCACATATGTCATTTCTTATAAGGAAAAAATGCTGGCACCCACCAAGCAAAAATACACAAATGGGCATGCATGTGCATACAGAAGTGTTGTGCTCTGTCAATTAATTCTTTAGAGAAGAAGTAATAAACTGCAACGGGGAAAACCCAGGAAGTACTCCTGCATCCGTGCCAACTCGATTGGTTCCAGTGGACCTTTTGTAAGATGGATCCCTAGGCCACCAGCCCAAAAAAGGATGGTTCTGGATCTAAAAGGTGCATCTTCTGTCAGCATTAATTAACAAAATTATAAGCCTTCTATTGTGATAGTTCCTTTCAGTTTGTCAAGATGGAGGTGGGGGCACAGAGAGGAAGAGAGAGGGGAAAGTACATTATTTTCAGACACATTGATCAGCTACAAGAATATATGAAAACCAAATGTGATAAGTAAATGATATATATATTTAACAATTCTCTCCCTTTCCCTTTCCCTCTCCCTCTCCCTCTCCCTCTCCCTCTCCCTCTCCCTCCTTCTCTCTCTCTCCCTCTCCCCCCTCTCCCTCTCCCTCCCCTCTCCCCCTCCCTCTCCCTCTCCCTCTCCCTCTCCCTCTCCCTCTCCCTCTCCCTCTCCCTCTCCCTCTCCCTCCCTCTCCCTCCCTCTCCCTCCCTCCCCCTCTCCCTCCCTCTCTCCCTCTCTCCCTCTCTCCCCTCTCCCCTCTCTCCCTCTCCCTCCCTCTCCCCCCCTCTCTCTCATGAAAACATATGTTGCTATGTGGGCATAAATCCAACAGTACTGATCTTTGAATTGCTGAAGTAAAGACAGGAGATAAATCTCAATCCCCAAGCAGTCAAATACAGGGCATTTTTTCACATCTATAGATTTTGTACGTATTGATTCAGTATCAATAGTTTGAAAACCTGCACTCCCCCTGTCCCCAAAATCCAAAAATATTACTCTTGATTTTGCCATTTTATATAAGGGATACCCTTTTACTATGCCAATATATATTATGAGACTTGATCATTCACAGATTTTGGGATTCACAGGGTTGTTCTGGAGCAATATACTATATTTTATAAATCAATGTTGGTACTATCTCTTCTAAAACTACATTCTTAAATATGTCTTTTTCCTAATTGTTCTTGAATCAACCTGAGTTCTTAAGTCATTTACTGATTACAATTTCTGCTACATTTTCCATTGGACGGGGCATTTTTCTTGGCACTAACTGACCTTGAAATTGTGGAGATCAGAGACACTGAGAGAACAGAATATAGACATTGGTTAAGTAATTCTTGCTCACTGTTGTGTTTCCTGATAACACATCTATCACAATTGAGAATGAAATAGTATTTTTTGCATCTTCCCAAGAAGTTACACAACTGGTTATCATCATATTTGAGTAGATGGGAAATTTTAGATATGACTGAAGAATGAAGAAAGACAAGACTTCTCTGCTTAAATCCAATTGCTAGCCCCAAATGGAATAAACCTATTTAAACAAAGGGAAAGTAGTTAATCAACACAAAAGTCCAATTGATCCCATGGGTCTGCTCCAGTTGGATTCAATAAATGGATATAGGCCACTAAGTTTGATGGGAGCTGCTTTCTCTGTGCATATAAGATGAGCTAATGTAACTCAGTTGCTGTGGATACACATGAGAGAAGTACATCTGAAATCAGTGGGTGTTGTTGCTTCAAACACAATCAAACTGTTTTTTATCAGTTTTAGAATCAGGTTAAAGAAGCAATAATTTCACTGCCAGCAGTCTTTTTGCACTGCATCCTTTGAAGCTACAGTCAGGATATTACTTTGACCCTGAAAATGAAGCTGAAAAAAGGAGCACCCTATACAATAACTGCCCCATTTCAAATTATATTTCCTCATTACAGTAAACAGATATAATCTTATAAGAATGCATGGTTTAGCTTCATGAAGCTTCCCAATGAGTTTGCTATGAATGGGTCTTATAGCTAAAATTGCAATGATAGGTAGTGTCTGTTGCCTAATGATTACCTTTATTATTATATTCCTTGCATGGATCATCATCTGATGTGGTCATTTACTAACTGCCAACCATGTTTTTTTTTTAAAATGACAGCACTAGTTTTTTTCCTGTATAAGACAGCCTCAATGTATAAGTTTGAATGATATGTGCAAATCACACAGACTAGATATTATAACATTCTTCTCACAATTAAGGGTAGTATTGCATAGAACATTTTGACAGACTCTCCCATTGGAATAATAGATCAATGGGGATATTAAAAATTTCACAGGACTGCAATATCCTTATTGTGAATGTTTGATGAACTTCGCTTGGAAATGCCATGTTGCATTGCAAAAGGGATGTACAAAAAAACAGAAGTCATCACTTTGTGTAATTCTTGTCCGTACAAGCCCTTTTCAGATATTCTGTTACGATGTGTGAATGAATGGTGAGCATGAATGTCAAGCATCATTGTGGCAGAACACCTTTTTCTCAACTAAAGGTCAGAACATAGTCTCCATGTATACCACTGTCCAAGTTGTGCTTTATTTATATCACCAGGAACTCATCGTTGTTGGGAAAGTAATCAATTCAAAGTTCACCAACTGTGATGGGAAGCCTGATAGTCCTTACTAGAGTAGACCCATTGACTCTTACTAGAGTAGACCCATAGAGTAGTCCAATTGTGGAATGGTGAGTCAATGAATAGGTAAGTCCCACTGATACATTGGGTCTAGTCTTCTTAGGAGTAAAAATAGGATTTAGACCAGTGGTGCAGGATCACAATAAAAACAATGGTGTCTTTAGATTTGGCACCTAGTGTGGTAACTCCTTATGCTACTTCCATATACCTCTTCCCATATCATAGTAACGTACTGGAAAGGTTGAAAAAATAAGTAACTATAAAAACCAAAAGTAACAAAACCAATAATGTATCCTTGTAGCTTATGCAGATGAAACTATGCAATTCAGTGCATCATTGTAATTGAATAAGAATGACAGCTGTGAGTAGAGTGCATGCACATTAGAAGGTATCAAAAGTAAATCAGCACAGAGTTTTAGCCTTGTAGGACTGTTGATACAATACATGTAAACCGGGATTACTCTTTTTGATAATTTTGGTATCACCCCTCTGACAGTGTCACTCAGTATGGTTTGCGTTTCCCTGCATCCCTGTCACGATGTCACTAAAGCGGATCTCTTGATACATATGGTTTCAATGTATCTATCCAATATTTTTGAAGCTCAGAAAAGTCTCATAAGACTTTATGTTTTGAATGCAATTTTCCTGCTTCTTGGCAGGGGATTGGACTGGATGGCTCATGAGGTCTCTTCCAACTCTATGATTCTATGATCTAATATGGTGAAGTCTTCTGAGAGACAGACAGTCCAATTGCATTGCTAAAGTGAAAGCCATCTTTGGTTTGCCCTTTGTTTTTGCATGACTTCAAGTTGTTTCTGACTTATAATGACCATAAGGTGAGTCTATCACGTGGTTTTTGTGGCAAGATTTCTTCAGATGAGGTTGATCATTGCCTTCCTCTGAAGCTGAGAGTGTGTGATTACATCAAAGAGTCATTCTGGTGGTGGAGTTAGGGTGGTGTTTCATGGCTAAATGGGGATTCAAACCCATATCTCTTGGAGTCCTAGTGTAAAACTTAAAAATAAAGCATTACTCATGGTCCACTTAATCACTAAACAGTTTGGTGATGCATTAAATGTATTGTAGTGATGATTTTCTCAGTATATTTTTATTGATTCATAAGGAGTGAATTAGTATTTGGGAAGCTGAGAAATGAGGAGGAACATTGAAAAAATTCCAGGATTTTAATTTTTCCCCCATGATTTATTGAAATGATTTTCCAACCTCATCTCTTTGTACATTTAGGCTAGAAATCCTTTATTGTCCCCCTATAGTTCCTAATTGGATGTTTTTCCGGCTTTGCTAATGGGTGGGATAAAAGGGATAAAAGGAATGGGATAAAAAGAAATAACACAATGAAATTATACTGTAGTTTCCTAAGGTCAAATGTAGTTGTGGGTGTTCCGACATGATTCCTACATGATTAGTTATCAGTGAACACAATAATTATTCTGCATTGCTGAAGGTTAGAATGTTTAGAATTGTGGAAGAATGTACAGGGAATATATTAATTTTAATATAATAGCTGTTTAAACTTATTATATCATGCCTTTTTATATCATGGTATGACATGCAGGAATACCATAATTGATCCCACAAAATTAAATGACAACCCAATCACTTGTATGGAAAATTAATCATGGAATTCTGAGTTCAAATTTAGCAATAAAATGGTAATTGTCGATAATTTCATATGATTTCATATTGGTAACTGGAATAACTGCATAAAGAGTCTAGTAGAAAAAGGGAGAAGGTGTTGACTTAGTTTCCTTTCCTGAAACATTCATTCCTCTTGCACTGCTTTGCTTTGCTGGTCTTACCTATTAAAGCATCAATTATTTTAATCTCCTTCTAAAGGTTACATCTGGGACCACTACATGGGTGGGAAGGTGGCAGTCCCAGCAGGAAAACGAAACTTGAAAACAAAATTCTGCTTTATTACAGCCAAAATGGAAAGGAAGAAATAGAACAAAATCTTTTGCCATAATCTAATCGATCATTCCCCACGTGCCCTTTGACAGGTGTCCTTGATGTGAGAACATCTTCAAACATCCTTTTGAAAATTAGTTTAGAAAGCAATTGGGAGTCTGGAAGTGCCTTAAAATGAAGAGGTTTCCTTCCCACTAAATCAAATGCCACCACTTAAATCCAGCACTCTTGATCCAATATAAGATATTGGGTCAGCTCACCTCTTTTATGTTGCTTGTTCTCTGGGACCAAAATGACTACAGATGTCTTTGCTCTCAAAATTTGGTGGTTTAGGGAATGCTGCAATGTGTGTGTGTGTGTTTGTGTGTGTGTGTGTGTGTGTATATCTCAAAATATTACAAGTATTGCACACTTGTTTGATAATTTTTGAATTTAGATAAACCAATTTATGAAGACAGGGATGCATGTTAAGACAGACTGCTTATCTCCTCCCATTACACACCAGATTTATTGAAAACATCCTGGCATCTCCAGATCTAGAAAATATGACTTAATGTTGCTTTATAAACTGAAGGCAGCTTTGTGGCCAAAGTTATGAATATTGATATACCTCGTGGATAAGTTGAGGATCATTCAATGGAGATGAGAAAGTGCCAGTGGTGTCCTGGGGAGCAGATGCCATTTTCCCATCTAGGCATTTTAAAAGACGTTCCTCCACTCTAGTCAGGAAAAGAGGTTGATTATATGTGTGTATATATATTAGGCATGTGCACAGATCGATTTTTAGCTGGTCCTTCCAGCCATTTGGCTTATCTGTTTTGTTACGGGTGCTTGAAATGGTAAGGGCCCTCTCAGTATGAAAACCCAACCAATTTCAATGGCTTATCTGTGTAGTCTGACATGGCAGTTGTTAGAGTGGTCCAGCATTTAAAATGCTGTGTCCAGGTTGGTTCACCAAGTGCTCTGCTATTGCTGAATTCTCAGGTTGAAGTAGTCTGCCGTGCCTTTCACATTCCTTGATTCATGTCAGACTACACAGAGAACCCGCTAAAATCACAAGCATGTGGATATTTCAGCAGAAAGGAAGAAACCATGAAAATGAACAAAATCTGGCTACCAGTACTAAAAAAAAACAGTCTAAAATCACAACAGTAAATAAAGAACAACACTCAAAAACAGGGGAATTCCAGACAAGAAACAACCATGGACAGATAATCACCGCCCAACAAAGAATTCCCCAGGCAGTAAGAAGCCAGACCTTGAAACTGTCTGGTCATTAAATGCTAATCAAGGTGGCCAATTGAAACATTCAGACTTGTCTCAAAAAGACAAGAGTTCTTTCTCCCGTCCTGGACATTCTACAGATATATAAACCCAATTTCCCTAGTTTCCAACAGACCTCACAACCTCTGAGGATGCCTGTCATAGATGCAGGCAAAACGTCAGGAAAGAAGAGCCCGGAAAACTCACAACAACTCTCTATTATTATTTTTTTGTCTGAAGGAACACTTCTCTTGGAATCTTGGGATCCTCCACTGCAACTCTATGGTCGGTTTCTGCCAGAAGTTGACCACACAATCGTGCCAGAGGACTAGAGATAAGAATCTCTCGGTTTTCTAGTGCAACCTTATGGTCAATGTCTGGTGGAAGTTCACCACACTGGAGATGTGCTAAAGAATGCTGGTGTCTCACAAACCTACAAATCCCAGAATTCAAAAGCATTAAGCCATGGCAGTGGTGTCAAACTGCACTAGTTCTACATTGTGTTTGCATCTCTAGAGATTTCTTTTTTTGATAACATATTAATCAAATCTGTGCATAGTCAGATCCACAAAAGTGAAAACTTCAAATACTGAGGACTGACAATACATTAAGATAAGTTACTTCTCATTCATTTACCCTTTTTTCAGAGTTTAGGAGACTCTAAGTTTTGAAAGTTGGCACAATTTAGTATAGAACATTCAATTCTGAACAAAATAAAATAAATAAATGTTATTGATGGCTCACCATCCTGTTTAAGATTGTCGCAGCCCTTAAGTCGACCACCTGCTCCCTCGACCCGTGCCCCTCCACGCTGATTCGAGCTTGCGTGGAGGGGTTACGAGGCCCTCTGTTGAAGATAGTCAACTGCTCCCTTGAGCAAGGGGCTTTTCCAGAGGAGCTAAAAGAGGCGGTGGTCAGTCCATTGCTGAAGAAGCCCGGACTAGACCCCGCGGCTCCCTCCAATTACCGCCCAGTGTCGAACCTTCCGTACCTGGGCAAGGTGATTGAGAGGGCAGCAATGGACCAGCTGCAGACCTTCTTGGATGACGCAACCTGGCTAGACCCCTTCCAGTCCTGCTTCCGTTCAGGCCATGGGACGGAGACTGTCCTGGTCTCCATCACAGACCTACTCCGCTGCCACTTGGACCGAGGTGGATCGGCGCTGCTTGTGTTATTGGACCTCACGGCAGCGTTTGATACCGTCGATTACCAACTTTTGATACACCGCCTGGCGGTGGCGGGGGTGAGGGGACAGCCCTCAACTGGCTGTCCTCCTTCCTCCAACGCCGCCAGCAGCGAGTGAAGTGGGGAGGGCGGTCTCCGGAGGCTCCCGCTGAGTTGCGGGGGTGCCTCAGGGGCTATCCTCTCCCGCTGTTATTTAACATCTATATGCGACCACTCGCCCAACTGGTACGGAGTTTTGGGCTGGAGTGTCATCAGTACGCTGATGATACCCAGCTCATTCTGAGGTTGGACCCCGGGGCAGTCTCTGTACCCGATAATTTCCATCTTTGCCTTGAAGCCGTTACTGGATGGCTGCGAGCCAGTAAGTTGAAGGTGAACCCGGCGAAGACGGAGATCTTGTGGCTGGGCCGCCCGGGGGGTAGTGACCCAGTTGCCAACTTTCGATGGTGTGGCCCTCTGCCCTCAGCCATCGGTAAAAGTCTGGGGTCCGGCTGGATGCCCACCTGTCCATGGAGGAGCAGATTGGCTGCACCTGCAGGACAGCATTCTACCACCTACGGTTGGCTAAGCGCCTGGCTCCCTACCTCTCCCAACGCGACCTTGCTACGGTGATCCAAGCCACGGTCATCTCAAGGCTCGATTACTGTAATGCGCTCTACATTGGCCTTCCCTTGTCGATGATCCGGAAGCTTAAGCTAGTGCAGCACGCCGCAGCACGCCTCCTCCTGGGTGCTGCAAGATCTGACCGCGCGACCCCACTCCTGCGCGAGCTGCACTGGCTTCCAATTGAATTCCGGGTCCTCTTCAAGGTGTTAGTTCTGACCTTTAAGGCCATCTATGGTTTGGGGCCAGTGTACCTGAGGGAGCGACTTACCCCTTATGTGCCCGCGAGATCACTGCGCTCTGAGGAGCTTAACCTCCTTGAGGTGCCTTCCCTTGGAACCTGCAGACTGGCCACTACACGGCGGAGGGCATTCTCTGTAGCTGCCCCAAGTCTCTGGAACAGCCTTCCGGAGGAGATCCGCGCCATCCGCGCTCTTCTGCCCTTCCGCAAGGCCTTGAAGACTTGGCTCTTTAGGAAGGCCTTTGGCCCTTAACTCAACGTCACTGTGTGCCATGCCGCCTATCCCCCCCAGATTCTTATCTCGTCCCCCCAGCCTTCGCTGAGGGCTAGTGTTTTTAATATGTTTTAACTGCGTTGATGTTTAATGTGTTTTAACTGTTTAATCTGTTTTATTACTCACGGTGTTTATGCTTCTTCTGTAAACCGCTCTGAGCTCCGGAGTGAGCGGTATACTAAATCGAAGTTAATAAATAAATAAATAAATAAATAAATAAGAAAATTGGCTTACAGGTAACTTTAGTGTTTTGCTAACAATGAGAGATCTGTGTTTATGACATAACAATTCCCTGATAAGATAATTACTACTTCTGGTGTCTTTGTGATAATATTACATTCACTTCTGCATGCATACCCAAGCTGTAAAATTTAACTAACCTGAGCTACATTCTGATTGAAATGTGCTCCACTTTTTGTGGCTTTTAGGAGTGTAATATCCTCCGATGCTTTGCAGTTTCATGGAGTTTCAGACGGCATGTTCGGCTTTTACATGGCTCTACTTCATTGCATGCGCTAGGTGTAACTAAAATCATAAATCTCCTGAATGACAAAACATAAAATTTACATTCAAGATCTAATCTATCCTGCTCTGACTTATAAAAAAGGGTCACTAGTGGGTAGTAAATTAAGACTGTATAAAAGTTTTACCTGCAGGTGCTAAATCATTTGCTCATATCAGGCTTATAGGATTGTCTTTGTTAATAACTATAGTGCTCGTTGCCGGCTATTGGGTTAGTAAAGAATAGGTGAGAAGGTCAATATTTGCCAAGCTGTTCTTAGCCTAAGTAATGGCTTTCCAGATCCTTGTGGATAACTATTGTCATCTCTCTGATTACACTGTTTTTCATTCGAATGGTATCCAAACACCAGGCAGTGAGGCCATGTCGCTCACCTTTAATATCAAGTCAATATGTGCCACAGCAAAGGGAAGGGAAATAACATCTAACTCCAGTTCATTTGACTTTTGAGACATACGCTCCAGTGGAATTAAATATTTGGCAGGAATTAGATTGCAAGGGCAATAAGAAAAGGTCAAGGGCATTGTAGAAAATTCAGAGAAAGATCAAGGAACAAAGATGAGAGAGAAATGGTTTCCAGTGGAGATTATAAAAGTTCATTTTCCTGACAATTGTGACAGCATCCAAAAGATCTTTACAGCCGTCAGTGGGTCAAATTATGTAAGATTTTGGACAGCTAGATGGAAGTAGTCTTTGGAGAACAGTCATAGAGAGATCAGGATGACCCAATTCCTGCTTGAGTTATTGGCCATTTATAGACTGATGATAGGTTATTATATGTTTTTAATTGTTATTATATGTTTTTAATGGTTTTTATTAAAACCATTAACCATTTTATTAAAACCATTAATTGTATTGATTTTATATTGATTTTATAATGCTGTTTTAAATGTTTTAATTGTATAGCGTGGATTGGTATGGCATCAAATTGCTGCCAAATTGTAAGCCACCTTGAGTCACCTTTGGGCTTGAGAAAGGCAGGATAGAAATATCCTAAATGAATGAATAAATAAATAGGCGGACTGCTGGGGATGGTGAGATTGGGGTTTGGGTCTCATGTTTTGTTGACATAAATTGTGTTCTTTTAGCATTTGTATTTATAAAAAATATAAATGCATTTACATTATTTTAATTTGTGTTGTATCATGCTTAATGTTAGCTGACTTGATTCCCTTTATCAGAAGAAAGGTGGGATATAAATAAATACATACATAAATGCATTAAAAATTATTACTCAATGTAAGATTGAGTCAAAATTGTCTTCCTCATTTTGTCATTTCATTTGGGTGCTGGTGGGGACATGGGATGGAACATGTCATCAGGACCATTTGTGATTCTGGTAACGTATGAGATAGCATTTCTCACTGAACTTGATGATTGAAAGGTTGCAGGTTTGAATTTGAAGAGCGGTGTGAGCTCCTGCTGTTAGCCCCAGCTTCTGCTAACCTAGCAGTTGGAAAACATGAAAATATGAGTAGATCAATAGGTACCGCTCCGACAGGAAGGTAACGGTCATGCCTGTCACGTGACCTTGGAGGTGTCTACGGACAACGTCGGCTCTTTGGCTTAGAAATTGAGATTTGCACCAACCCCCAGAGTCAGACCCAACTGGACTTAATGTCAGGGAAAAGCTTTACCTTTACCTTTTTATACTTACCAAAAACCTCCAAATGATAAACTTTGAAAAAGTCTTTCAACATCCATTCTTTAACCTTTTTCACAATTGGTGTATTGCATATTGATAAACTTCTTTATTGTATCTTCTTTATCATCTCTACTCTCTAGAATGGCAATCTGTGGTTTTATATAAAACAAGACAAATGTTGGTCGTGGCATTTTATATTAAAAGATTACAATAAAAATAACATCCATGTGGCATTTTTAGAGGGAGAGAAATGCAAAGTAGAAGAGAAAATCTAATGGGCCTCAGAGGATATGAAGAGAGTACAAGGCTCTTTTCAGAGATTGTGTGTATATACATTTGCACTTACCCTTTACCAGTTTAATTTACAATACAACACCATCTTGTTGGCACACGGACAATGTTTATGACTCTTTGAGTTGTACAAAATAGCACATTGCCTCAGTTTTACGACCTGACTGAAACAGGCTGATTTAAGGACTTTAAGGACTTCATCCTTAAAGTCCTTCTGAAGTCATGGAGGACTGTAGCCAAATAGACAGAAGTCTAGTATTCTGTATCTGATTTTGTTGTTGTCAACTGCTGTCAGGTCAACTTATGGTGACTGCATGAATGAGAGACATACAGTACAAGACAGTCACTCTGCCATCGACAGTATGCAGACAGCACTGTGTCTTCCTTGATTGTGACCATCGATGCGTAATGCACTTTTTCTCTTTTCTACTGCCTTCTGCTGGAAGGGGAAAAAAATATCAGACATTATATATCTCATATATTCAATTTGTGTGCCTCCAAGTTGTTTTTGATTTATGGAGATCCTAAGGCGAACCTATCATGGGGTGTTCCTGGTAAGATATTTTCCTTGAGAAGGTTTAGAAGGAGTGATTTGCCCAAAATCATCCAGCGGATTTCCATAGTCGAGTATGGATTCAAGCCCCAGTCTCCAGAATCACAAGTAAATGTTCAGCCACGACATCAAACTGGTTCTCTGCATGAAAACTTTAACATAGGAGAGCAATATTTATTGCATACCACTGGAGTATTATGTTGTAATCCTATGAAAATATGTTATTGCTGTTGTGGCCTCCTTGACTGAGTCTATCTACCTGCAATATAGTATTTTCCCACTGTCTTCCACCTTGCCAAGCATTATGGTCTTTTCTTGATGTGCCCAAAGTATGACAGTTTCAGTTTAGTCACCTTGGCATCTAGGGGGAGTTCCGTTTTGATTTGCTCTTGCACTCACTTGTTCTTTTTAGCAGTCCACTGTATTTGCAGAACTTTTCTCCAGCACCACATGTCAAATGAGTTGATTTTCTATTATCATTTTTTGTCACAGTCCAGCTTTTACAACCATACATAGAAACTGAAAATACAATGGCACGGACAATCATAACCCAAGTATTAAATCATATCTTTTTTACAGTTTGTGATCTTGTCTAGCTCCTTTATAGTTGCCCTTCCAAATCCTAGATTTTCCATTCTTAGTAACTAAATCAAAATATGGAAAAAATTGAACTATTTGAATGTCTTTATGGTTGTTTTGAAAGTTATGTGAACCATCTGTGGTCATTATTTTTATTTTCTTAAACATTTGTATTCATTGTTTTCCAACTAACTTAAAATTAATAACCCCATCCAAAAACTCCTGAGAATGGCAGACAGCATGTTCAAGCACACAAACATGCACTCAGACCAAGGACCCTGTTGACCCCTCCCCTGCTTTGCCCATAGATTTGTTTATAGTATTTTCCCAGTGAGGTTAGAAATTGAATTGAGTTGTCGCTTTCCCTTTTCTGATTGCATTGAAATCTGGACAGCGGGAGGTGGTTTCATGCTGAGTTTGGGCTGCCTGTGTGAAAGGAAAGCAGGTGGTGAACCTGCTGTGAATTGGAGGAGACTGGCAAAGGATAGATTATAGTGTTTCACTGCAATGAAGGAGAACTCTCCCCCCACCTTTCTTTCAAAAGTGGAGAAAAATAACACACACACACCCATACATATGTAACCAAATTCAATGTGCTCTTTTCTTCAGCTTGCATCTTTCCTTAAATTGTGCCACAGAGGGAGATGAACACAAGCCAGGCGAACTGGACTTCTAATCCCAAACTTAATGGGGCACTGTACACTGAAACAAAGTACAAAAAAAGCAGTTCAACATATGTTGGTTTTGTTTTTGTGTATGTTCTTTATTACACTGTATTCCCTGCAGAATATGAATGATGCTCTGCATATAGTCATGCAGTCACACATTACTTAATTCACTCATCATTTCATGTATGGGAATCCTTTGGATACAAAGTGAAAATTTCATATGAGTATGATGTGGGCCCAATTCCGAGATGGCTCGGGCACTCTCCGGGAGGGCATTCCAGAGCCCTGGTGCCGCTACAGAGAAAGACCTCTGTCTGGTCGTCGATAGGTGGCAGGAGCGGACTGATGGAACTTGCAACAGATTCTGCTCATCTGAGCGCAGTGATCTCGGGGGAACGTACGGGGTAAGGCGGTCCTTCAGGTACGCAGGCCCCAGGCCGTGCAGGGCCTTGAAGGTCAGAACCAACACTTTGAAGGCGATCCGGTACTCAATAGGAAGCCAGTGCAGCTGCCGAAGGGTAGGTGTAATATGCTCCCTTGCTGGCACTCCTGCCAGCAAGCGAGCTGCGGCATTCTGCACTAGCTTGAGTTTCCGGATCGTCGACAAAGGAAGGCCCACGTAGAGGGCATTACAGTAGTCTAACCTCGAGATGACCGTCGCTTGGATCACCGTGGCCAGGTCCGTCCTGGACAGGTAGGGGGCCAGCCGCCTAGCCTGTCGGAGGTGGTAAAATGCAGTCCTGCTGACCATGGAGACCTGGGCCTCCATGGTCAGCGAGGAGTCTAGCACCACCCCAGGCTCTTAACTGACGGCGATGGGTTAAGCCGTTCGCCGTCCAGGGTAGGCAGCCGGCACTCATCCAGCCCAGGCCGACCGGGCCACAGTATCTCCGTCTTCGATGGGTTCACCTTCAGCCGGCTGGCACGCAGCCAACCAGTCACGGCTTCAAGGCACAGATGGAAACAATCGGTACGGAGTCCGGCCTGCCGTCCATTCGCAGCAGAAGCTGGGTGTCATCAGCGTACTGATAACACTCCAGACCAAAGTCGCGGGCCAGCTGGGCCAGGGGCGCATATAAACGTTGAATAATAAGGGGAGAGAATGGCCCCTGGGGACCCTACAGTTAAGTGGGAGCCGCCTGGAGACCATCCCGCCCCCTCCACACGCTGTCCCCGATCCCGGAGAAAGGAGGCCACCCATTTAAGGGCAGTCCCCTGACTCCCGGAAGCGGATAGGCGGTGGGTCAACAATGCATGATCTACGGTGTCGAATGCTGCTGTCAGATCTAACAAGACAAGCAGTGCCGATCCACCCTGGTCCAGCTGGCGGCGAAGTTGGTCTGTAATGGCGACAAGCACGGTCTCCGTCCCGTGCCCAATACGGAAGCCGGACTGGAAGGGATCAAATCCAGCTGTGTCTTCTAAGAACTGCTGCAGCTGATCCGCTGCTGCCCTCTCAATCACCTTGCCCAGGAAGGGCAAGTTGGAAACAGGCCGGTAATTTGAGGGAGCCGAAGGGTCTAAATTCGGCTTCGTCAGCAGCGGTCTTACCATAGCCTCTTTTAATCCCCTGGGAAGACTCCTTGCTCAAGGGAGCTATTTAAGATCGTGCCCAGGGGGCCACGTAGGCCCTCCAGACAGGATCTAACCAGCCAGGAGGGGCACGGGTCGGGGAGCAAGTAGTTGGTCTAGCTGCAGTCAGTAGCCCATCGACAGCTGCTGCGTCCAGCGGTAGAAAACGGGTGAAGGTGGGCCCACCGAGTGGCGGCGGAGTCTCGAGTTCACTAACTGTATCAAGAGTGGCAGGAATGTCCCGGCGGAGGGTCGAAATCTTGTCAGCAAAAAAGCTCTGAAAGGCCTCAGCCGTTGGAGCCAAACCCCTATCTTTTGGGACAGTTGGGATTGTTGTCAGTGACCGAATTACCTTAAATAATTGGGCTGGGCGTGAGCTGGCTGACTCTATCAAGGAAGAATAATGGGCCTTTTTTTGCTTCCTTGATAGCTTGCTCATAAACCTCCTTAAATTGTTTATAAGCTGATTTCGACGCTTCGTCACGGAGACGCCGCCACATGTCCTCTAGTTGTCTCCTTTTCCGTGCAAGACGGCCCTCTTTGGGCTGGCCTTCAATTAAGTGCCCGAGGCGACAATGTACACTGTATGCCCTCTTAACCCATGCTCTGACCTTTGTAACTGTTTTAATGTGGCTTTTGTGTTTTGGTTTTATGTTTTATTGTCTGTACTGGCCGCATGCCGCATGTTGCGCTGTGCTGTCGGTGTAATTTTATGTGATCCGCCCCGAGCCTGCCGGGAGGAGCGGAATACAAGAATGAAATATAAATAAATAAATAAATAAATGTGAATTGGATAGATTTTAAATGCTGGTTGGAAAAACTATTTTTCTAATGCCTAAAACTCTATACTGAATAATAACATTTATGAACATATAGATTCTGAAATACAAGTTGCATCTGCTCTTACAGGTCCACAAGCATTCAGTATGCCCTCCAAAGTTTAGAATACAATACTTTTGAGGAATTTTCTTGTTTTGTTCATTGACTACTTGTGCAGTGTATGAAATGTGGGGATACAAATGTTGGGGGTTTTTTTTGTCATTTGAGGCACTGACATTACTCTAACTGGAAGTGGACAGCTAGTGGGAAAACCTTTTGTTTTTGGAGATTTTCAAATTTCTCAATGAAGGGGAGGAGGCTCAACTGTATTTCCTTTATCTGAAGAGAGGTCGAATCCTCCCTTCAGGACTCACCACGTTGTGGCCATTCTATCTTTGGCAGAAGTGGAAGGGAGCAGAAAAGTATCTGGTTATTTTTTCATAACCAGATGCAGAGTAATAACACCATGTACCTGGAATCTAGAAATCTTGGTAGAAGATACCCTCTGTGTCTGGATGAGAGAAGAAAGTCAGACACTTCTCTGATGCCTTTGCTTGCCACCATGGGAATGACCATGTGGTTGTGGTGATATTGCAAGGAAACTCTGAATCTTGGGTGTGGTGACAGGGAAGCCATTGCAGAGTTCTAAATGAGGAACATTTACACCATGCGTGAACATGTGAGATCATGTGCATTTAATCTTATTTATATAATTAATGCCCCACCTCTCTTCTATTAGTGAACCCAAGGTTATGTACAACAAATTAAAACAAAGAGTACAGTTAAAATTCTATTATATGGAAGTGAGCCTGGAACCTCAGATTGTGGCGGTGACTAGTGAGGCTTTCTCACAAAACTTGTGCGCCTGTGCCTTGGAAAATCCGACTTGGCCACAGTGGTGCATGCTCCAGGATAGACTATTGCAACATGATCTATGTGGGGTTGCCTTTGAAGACTGTTCAGAAGCTTCAAATACCCCAACAAGAGGCAGTCAAGCTAATTACTGGGGCTGCATACAGGGAGCACACAACTCCCATGTTTATTTATTTATTTATTTATTTATTAACTTCGATTTAGTATACCGCTCACTCCGGAGCTCAGAGCGGTTTACAAAGAAGCAAAAACACCGAGAAATAAAACAATTAAGCAGTTAAAAACATATTACACATCACAACAGATTAAAACATATTAAGAGCACAACCCTCAGCAAAGGCTGGGGGGACGGGATAAAAAACCTGGGGGAAACCATAGGCGGCAAGCGGGCAATGTGGTTGAATTAAGAGCCGAACGCCTTCCTAAAAAGCCAAGTCTTCAAGGCCTTGCGAAAGGGCAGGAGAGCGCGGATGGCGCAGATCTCCTCCGGGAGGCCATTCCAGAGACTTGGGGCGGCTACAGAGAATGCCCTCCGCCGTGTAGTGGCTAGTCGGCAGGTTCCGAGGGGAGGCACCACAAGGAGGTTGAGCTCCTCGGAGCGTAGTGATCTCGCAGGCATATAGGGGGTAAGTCGCTCCCTCAAGTACACTGGCCCCAAACCATAGATGGCCTTGAAAGTGAGGACTAACACCTTGAAGAGGACCCGAATTCAATCGGAAGCCAGTGCAGCTCGCGCAAGAGTGGAGTCGCTCGGTCAGATCTTGCAGCACCCAGGAGGAGGCGAGCTGCGGCGTGCTGCACCAGCTTAAGCTTCC
This sequence comes from Anolis apletophallus, assembly GCA_030556195.1. NCBI lineage: Eukaryota > Metazoa > Chordata > Lepidosauria > Squamata > Anolidae > Anolis > Anolis apletophallus. The sequence goes on from JARBWK010000001.1 coordinate 20,729,064, forward strand.
GGATCATCGACAAGGGAAGGCCAATGTAGAGCGCATTACAGTAATCAAGCCTCGAGATGACCGTGGCTTGGATCACCGTAGCCAGGTCACGTTGGGAGAGGTAGGGAGCCAGGCGTTTAGCCAACCGGAGATGGAAGAATGCTGTCCTGCAGGTGCAGCCGATCTGCTCCTCCATGGACAGGTGGGCGTCCAGTCGGACCCCTAGACTTTTTACCGATGGCTGAGGGCAGAGGGCCACACCATCAAAAGTTGGCAACTGGGTCGCTACCCCCCCCCCCCCGGGCGGCCCAGCCACAAGATCTCCGTCTTCGCCGGGTTCACCTTCAACTTACTGGCTCGCAGCCATCCAGTGACGGCTTCCAGGCCAAGTTGGAAATTATCGGGTACAGAGACTGCCCCGGGTCCAACCTCAGAATGAGCTGGGTATCATCAGCGTACTGATGACACTCCAGCCCAAAACTCCGCACCAGTTGGGCGAGTGGTCGCATATAGATGTTGAATAATAGCGGGGAGAGGATAGCCCCCTGAGGCACCCCGCAGTTCAGCGGGGAGCCTCCGGAGACCACCCCCCCCCCACTTCACACGCTGTTGGCGGCGTTGGAGGAAGGAGGACAGCCAGTTGAGGGCTGTCCCCCTCACCCCCGCCACCGCCAGGCGGTGTATCAAAAGTTGGTGTCGACGGTATCAAACGCTGCCGTGAGATCCAATAACACGAGCAGCGCCGATCCACCTCGGTCCAAATGGCAGCGGAGTAGATCTGTGATGGAGACCAAGACAGTCTCCGTCCCATGGCCTGAACGGAAGCCGGACTGGAAGGGGTCTAGCCAGGTTGCGTCATCCAAGAAGGTCTGCAGCTGGTCCATTGCTGCCCTCTCAATCACCTTGCCCAGGTACGGAAGATTCGACACTGGGCGGTAATTGAGGGAGCCGCGGGGGTCTAATCCGGGCTTCTTCAGCAATGGACTGACCACCGCCTCTTTTAGCTCCTCTGAAAAGCCCCTTGCTCAAGGGAGCAGTTGACTATCTTCAACAGAGGGCCTCGTAACCCTCCACGCAAGCTCGAATCAGCGTGGAGGGGCACGGTCGAGGGAGCAGGTGGTCGGCTTAAGGGCTGCGACAATCTTGTCAACATCCTCTGCGTCCAGTGGTCGAAACCGGTCGAAGGTGTACCCGGCGGAGGGCCACGGGGTCTCCAGCTCCTGGACTGTATCAAGAGAGAAGGTCCCGGCGGAGCAACGCAATCTTGTCTGCGAAGTGATTCTGGAAAGCCTCAGCAGAGAGGGTCGAATTGTCATTGTTTGGGATGGTAGGGACCATCGTCAGCTGCCGAATTATCCTGAACAATTGAGCTGGGCGTGAATCCGCAGACGCTATCAAGGAGGCATAGTAAACTTTTTTTCGCCTCCTTGACAGCATGCTCATAAGCATCCATAAAAAGCTTATAAGCTGATGTCGCTGGCCCGTCACGGAGTTTCTTCCACCTGCGCTCTAGCCGTCTCTTCTCCAGCTTCATAGATCTTAGTGCATCTGTGTACCAGGGGAACAGGATGCGCGGGGTTTGAGAGGGCGTTTAGGGGCGATCTCGTCGAGAGCGGAGGACAGCGCGTGGTTCCAGGTGGTAACCAGCTCACCGAGCGAGTCGCTGGCAGGCTCCAAATCCCTCAAGGCATTCAGGAACCTAGTTGGTTCCATAGGTCCCTTCGGGCGAACCCAAATTGGTTCGGCACCTTTGCCGGGAGGGCGCGGTTGCTCGACCCGGACTCCCAGAGCACAGTGGTCCGACCATGGCACCTCTGTGACAGAGGTGACGGACACTTGGACACCTGCATGGAAAATCAGATCGAGGGTGTGACCGGCCCGATGTGTGGGGCCTGACTCGCAGAGGGAGAGGCCGAGTGCCGCCATGGTCGACACAAGGTCCCCCGCTGCCGATGGTGAGGAGGCTGTGTCGGTGTGGACGTTGAAGTCCCCAGCACAACCAGGTTAGGGAACCTCAACGCCCACTCCGCCACAGTCTCCAGCAGCAGGGACAGGCTCCCGCTGGTGCGCTAGGTGCACGGTACACCAGCAGGAAGGCTGTACTCTCCGGGGCACCCCACATCAGGCCGACACTTTCAATCCCATCTGCCTCCAACGCAGGGACCGCTCTGAGGTGTAATAGGTCACGGGAGAGAATCGCCACGCCCCCCCACCTCCCAGTCCTATTCTGGTGAGTAAGCGAAGCCGGGAGGTGTCAATTCCTGGAGGCAGGTGATATCACTGTCCTGGAGCCAGGTCTCCGTAATGCAGCAAATATCGACCCGACTGTCTTGAATAAAGTCCCGGATCGTTGCCGTTTTATTCCGGACTGAGCGCGCATTTACTAACACCAGGGAGGAGGGGGGGAGGAAGTTGGAGGCCTGACATCAGTGTACCTCGGGATAGGTCGCAGGTCAGAGGCAGGCCGGGTCTTGACACGACTCAGAGAGCCTCTCGCACTCGGCCTGTGCCTATTGCGACAATACCCCATGCCGGAGATCACTGAAATCGGGGCCCCCCTAGTAGGAGAGCTTACAAGTTGGCGGCCAGTGGGGGACTCAGCTCTGTTATGTCAGCTCTGCTGTCTGTCTGTTTGCTACCAGGCACAATTCAAAGTGCTGGCTTTGGCCTTTAAAGACTGACCCAGTTTGCCTGTCCAAACGCATCTCCCTGTGAAGATTAAGATCTTCTGGGGAGGCCCTACTATCAGTCCTGCCACTGTCACAGGTGTGTTTGGTGGGGATAAGAGGGCCTTCTCAGTGATTCCCCCTTAGCTATGGAGCTCCCTTCCTGGCAAGATTAGATCAGCCTCCTCCTTCCTGACCTTCAGAAAGAAGGTAAAAACCTGGCTGTGGGACCAAGCCTTTGGGACATTGCAATAAGGCATTAATAGGAAACCCACTTTGCTGACTGGAGCCAGCATGCTGTTTTGAAATGGTTTTAAACAACTGATTTTAAAGTAGGTGTAACTGTTTTAGTGTTTGTCTCAGGCCTGGATCATGGCCTTTGACCGCCCAAGGCCAAAGGCACTGCCCCCGCCCCAGCTCCGCCCAGCCACCGGCTCCGCCCCCTCCCCCGCCCCTCCCCCGGGTCCGCATCCCACCGGCCCGAGGAGGAGGAAGAAGGAAAGCCCCACCCCCGGAACCGATGCTGCGCATGCGCGGCAGTGGCCCCAAGGGCGGGGCCTCCCGACGGCTCGCCCCTCCCTCCCGGGGCCGTGACATGCCGGCTTCCTCAGAAGTGGCAAAATCGCCCTTCTGGGAGAAAGGGACGAGCTGTGAGGGAGTATCTCCCCCGCGGTTCGCCCCTCCCTCCCGGGGCCGTGACATGCCGGCCACCTCAGAAGTGGCGAAACCTGAGGCGGGCGGCATGCCGCGGTTTTGGGAGGGAGGGTTTAGGAGGGAGGGCTTTAGAAGGTAGGGACGATCATTGGCGCTTCTGCGCCTGCGCGCAGGGGGGCACCATAGATTCGCAGAGGCAGCGGAACTGCCTCTGAGAGTCTATTGCACCCTGCGCGCAGGCGCAGAAGCGCCAAAGATCGAACTTTTTAAATAAAAAAATATTTTTTGGGGGTGTAAATCGGCCGCCCTCCCAATTCTGCCGCCCAAGGCCATGGCCTCGGGTGGCCTTATGGGTAATCCGGGCCTGGTTTGTCTATATTTATAGTTATTTTATGTTCCGGCATGGAATGCATGCCATATATATATGCTGTGCCCCACCCTGGCTCCCCTTTGGGGCAAGAAGGGTGGAATATAAATGTTTCAAATAAATAAATAAATAAATAAATACAAATTTAAAAATTTATAAAAGCACAAAGTTCCAACAGTTTAAAATACAGTAAAAAGATAAAGTCACACTACACCGCATTAAAAGTTTCTTCTTTCATATGAGTTAAGAGTCAAAAATTGTCAATGTGCATTGTGTCAATGCCAAGATTTGGGGGGTATTCCTTTCTGCCCACATTCCCCGCCTGACTCGTGGCAGCTGGAAGAATCTTTGTTCCTCTCTTCTGGCAACTACCCAAGGCTCCCTCGAGAAGCTTGCAGAAACAGCCGTAAAACCAGCCACGCTGCTGTAAGGTTGGCAGAAACCCCCACGAGTTCTATTTTGGTTCTTGCTGTTGTGTTTTAAATAGACTAGTATTAGTGTTTTGCCTGGGCTTTTGTACCCACTAGAACCATTAAAACAAATGATCTGTCAGCATTTCAGAAGGAGAAAAGTGTGTTAATTTCAGCCATTTACAACTGGGCAATAAAAAAGGTGCTCAAAGCCAGAATATGAAATACAAGAGCTTCTTGTGGGAGTTAATATTTATGTTCATATTCGGTTTTTTCCTTCCATTCAGACTACTGCTTGTAACTTATTTTTCTTTCCTGGTGACAGAGAGAGTGACATGAAGAAACACAAAAAAGGAATAGTTTGCATTAAACCTCCTTTTCTGCCCAAAATAGGTATTTCCCCATTTTTAAAACTACCAACTTAGGTAAACTTGCTGACTTGTTCCAAATGATTTCTACCGTAGTACTCTTTTCCTCACCATTGCTTTCTACTTATTTTCCCCCTTATTACCAAATTTCTGGAAGGATATGAAGTGCAACTCTATTGAACTCTATTGCATTTAACCACTGAATATTTTAATCTAGTTTTAAATACTCTATTTTAATTGTGGAATTTGTTGTGTGTAAGTCGCCCGGAGCACTAACGTGGAGGGCGACTCAGAAATAATAAATAATAAAGTCAGTCAGTCAGTCAGAATGTGTATTTTAAATGAATGAATTAATGTCCATGGCACAGGGTTAGATAGGCACAGATACAATTTGTTTCTGGTTGCATGTATTTGTATGGCAAATTTTCATCCAAGAATGGCATTCCTTTGAAAACCAAACAATCTGGTTTGGGTTCCAGCAGTCTAAATTAATAATCCTTCCTTAAATAATTAATATTTTTGCAATATCCCTTTATATAAAAGGGGGATATGGTCCAGGGAATTGTTTCAAAACAGCACAAGACAGTTTATTTACTAGAGGAAACTAGCAAATGTGTCATTACATGCATAGTTTTATTTCTGCACCAAAGTGGGCCATAAAGTGAAATAATCAAAAAAGAGTGAAGTTAGATTTTTTCACAAAATTTACAGACCAGTATAAGGAGACTGAGTTGAAAGACATCTACTTTATAAGCATGCCCTTACTTGTTAAATCGAATGGAACTTGTTTAGAGCGAGAGGGAAATGATGCTTGGTTGCCCATGAAGTCATAAAAATACTGAAAGATTGACTCAAGCCAAAGGTCTAGCTGGGCTAATTGATTATTCCCACAGTGGCCAAACAGACGCATCGATGAACCTTACTTACCATACAATCAAGCCCGTTTGCACGTTTATGTTCCTGGGGAAAGGCAGCATGAAGTGTTCCATGCAAGATTTGAATCTGGCTTTTGTAGAATCCAAACTCCAGAAAAGTGAGATGAGTAGCCGCCATAGATTCGTAGAGTTGAAAGAGACCACAAGGACCATCCAATTCAACACGCTGCTATGCAGGAACACACAATCAAAACACTCCTGGTACATTCATCATCTGTTGAAACATTTCCCCAAAAAAAGGAGAGAGACCACCACATTCTGAAGCAACCCATTCCACTGTTAAACAGTCCTTACCATTAGGAAAGTATTCCTAACATTCAGGTGGAATCTCTTTTCTTGCTGTTTGAATCTATCACTTCATATCCTAGTCACTAGAGAAGCAGAAAACAAATTTGTTATGACATCCTTAGTTGCTTCTCATAGGCTTGGCTTCCAGACCTTTGGTCATTCCATATGGTGAGGTGCATTGAAAAACAGTTGAGTTTCAAATCCTTCTCCCTTTGCATCAGTTGTGTCAAAAGGAGCCCCCGATGGCGCAATGGGTTAAACCCTTTTGCTGGCAGGACTGATTGCAGGTTCAAATCCGGTGAGAGCACAGATGAGCTCCCTCTGTCAGCACCAGCTCCCCATGTGGAGACATGAGAGAAGCCTCCCACAAGAATGGTAAAACATCAAAGACATCCGGGCGTCCCCTGGGCAATGTCCTTGCAGGCGGACAATTCTCTCACACCAGAAGTGACTTGCAGTTTCTCAAGTTGCTCCTGACAAGAAGATTGATTGAGTTGTGTCAAAGTGATTTCTAAAAATGGAAAAGTGGAATTCTACAAATGGTGACAAGAATTGGTTGCTACATGGAGTGCAAGGTAGAGTGTAGCGGCAACAAACTCAAAATTTACTTTCACCTTTCAATTCACTGCTAGACCTATTTTGTGCTCTGCTGTTTCCCTAATTATTTCCATCAACACCTGGCTATAAGCCAAAATTTGTTCTCCAGATGAAGAGATATTTGACAATGCCACACTACTGGCAAATTGGTTTTGTTGACTGGATTTAATCCCAGGGGAAAACCGAAATAAAGATGATGATGATGATGATGATGAGTATTGGAACTATTCAGGTGTGTGGATCCTATTCCTGACAGATTCCCCCAACCCCCCCAACCCCTCCCATACAGCTAGGATCAGCTGGTGTGTGTGTGAGCAGCTGAGTGTGTGTGTGTGTGAGCAGCTGGAAAACTTAAAAGATTATTCACTGTCCCTGTAACAACAAATCTATTAACTGTCTCTTGCAGCACTTAAAATGTTTGGTAATCAGGTGTTTGCCTCAACATAAAAATAATGCAATCAAGCTTCATTATTCTGTATTTAATCCTGAAATTGTGATGGGGATTGTTTTTCATAAAGGTGAAAAAAAACAGAGGGTGAAAAAATATTTTTCCAGGAAGTTAATTTTTATAGCCATAACATAAGTACGGAGAGCCAGAGTGCTTTAGTGCTTTGAGCATTGGGCTAGGAGTCGAACAAGTGTAATCAATGGGACTGTTCTACCATATGTATCAGTGGTTGATAAGACATGACTTAAGAGCCAGTAGAGTGTTGTGGTTTCAATGCTGGATTAGGACACCAGGAAACCCAGGTCCAAATCATGTAAACTCACTGGGTATCCTTGAGCAAGTCACACTTTTAAGACTTAGGACCTCATCACACAGAGGTCCTTGATGCAGGAAACAGCTAGGAGGGGGAAGGGCAACATAGTGTAGCAAGGGACCTGTCATCTTCAACAGGACCACTCTCCAACATTTGTACCAAAAAGGTTACGAATCAGTTTTTGGTCAACTTTGGGGTGCTGATTCAGAATATTGCATTGGATAGACCACATCATCTCTAGTTTCTGATACAGAACATATTCTATGGTCAGCAATAAGGAGGAATGGCAGGTGGTGTGACAGGAGCAGAAATAAAATAAATAAATAAATAAATAAAGAGCAAGGAGGCTCACAAACCAGATTTTATTCCTTGTGGCCCACTGATGGTCCGTGGCCCACAGGTTAAGAACTACTGGTCTAATCACTAGAACTGGCAGTATGAAAACTAGCAATGTTCTTGCACTATGGTATTTATTTATACAGTTAGCTCTGTGTATCCAAAGATTCTTCACCCGCAGATTCAACCACTGGCTTGAAAATATATATTTTTAAATGCAAAAAACATTGAGTTTGCCATTTTATATAAGGGATGTCATTTTTCTACATTGCGTATGTAATGATACTTGAGCATCCGCATATTTTGGTATCCACAGGGATCCTGGACCCAGGCCCCAGGGGATACCAAGGGCACATTGTACATTAAAAAACCAAGGACCCACATACAGTATGTCAATTTTTTTTCATACAAATAGAGTCAAACATGTTAAGAGTAGAAGTAGAACAAGGAAAGACAAACAGAAATAATCCCAAAGAAGATTGCAGGAAGAAGTGCTGGTGGCCACAGAGTCTTACTGATAAATCCTATGGCATTCATAACAAGGGGAACCCATGAATATCTCCATTAATTTCTGTGGAATCATCACTTGTGGAATGAAATGAATCAAGGATTTAAGAATATGAATATCAAATCAAATTACTTGTTTGATCCATAGAATGTTTATTTCTGGCTCTTTTTTTATCTCGGCTCCTTTGCCTGTTCCTTTCTCCTTACCCTTTCCTTTCAGCAGTAAATTTTGCTGCTCCTGACAGCAATGGTAATTGCTTTATGTAGAATAAAAGTCCTCCCATTCTCTTGCTCTGTTTTTATAGTATATGCAACCTTACTGAGCTAAAGTTTAAAAGGACAGAAAAATTCATGGTGTTTGCTGGAAGAGGGTGTTTTATGCTTTCCTGGTGCTAAAAGCAGGCGGATGTTGCACTGATATGGAAATGTCACAAGCACACGGCTGCTTCTGAGGCAATAAATGTTTCTTTTATTTCTCTTTTCCCTTTTTACAATGGTTGCTATTAATTTTAAACTTTGCTGGCATTTGCAACAATCAGAAGGGCAAAAGTCCCCAGGCTCTTCTTTGAACCAAACGTTTTGGCCTAAAAAAATACTCCAATCAGTGGAAGCTCCCATCTTAGTGAGGCAGTAAAACTGCTTGGGTTTTTAATAGGCATGAGAAAAAAGTTATGAAAATTAAATGATTCGGAAGAAATTCGTAAGAAATGCTACTTTTGAGTATTTCCGCATCTGGAACGCCAACCAGGACGTGGACTTTCTTTATAGAACTTCGGGGCCAGGATTTTCTTAAGTATCGTTATTAGGTCGTAAGGGGGCACCCTCCTTCTCTCTCACCACCCTCCCGCCTCCCTTGCCAATAAGTATTATGGCAAGGCAAGCTCTAAACCCGCTCCTTATTTCGGCTGGAAGCCTGGTAAAATGTAAACAGAGAGGTTTACTCAGAAGTAAATCTGCAAAAGAAGTAAACAGAGAGGTTTACTCATGAGTAAATCCACAAAGGAGGGCACTTTGGATGAAGTGCCCTCCTTTGCGGATTTACTTCTGAGTAAACCTCTCTGTTTACATTTTTCCAGGCTTCCCTGCCCCTCCTGCCTGCCAGGATCTAAAGCATCAAAGAGTATTGGGGTAGTTGCACACAACACGTGAGAAACCAACCTAATGTATAATAGAATGAATGCTAACTTATAGAGTAAGTGCCTAATATTATAAGTAATCCAACTGGTCATATACCTACATTCCATGCACATGCAATAATACAGCAGTAATAACAATGGGTATAAGAAGAGGTAAAATTCAAACCGAAGTATTCTGACTGTGGTCCCTCCTCAAGCGGTGCAAACTGCAAACGGCTCTTCTCTATGAGCCCGGAAGGCAGCCTCTCCCAGGAAAAGCCAAAAGCCCGGGCACAGCATTTGCTGCCTGGGTGCACATACATATTCTTTGGAGAGGGGATTTGCTGCAGAATCCCGGGCTCATAGAGAAGAGCCCGTTTGCACCGCTTGAGGAGGGACCAGTCAGAATACTTCGGTTTGAATTTTACCTCTTCTTATACCCATTGTTATTACTGCTGTATTATTGCATGTGCATGGAATGTAGGTATATGACCAGTTGGATTACTTATAATATTTAGGCACTTACTCTATAAGTTAGCATTCATTCTATTATACATTAGGTTGGTTTCTCACAGAATCTAAAGTGTGCCAAGCCTTGATGTGCTTTAGATCCTGGCAGGGAGGAGGAGTGGACGGGCCCTCCCTGCCCCTTCTGCCTGCCAGGATCTAAAGCCTTGAAGAGGCTTCATGACGGGCCAACTTCAGCCCTCCAGGTGTTTTGGACTTCAACTCCCACCATTCCTCACAGCCTTAGGCCTCTTCCTTCTCCTCTCAGCCTGGGCAAACTTGGGCCCTCGCTCCCTCAGGATCGGGGTGAGAGAGAGGCAGCGAGGAGCGAGGGGGGGGGGCTCCTCCTCCTTTTTTTTGCTGCTTCCAAGAATAGAATACCCCCTCCCTCCCTCCTTCCCTCCCTCCTTCCTATTTGGAGAGTCCCATCTAGAATTCAGTGTGATTTATTCAAGTTTTGGCCTACAACTCCCAGAAATCCCAGCCAATTTACCAGCTGTTAGGATTTCTGGGAGTTGTAGGCCAAAACCATCTGGAATGTGCATGCACTGGCATACGAACTACTAACGAATTTCGTTAGTAATTACGTTACATTTTAGAAATTTTTGGAATTTTTTTTGTAAGTCTTTCTATTACTAATAAAAAAAAAATCCCCCCCATTAGATTTTCGATTCCCTATTTTTGGGTTCTAAACCATGCCTAGTTTTTAATCCAAACTTTAAAGGAGCTATCCAAAGTACTGACTGTTTTCTGTGGGGAGGATTCCAACTGACCCCAAGAAATGTGAAGTGAATGAGATGAAATTAAGTGATCCAATGCTTATCATGTCATTTGGGCTGTAAACATCCTTTTGAATGGGATGACAGAGATGAAATGAAACATCTCTAAAAATTAGGTTGATCTCAATGGATTTAACTTAACATGGTGGGTGTGGACATGTTGGAGCAGTGGGACTTTTTAAAAAAATATTTATTAGGATTTTCAAATTTTGTAAACAATACAAAACATAAAGATTTACAATACATAGATACAAAAGGGAAGGGGGAAAGAGGGGGGATGGGGAAAAGTGTTGACTTCCGTTCTAGTTCGATACTTTATCATGTTACATAATTATAATATTTCTTTCACATTGGGCATTCTAAAGTGCTCTTTACTCATATTTTTTAATATAGTGTTTGACAGAGTGTTTCAATCCGTTTTCATTAATTTTATATATTCCTTAATCCCAGTCCAATCTGTCATCGTATTCCCCTTGCCATTATTCTGGCGGAGCCAGTATGTTAATTCATCCATTCCCTTGATTTCCAGCACTTTCTCCATCCATTGTTCTTTGTCTGGGAGGAGGTTTTGCTTCCATAATTTTGCGAAGACTATCCGTGCCGCCGTGGCCAAGTACACAAAAAGTTTTTGTTGGTTTTCGTTTTCGAAAAGATTCTCACCTGTTAGGTATAGTTCCGGGGTTCTTGGAAAGTCTATTCTTAATATTTGTTTGCATTCCTGATGGATCATTGACCAGTATTCTTTTGTTTCGGGGCAAGTCCACCACATATGGTAGAAGGTACCTTCCTGGGTTCTACATTTCCAACATTTATTGTCCATGTTTTTGTACATTACATTCAATTTTTGCGGTGTAATGTACCATCGGTGGATCATTTTAAACCAATTTTCTTTCAAATCAGTAGCATAAGGGATTTTGAGATTTTTCCGCCATATTGTTTCCCATTCTCTAAGTTGTATTGGTCTCCCGATATTTTGAGCCCACTTTACCATTGTTTGTTTAATTATCTCTTCCTCTGTTATCCAGGCAAGGAGCATGGAGTATATCTTTGATGTTATTTTCTTTTCAGATTTCAGAACCTTATCCCAGCTTCCTTCATTTTCACTAAATCCTTTAACCCTATCTTTATTGAACCATTCTCTCAGTTGAAAATAATGGAGCCATCGGACGTTGACAAAATTCTTAGATATTTCTTCCTGTGTTTTCAGAAAGTATTCACCATTTTGTTTCTTCAAGATATCTTTGTACTTGGGCCATTCTGTCCAACCTAATAATCTACGTTGATCCGCTTCCAATGGTGAAAGCCATAGTGGTGTCTTCGTATATATACGGTTCTTGTATTTATTCCAGATCTTCATTAGAGAGGAGCGAATAAAATGGTTTCCGATTTTTTTTTCTTTTGTGGTGCCACCGTACCATAGGTACGAGTGCCAACCTTTCCTTAGGTCGAACCCTTCTAGAGTTAATACTTTGTTATTAGACAGTAATATCCAGTCTTTTATCCATGCCAGGGCACAGGACTCATAATATGTTTTGAAGTCTGGAAGGCCAAAGCCACCATTTTCTTTGGGCATTATCATTATATTATATTTTATTCTTGGTTTTTTCCCCTTCCAGATAAATCTCATTATGTCCTTATTCCACTTCTTGAATGTCTCCATGTTTCTAATTATTGGTAAATTTTGAAATAGGTATAGCATTTTCGGTAGCAAGTTCATTTTTACCGCTGCAATTCTCCCCAATAGCGATAGGTTTAGTTTCTCCCATTGTATCAGATCCTTCTTCATTTTCTCCCATTGTAGCAAATAGTTATTCTTTAACAGGTGTAGATTTCTCGATGTTAACCAGATCCCTAAGTATTTTGGGGACTACCTCTATATCTGTCATTGTCTGTATGTCATCTTGCTTCTACTTGGACATATTTTTCGTTAGTATTTTTGTCTTCTTTTTATTCAATTTGAACCCAGCTACCTCTCCAAATTCTTCAAAAGTCTTGAGCCACTTCTCAATATTAGTTTTTGGGTTTTCAATTATACAGATCACGTCGTCCGCAAATGCTCTGATTTTGTATGTATGTCTGTCGACCTTAAGTCCAGTCAATTCTTGATTTTTCCTTATTTTAGTTGAAAGTGTCTCCAGCGCGAAGATGAAGATTAACGGGGACAGCGGGCATCCTTGACGTGTACCTTTCTCGATTCTAAATTCTTCCGTAGCTGAACCGTTTATCCATAACCTCGCTTTTTGTTCCTTATAGATTGCTTCGATCGCGTTCTGAAATTGAAAGCCAATATCTATTTCCTTAAACAATGTTTTAAAGAAGTCCCAATTCAAATTATCAAATGCTTTTTCGGCATCAATTGAGAGGAGAGCTAGGTCCCTTTGATGATTGGTTTCATAATATTCAATTACATTTAAGATAGTTCTCACATTGTCCTTAATATTTCTGTTGGGTAGAAATCCCGTTTGGTCCTCTTCAATCCAGTCTATTAAGAAATTTTTAAGTCTATTTGCCATAATTGTGGAGAAAATCTTGTTGTCTGTATTCAGTAGGGAGATTGGGCGGTAATTTCTTATGTCTTCTGGATCTGATCCTTCTTTGTATATCATAACGATATCTGCCACCTTCCAGGAATCCGGTATTATTTTATCAATTAACGCCTTATTCAAAATTACCCTTAGTGTTGGTAGTAGTTCTTCTTGCATCGTTTTATAGAGACATGCCGTGAATCCATCTGGTCCTGGCGCTTTGTCATTTTTTAAAGTCTTAATTACTCTCTTTATTTCCTCTGTTGTTATTTCTTTGTTTAATTCTAGTCTTTGGTCGTCCGTAATCTTATTTAATTTCATGCTATTCAGATATTGATTGATCTTATCTTCTGATGCCGGTGTTTTAGAATATAGTTGACTATAGAAATTCTTGAATTCTTGTCTAATTTGATCATCTTCTGTGAGGTATTTCCCCTGTTTTTTGATTCTTATAATCTGCTGGGATTGTTTTTTCTTTCTGAGTCGTCTTGCTAGCCATCTGCCAACCTTATTAGCATTTTCAAACGAGTATTGTTTTACATATTTTAATTGCTTAGCCAATTGTTCCGTTTCAAGGTTTTGTTTCTCCCTTCTCTTTCTCTCTAGTTTCTTTGGGATTTTCTTGTTCCCTGGGTTACTTTTCAATTGATTCTCCAATAATTTCAATTCTTCATTAATGGAATCTAGCTGCTGTTTTCTTGCTTTGTTTCTCATTGCGTTTTGCTGGATAAGGTGGCCACGCATTACCGCTTTGTATGCATCTCAGATTATTTGAATTTTTGTGTCTGCTTGTGTATTTAACTCAAAATATTCTATAGTCTTTTCCTTATTCTTCTTTATATCTTCCAGTGTTTTCAGGAGATTTTCATTTAATCTCCATTTCCTTGTTCCTCTCCTCTGATTCACTGTCATCGTTATGGCCCCATGGTCAGAGATATCTCTAGGATGTATCCTGATGTCTTGAATCTTTGTCGTCAGCGATTTGGTGGTCCAGATCATATCAATTCTAGACCAACTACTGTGGCGGTTGGAATAGAATGTATAGTCTTTGGTTGTGGGATTATGGATTCTCCATACGTCCTCTAAGTCATATTCTTTCTTAAATTTGATGAAGTTTTCTGGTAAAGTAGAGGCATCATTTTTATTTACCTTTTTTATCCTTCTAGATTTGTCTAATGTCCTATCCAATACCCCATTAAAGTCGCCTAGGATTATCATATGGTCCACATGTTCATTGTTCAATTTTTGTTTGAGAGTGTCAATAAATTTTTTCTTGGAGGCATTCGAAGCATATATGTTACATATCAAAATTGTTTCCATGCCTATAGTTATTTTAACTGCTACCATTCTGCCTTCATCATCTCTGAACATGAATTCTGATTTAATTTTTTCCTCTATGTACAAGACTACTCCCTTTTTCTTGTCTGGTGCAGAGGAATAATAAGCTCGTCCCAAATTCTTCTGGGTTAAGTGGGATACATGTTTTTGTTTAATATGTGTTTCTTGGAGTGCAATAATATTATAATTTCCAGTCTTAATTTGATTAAATAAACGTTTACGTTTATTGGGCGAATTTAAGCCATTCACATTATTTGAGTAGCATTTCAGTTGTTGCATTAAACTAGACATTCAGGTCTCTGTTAAATACATCTTCATCCTCGAGTTCTAAGTCGTCTTCATCTCTTTCCTCTCCTTCTTCTTCTTCTATATCTGGTGGGTCGGCTGAGGCTGCGCCTGCTGGAGTGGTGCTTTGGGACTCAGGAGTATTCTCACGTTTCCTTTTCGGTTTTTTCTCCTTCTCCAGGGAGCTCAGCGGTGTTCTTATTTTTCTTTCTTTTTCTAGTCTCCTATAGAAGTCCTTAGCTTTGTCCTCCGATGTAAGCCAAATTTTTTCATCTTTATACGTAACCATAATGCATTCGTTCCTCTCCCATCTGAAACGGATGTTTAATTGTTTTAATTCTTTTGTTAAGAAAAAATATTTTCTTCTCCTCGTCAATACCGCAACAGGGAATTCCCGGAGTATCGATACTTTCGTATCTTTAAAGTGGGTAGGCTTTAGGTTACTCTTCCTCCAAGTGTCCTTTCTCACCCTTTTCCGGATGAAGTTCACAATCACGTCTCGTGGTACCTTATTTTTTTAGAGTAGTTCGTCTGGATCCGGTAGACTTTGTCTATCTCTCTCTCCACCTCTCTCTCGGGCATGTCCATTATCTTTGATACTATGAGGATTATCACCTCACGGATATCTTCTCCATCTTGCTCGACGATATTGCGAAATCTCAATTGATATTCCATTTCACTCATCTCTAGCCTTTCCTGTGTCTTTTCCATGGTCGTAGTCTTTTTTTCTATTCCCTTGACTTTCTTCTGAGTCTTTTTTTGAGTTTTCTCAAATTCTACTTGGTCAGTTTTTAATTGCTTAACATCCTGCAAAGCGTCTGAGACTTCTTTTTTCATTATGCTCCATTCCTCTGTTAGTTTCTTCTGCATAGTCACCATTTCCTCTTGGGTAGTTTTCTGTTGGTTCTCATGTGTCACTGCCATATTTTGAATTAGGTCCGTTTTCACTCCTAACTTCTGAATCTCTTTTTGAATATCTTTGAGGAGGTCTCTCAATCCGCCCTCCTCCGGTCCCTGTCCCGAGAATGAGCCCCTTCTTGGGAGGGGTTTCATGTCTTTTCCCTCCTTCTTTGATGCTGCCATTTTTGTTTCTTTAGTTTGTCCGAAATGTGTCCCCGATATATACTATATCAGATGATAAGAAACAATAATATAGCTCTCAGTCAAACATTCAAATTTATCCCCCTTATATCAATTAATGCCCCCAGCACAGCATTTCATGATCTGGACAATTCATAAACCGCTTAATCCCAAAACTATTAACCATCAATCATTCCATCTAGTCGATTTCTTTTTTTTTTCAAACAAAATTACTCCCCGAGTTCATCAATTAATTCATCAATTCGTGGACTGAGCTATTATTTCATTAGTTTCCTTAATTCCTTTTACTTTCGTTTCAAATCAGGACAAACCTTATAAATTAATCATTCGTGTACTATTGCTTCATTAATTCATTAATTCTCAATAGACATGTACTCCCCCTCCATTCTCTTTACTCTCGCTCCCTTCTCTTAATCTAGCACTTGCCCTATTCCCAGGGCTTCCCCAGAGTTTATGTATAGTTCAATAGTTTAATGGACCAATTCTCAACTTGTCAGTGTCACCTACTTTCTCCTCACAGTCTCTGACGTTTGGTAGGTACTTGTCCCTTCTATATCCCCTCCAAGTTTATAGTTCTTCCAAAAAAAACTCTTTGAGGTCTGTCAAGATGTTTTGTTCTCTTCTTCGTTTCGCTAAGGTTGCCAGAAGACCTCCGTTTTCTCCAGTTGCAATATCAGACTGCTTCACTTCCTGGTCTCGCTGTCCGTCTGCTTCTCTTCCTGGTCCCGCTGCCCATCTGCTTCCCTTCCTGGTCTCGCTACCCGGTCCTTAGACCCAGTCGTCGCTGGAGCAGTGGGACTTTTTGTTGGGTTGTAGTTGTTGTTGTTGTGTCTTCAAGTTATTTTTGACATAGGCAAAAACTTACCACAGGATTCACTGACTTTTGGAAAATGGCATTCATTTGGAATAAAAACACCTTTTGGAGATCATAACTTTTAGAAAAGCTTGACCTTTCAGAGAAGAGCCAAAAACCCTTTAGAGTAGAATTTTCTCTTGTAACCACAGGTTTAAAGCTTCCAAGGGAGAAGCTTCCAGGCAGAGAGTTCCACTGCTGAACAGCTCTTATAGTCAGGAAATTCTTCCTAATGTTCAGCTGGAATCTCCTTTCCTGTACTTTGAAACCACTGCTCTGAGTCCTAGTTTCCATATAAATATTTTTCTGTTGCAAAAAGGATTTATGTGAGAAATAAATATTCATCCATCTTTTATTAAGGTACTTTTAAATATTCATGGCTGTTTTTTTTTCATTTATGACATGCCACTTTCTTTCTTTTTAACAGTTGTGCCCCATTGGTCTTTCTCTTCCCTATTAATCACAATGGCCTGCTTTTATTCCCTCCTAACTGAACAATTATTTCTTGTATCCAACCAGATGACACAACATAATCTGATTTCAGAATTCACTGCCATAGCCTATGGCTCATAAGCATATAAGATGATGTCACATTAGAAAACCTGTAACCTAAAACTCCTCTTTTAGAAAATTGGCAGCTACATATATGTTTGCTTGGGTACATGAAACAAAAAGGCCACCAGAAGCTGTATAACATAGATTGGGTATTGAGAATTTCGTCCAACTAGACATTTTGGTGTCACTTCCTAGAAACCTCAGTTAGCATTGCAAAGGTAAGGAGCAGGCAATAATAGATGAATGCAAGAGTGATGCGATATACATTATGTCTGATTCATTTAAAGTCTCATTGCTCAGTGGACTTCAATTGAATGGATGATGTTTCTCAACCAAAAGTCATCTTGAACATCACCTACCGAATTGTGGACTTAGCCCAAATGCAAATAAAGGTAGCACAGGTAGGAAAAGAGTCATAATCCTAAAGTCACACAATCAGTTTCAAGGGGGATTTGAACATGGATCTCCTCAATCCTAGTCTAATACTCTATTGGTTTCAAAATTATTATTTTTGTCAGGTTGCCTTCCTACTCAGTTTTAGGGCTCATTCAGCTTCATGTCTCACTTGGGAGATATAGTAGGACTGATATTTCAGTGCTTCCCAATGACTGTTGGACTATGACACTTGAGACTAGGGTTCAAATCCCTACTTGGCCATGGATATCAATTACTGACCTCATCACATGGGCCTAAAATTGGTGGCATACACCAGTCTAGCCCTGGTCACACATGGAGTTGGCTAACTCCCATCAGATGATATTCTGCTGGCTCCATGGGTGAAGGAGGGCAGAACCAGTGCACCACAGAGGCGCAACATGAGAAGCTTCCTGTGTTGCCATTAATTTATGGGGGAAAGCCCCATGCACCACGCATGCTCATGCTTCCCCTCACATGATTGCCCTCCCATGGGTTTGGGCGATGTGAACTATAGGGCACCAGAATCTCCATGCCCCACAGCAAATCAGAGTGCCGTCACCTCCTACACTCTCTCAGCATCAGTGGAAGGCAATAGCAAAGCTCTTCTGAACAAATCCTGTCAAGGAAACCACATGATACAGTGCCTTAGGGTCACCATAGGTCAGAAACTATTGGAAGGCACACAATAACTGGAACTTATGCTTTCATTTAATTCACTATAAACTGCTGTGGGTGCCATAACAAGAGAAAGGTAGTAGATAATAAATAAGCAAGTTGTGAATGAGATCTATGTGCACCACTAAAAAAGACAGTAGTGAAGTGAACATTTCCTGAATACAGGATGGTATATGCTTCTGCAAGGACCACACAGCTGCTCCCTCCTTTACAATGGCTATGTGCTCAGCAGAGGTGCCAAGGTTTTCAGCCTCCAGCCTCCTACAGGAAGTATAATGCAGGAGGAAATAAAAGGGCGAGGCGAGGCACAGCGGGAGATGGAGTGATTCCAATATAATCACGCTCTCACCAATGTTACAAAGTGCAATCAAGTGTTCAAGTCCTCCAGGGAAATGATTATTTCATGATAACAACACTCCCTGGAGTCGCCATATTGGCATGATAAAGAGAGTTTATTGTGGGGAAATGTGTATTTTTAAATAGATATACACACATCTTGTGGTAATACTGTCAGTGCACTGAAAAGTTGCTGCAACTGAGAAGGTAGTTCCAATAAAAATGCTTTAGACATTATTATTAGATCTTCCCTGGCCCTTTCTTAGAGGAGAAAATGATGATGTGCACTCAGTTTTTTTTAAAAAAGAGTCCTTCAGCACCTGCCATGAAAGGAGGGTCAGACTGGCCATCTTGGCTTCTCTAGAAAAAACTTTAAATTTAATTCTGTGGTACAGTTTTGTATGAATGCCATAGCTTTTGAAATACCAATCTGCAGCAAAGGATGGCAGGGGTGGGGGTTCTAGAGTTTCAAGCTACAGCCTTGCAAAAATCATTTTCCAAATTAGCATCACATTATACACTTGAGATACTGAAAGAAGAGGATTGACTGGAAAAGATACTAGACATAAGAAATATTATTTTATTTATTATTTATTTCCATCATTTCTACCCCGTTTCTTCTCAACCCCCGAGGGGGGACTCAGAGCAGCCTAACAACGGCAACGATTTGATGCCACATAGTATACATATAATAAAAGCAAACAGTTAAGAATAAAATACATTAAAATACAGCTAGAATTAAAATACATTAAAAATACAATTAACATTAAAATGCATTGTGTACATTCACAACAGTTAAAACAGTATTCCACCCATAAGCATTAGGTCTTGTCCACCAGATTGCCATCTCAATCCAATCAAAGTGCCGTATCGTGCTAAAGTAAACCACTATGGAACACCCTATGGGTACTATACATAGATTATGAAAGAAGATGGACAGACACAGAATGCGTGAAATATATCATATAATGCTTTGAAATCCAAATAGCATACACACTAGTGCAGGGGTGGGCAATTATTTTTTCCGAGGGGCCACATGAGAGCCAAAAAATATTATGGAGGGCCGCACCTAAAGGTGGAACTACGTGCTAATCTACATAATTTCTTTATTTATTCACTATATTTACTATATATTACACATCATTAATATTAACCTATTAATATATCAAGAAATATTCATATATTATTAGTATTAATATCATAATTATTATATTATAGTATATATATAGATATTATAATATATTGAAATTATTATATAACATTATATTATATTATTATTATTATAATAAAATTATTATACAATAATAATAAAAACCACTAAAATAAAATAATGCTTCCTTGTAGTCCCCTTCTCTGGAGAGTTTTATGCAGAGGCTTGATGGCCATCAGTTGGGGGGTCTTTGATTGTGTATCCCTGGGGGTTGGGCTGGATGGCCCTGGGGTCCCTTCCCTCTCGATGACTTCCTGTTCCCACCTTTCTAAAAACCTCCTGACAGTGAGCCTTTGAGATTCGTGAAGGAAAAGGAAAAGATCAAACCTCATTGAAAGGATGGGAAACTCAGGACCAAACTTGGCACGAATCCTCAATATGCCCAAATGTGAACACTGGGGAAATTTGGGGAGAATAGACATTTGGGAGTTGGAGTTTCTGGGTTGTATAGTTCACTTATTAAGGATGCTCGGCGGTGGCAGAGGCATTTGCTCCCTTCCTCCCTCCCTCCCTGGCCTCCTCCTCCTCTTCTCCCCCCTCCCTCTTCGTCGGTCGCTCTGCTTGCCTGCCTGCTAGGGCCCTTAGGAGGGCCGGATAGAATTGGCCAAAGGGCCGCATCCGGCCCCCGGGCCGTGTTTTGCCCACCCCTGCACTAGTGTCTGGGAAACGCCCAGGAATCCCCCCCGTTCCAACAATAGAACACTACACGAATGAAATATTATACAAATCAAATTATAGTCACTCGTGATGGTGTCTTGTGTAGTCCCAGGCAAGAGAGATTCAATGTCAGCGGGAAATACGCGTGGAGTGCGCTGGGTGGGGTGAGGGCTCCAGGCGAAGCCGCAGCCGCTTCAGAACGCTGTGGTGTTTTCCCAAAGGAAAATATCGGGCCGTGAGGCCAGGATTTAGCAGCGGCTGACGGAGAAGGGAAAACAGGAGGCACTGGGTGTTTGGGGAACGCCGGAAAGTATAGGATAGTGAGCTGGAAATGCAGCCAAAATCGGCAGCTCCTGTATGCCCCAACTCCGGGGGGCGAGGAAACGTCTGTGGCCACTGGTGGATGTACCAACGAGGGAGTGAATACCCCGGAATTCCTCTGGACTCGTTTCGACCGAAGTCTTTATCAAGGTCAATAATTCTCTATTCAAATGATAAGATTCACATATGTGGCAGACATAATGATCTGGAATACAAATATATAAAGCATCACAGCACAATGAACCATACAGCACGGTACATCACATAGAATATTACATCTAAACATTTAAACAGTGCATAGCATATTTACCTGATAGTAAAGGCTCAATAACATAAACATGTAAGGTATCATGATGGCAAAGAGCAAAGAAAAGCAAAAGCCAACTAGGCTATAACCCTGAAGCATAGTACCCATAGGGTGTTCCATAGTGGTTTACTTGTGAGTTATTGACACGGACCCCTTACTGTTCGTATTGCTTTTGTATCGTGCTAAAGTGCAAACGCTTGGTCCCATAACCAGGATTTCACTTTTTTCTGAATGCCAGGAGGGATGAAGCTGATCGAATATCAATAGGGAGTGCGTTCCACAGATGGGGAGCCACCACCGAGAAGGCCCTATCCCTCGTCCCCACCAACTGCATTTGAGATGTAGGCAGGAGCAAGAGCAGGGCCTCCCCGGATGATCTTAAGGTACAGGATGGGACATAGCGGTTGATGCGTTCAGACAAGTAAGCTGGGCCAGAACCGTATAGAGCTTTAAAGGTCAAAACCAGCACTTTGAATTGAGCTCGGGATTGGACAGGCAGCCAATATGGATAGATTTACTTACCTGATCTCAAAAAATAAGGAAAAATCGATAAAAGAAATGGAATGGGAGAATGTTACCAAATACATAAAATAAAAAAAAGATAATAATATAAAAAGAATACATCACTCCTATAAGAAAGCAAGGGAGAAAAACAAATCAAAGATGGAAAGAATGGAAGAAAGAAAAGGATGAATCCTCACAGAAGATACAAAGTCAAAGAAACTTTTTCTTTTTTTCTTTTCTCATCTTTCTTCTTCTTTTCTTTAAATTAAATTGTATTTTTTTTAAAAAACTCTCAATAAAGATTATATAAAAAAGAAAAGTATTGACATTGAAATTGCATTTTCAGAGATGGAGTCCAGCTGCAATCAGTAGGAAAACAGCCTCTGTTAACCATAAGAAAGTTTTTGTAAACCAAAGAAAGGAGCTGTGCTTAATTCGGGATTGTTTATTATGGACTTTATTGCAAAAAGCCACTATTCCATAGCAGTCATGTGACCACCAATAGTTCCTGTGCTATCACACTTCTCTGAATTCACATAATTGGGCCAATTCACCAATCTGTAGTTCTGAAGTTGTACCTCCCTATAATAAGTTTACCTTCTCACACTTCTTAATTTTTAAAATATTTGCTTGATGCCCTGAGTCCCTTCAGGGAGAGAGGATGGGTTTAAAACAAATAATTATAATTACCCAATTATTTGGAGGTGCCTGGCATAAAGACCTACAGGCTATCTAGTACGCGGCAGAGGGCGTTTGCAGTGGCCACACTGACCCTATGGAACTCGCTGCCAGAGGGGACGCGAGCTCTGCGGGACCTGATGACATTTCACAGGTCCGTTAAGACCTGGCTGTTTAGGCATACATTTGGCCCCTGACCGGTGTCCGCCATAACCTGCCACCCTGCCGCACCATCGCCACCTGCATTACTGTTGTTTTGCAGTAGTTTTATTGTTGGGAGTGGGGTTTTAACGTGGTTTTATAATGTTGTTTATGTGTTTTAACTGGTATTTTACTCTTGTAAACCGCTCTGAGCTCCGGAGAGAGCGGTCTATTAATTTGAATAAATAAATAAATAAATAAATATAATTATTAGGATGATGAAAAAAATTCAAAATCTGCCTTGGGAAGAGTGAAGAGGAGGGGGGTCCTACATCCCAGCACAGATGTGGAATGATTGCACCAGGTAAGGGATGGCAACATGACAAGATCTGCAGCTGTTAAAGAGTTTTCCTGTCAATTGATGGATATGTTCCATTGATAGCTGAAGATGAGGTTATCATGGGGAGGAGGCATACTGGCAATGGGATAAAGTCATACGAACAATTACGGAGTGAATTTTATGTACTTATAGGATGATGACTGGGGGCCTTTGTTAAGGATGGGATGAAAAAGTTGCATCCAGTCCACATAGCCAGAAACTGGGGAAGAGGAGTCTGGATGCTGTGGTTTTCACATGGAAAATGCCGGAGATGATTATTTGGTATTGCAGAAGAGGTCGGTTTATGGAAAGCTCTTGCCAAGTACTAGAGTTCAGAACATGACTTGTGGTAGGTGTTACATTTTGATGAGTGTCTTCAAGAGCTTGAGATGTTTTTCTAGGGATCTCATCAGATTGGTAGGGGATAAGTGGGGAGAAATAGAGGGAACTGTCCTTCTTCATTCCTTACCGTCTTCCCCTGTCTTCTGAGATGGCCTCTTATCTCACATGGTTTTCCATCATTTCCCTCGTCCTTTCCCTGCTTTCTCTTTATGTTCTTCAATGAGGAGTCAGGCAACACTGTATGGATTCAAAGCCACTCTGGACTCCGTTTTGGCAACATAGAGAAAAGAAGCCCAGAGTAGTTTTGAGTCCCGTCGGAAGTTGGCCTGTGATTGACTCTGTGGGACTCCATTTCGGCAACATGAGGAAACAAGAAGACGACGCAGAGAAAGCTGTGTCTGATAAGATCCTAAGTCTCCCCTCAAAATAATTTGCTGAGATTAGCTTTGTTGGCTGATTTTTGGGTTTCCCCCCTTATGTCAAAGAAAACCCTAATCACATGCTTTGCAGCAGGAGTATAATGTGTGTTTGTAGAGATGTTCCTCCAAACAAGCAAGCAAATAACAACCCAAAAGTAGACCTTGAATTTGCCATTTTCTACATTTTACATTTCTGTTGTATGTAATGGAACTTTCATATCATCTAACTATAGCTCTCTGTGTGTACCATTTGAACCGCCATAGGGAATGCTAGGATTGGCAGTTTAGGGAGGGGCATTGAGAATTGTCAGTTGGACAAAATATAAACCTCAGGTTTCCATACAATGTTGCCACGCAGTTAACGTGAACTCACAGTGCTGTACCTGTCTAGTGTGAAAGGGCCACAGCTGCTACTCTTCAGGTGGTTATTTCTGATCTTTGTTATGTGAACTGGCATTTGCTCAGTTTTCCAGAATTATGAGAAAACCTGAGCTAATTGTATATATGTTTTTTAGGTGAGCCATTATTTTTTCTGCCAAATAAACTTTTTCGAATGGCTAACCTAAATCTTGCATTGGATTAAAATGTCTATATAGATAACATTATAAGTGGCAGCAATAATAATGTATAAAATTCCCCCAGTCATTTATTTCTCAACTTTATCCTATTCTAGTTGCAAAATTCTACCGTGCCCTCTTAAAATTCACAAACAGTATGAGGAAATAAAACCCATTTATCTCCAGACACCAGCCTTCTACGATTTCTCATTTTATAGGATTGCCCATTAAATGGCTGATTAGTTCTGTGTCTTTTTATAAATATTTCAAGAGTTGCCATCTCTTTCCAAAGGTTTGCAGAGATTTGTGTCCGGCTTCTATTATCCATAGTACTTTCCTTGATTGTTTTTATGCTGGAGCTTCCTATTAACTTCATTTATTGCAAGTCTGTGTTGCACTGTATGGAACTGTGATGGTTCTCAGCCCATCTTAAAAATGGCTTCCCTGTTGATATGAAGTATATTTGGAGGAAATACTCTGTGGTACGTAATTAGTTTAGAGATTTTCTCCCCCCACCTTCTTTTGTCACCTCATCCTAAACTCCATATTTCTTGTTCTCAAAGGCAAGTGTTGCTGGCTGACTCAAAGGAAGACGGTGTGTTGATAGGGACTAAATTTAGGACTTCACCAGACTAACATTTTAAAGTGGGTAACCCTGTATTCTTAGTGTCTGCTGCCTTCTGCAGAATTCTGGGAAATGTAGTTTGGGAGGGCAAGAATTTCTCTACATGAGAATTCCAAAGGTTGCACTCTAAACTACATTTCCCGGAATTCTGTCAGGAGCGACTTGAGAAATTGCGAGTCGCTTCTGGTGTGAGAGAATTGGACATCTGCAAGGATGTTGCTCAGGGGACGCTCGGATGTTTAGATGTTTTTACCATCCTTATGGGAGGCTTCTCTCATGTCCCCGCATGAGGAGCTGGAGCTGATAGAGGGAGCTCATCTGCCCTCTCCCTGGATTTGAACCTGCGACCGGTCGGTCTTTAGTCCTGTCGACACAACGGTTTAACTCTAAGAATGCAGGGGTGCTTGCTTTAAAACTCTAGTCTGATGAAGACCATAGATCTTTGTCAGTGGAAACCCATGTCTCAGAATAGTCTACTGTAGCCTGTTAAACAGAGGACTGTCTTTGAAGATAATCCAGAGACCACATTTGGTAGAAAACAAGTTACAGTTGGCCCTACATATCCACAGATTGTGTCCACATATTAAACCATTCATGGCTTGAAAATACTAATTTTTAAAAAATAAAAAGCAACTCTTGGTTTTGTCTTTTTATGTAAGTGGTATCATTTTACTACTCTATTTTATACAATGTGACTAGAGCATCCACAGTTCTTGGAACTAAATCCCACTTGATACCAAGAGCCCACTCTGTTTGGATGTTCACTGGAAAGATTTTAGCAAATCTAGGGGCCAATATTTAGCTCGAAAACTTCTACAAGCCAACATGGATTGCCAAAAAGAAAAGGAAGGAAAAAAAATGCAGTCAGGGGTGGCTAGAAGTTCATTTCCATGTTTGGAAAAAATGGTATTTATAGAATGTAAACACTTCATCTCTCTGATTTATTTAAAGGTGAGATGGTTAGTCACCCCCTTTTCCAGAAAAAATGAGTGTGTGGGCCTCTTAGACCTACATACAGCTTGAACAGCTTTTTTGTGTCAGGAGTGATTTGCGAAACTGCAAGTGGCTTCTGGTGTGACAGAAGTGGCCGTCTGCAAGGACGTTGCCCAGGGAACACCTGGATGCTTTTCCCATGTCCCCGCATGAGAATCGGGAGCTGACACATGGGAGTTCACCACGCTCCCCGGATTCGAACTGCTAACTTTTCATTCAGCAGTCCTGCCATTTAACCCATTGCACCACCGGGGGATCCAAACAGCTTCAAGGGAGGCACATATTACATATTAAAGCCCACATACAGCTTTAAACAGCTTTAAGGGGCACATATTATCCCACGGCTGAATTTTTCCCATCATCTAGGCTAAATGGTCAGAACATATAATGCCATGTCGAGAGATGAAGGTCAATGGGAATAGGTCTTTGTTTTTCAAGGCATCCTTGCTATCATCCCCCCCTCACAGTGCATTAATCAATGGCAATAGACAACATTGTCCTTCCTGCGGTCAATGTTTATAGCTTTAACTTTTATAGCAAGGACATAAACACATACATTTCATTACGCTTCCAGTGTTATTTGCTCATCATCCACCTTTCTTAGATTATCATAACTCGGGTTGAAACCATTAGGTTTTCAGCTTGTAGCTCATATTAGTATTAAGCATACTGTGACAAGGTCATAAAAGCTAAAAACCTCTTAGATTGAGATACAGCTATTAGTTGATATTGGTCATTTTCCTACCATTGACTTAATGGCAAATCTTATCTCGGCGACTGTTTGTGTATAACCATCCTCCATCACAATAAAATTCTCTCCTATGCATGAGTTAAACTAACATTTGGCTTTGAGCGTAGATAAAACTATTATGCTGGTTGATAGATATCCATATATCTATCATTGATAGATATAACTCACTTTCAGACAAATGACCAAGTCATTTATAGAATTAGCAACAGTGAAGACTTTAGCTTTAATTATATTGTTATTCCTAAGTAGACCCATCAAGCCAATTGTATTTATCTACATGTTTACTCCTCATTTAGCAATTGATTCAATGAGTTTACTTGAGTTGGGACTAATCAATGAGATTTCAAACATTAACTTTCACTTGATACATATTCTGTGCTGCAGGAATATGTGCTGTAGGATATTCTAATAAGCTACAACTCCAAGTTTCTGTGCATAAATTAACCTTGTATAGCAGACTACACTGGGAATTGATATTTACCACCAACCCCTTTTTATTGCTAAGGTTATGCCTTTTTTCATATGACCCAGCAGTGTGAATGCTACAGCAAATATTATTTTAGCCTAAATTAATAATTGTATATTTTCCAAGTCAGTGATGCAATAGTTCCACTATATTCTGCATTAGAAACGTGAAAGTTTCACTTATGAAAAGGGAAACTATTATGACAAAAAATTAACAATGGTTAATTCACCCTAGTCCATGTTGGTATATGAGTTTTTTGCTCTTTTTATTTTTGCTGGAATTGTAACATTTATCATGATCTGAAAAATCAAATGCTTATACTGGTTTGTTTCATGATATGACTAGCAAGAGAGCTAGCTGTTTGTTTTCCCACCATTTGACCCTTCCAAAATTTGTGGCGAATACCAGCATAAGGACTTTATCACATCAGTATTTCATCTGGTCTTTAAACAAACAGAAACACATTGATTTTCACACATTGATGCGATTGTGCAATGCTGGTACTTTGTTGATGCAAATTGCTATGACCAGTTTTCATCACAGCTTCGGTGGACTTGCACTCTTGAGTGTCCACTGAAGTTTATTGATGGAGCCTGATTTCTGTCAATGTGTATTGGCACAGTTTTCAAGTGTTTCCAACAGATGTTGTGGTATACTTTTATAACCACTAAATTACCAATTGAGAGTCATTTCCAGCTTTTTAGACTTGAAACTTTGTAGCTAAAATAGAAATTTGATTTAATCAAATCTATATGAAAATATAGAATGAGTCATATAATTTAAATGATTTTGTGTAATGGACCTACTCTTCATGATTCACTAAAAAATTTAAACCCCTCCTGATTTTTTTTCTGGCTATGGGCCTGGCTACATGCCAAGGTTCCAGTCCACATACTTTTTGGCCCATAGTGATATATGCGTGAAATTGTCTAATAAAGGTTTCCATAGCTGAAAGTTTGCATAGGCCATGTAAAGATCCCCCCAACAGAATTTGCAAGGTTATAAAGGCCGAGTAGGGCCAACACTCTGCATTAAGGAAAATGAGAATTTGGTGGATCATTTAAGATTTTCACATAGTTTGCTGGGGCACTGAGTAAAGCCTTATGAAAGGGTCAGCTCTAGCATAAGAATAAATGTGACTCCTGCTTAAGAGAGATGTTGGGTGGTTGCAGAAATGTTGTAGAAGAGAACTGCAATTAGGTATGCTCTCATTGCTTATGTTTTTTTTAAAGCTTCATGAGAACCCCCACTCTTCTTAATGTCCCCCTGGCAAGAGTATCCCTTTGAGCAGCTAAACCAGGAAATCCCAACTGGATGCTCCCCCCCTCACGAGGGTCTTCCTCCAAGGGCAAACCAAGAATGGGCAACTCTCCGAGCTTTCGGGGAGTGGCGGTATAGGAAGTTTGAAGAATAAAAAAATAAACTTGGAAGTCCCTGAACAAACTCAGAAGTGGAGTGGGCAGATCAAAAGACAACCTGGCAAAATGGCATTACCTAAAAGAATCCTCCACCTTGTGCAACTGTGGAGCAGAACAGCCAACTCCGCATCTCTATGCTTGTTCACAATGCCCTGCCTCATATATAGAGAGGAAGAACTGTTTAAAGCTACAGACAATCTGGTCACTTTCACCTGTTTTTGGTCTAAAATTATCTAGTCACTTGTGCTCCCTCTATTTTATCAGATTTATACTTATTTTTGCAATGCTTTTGACACATTTTTTTTTTAAAAACCCCACAATTGCTTGCGTTGAAAAGAAGTTTTGATGGATACTCCAGTTGGCTTTCTGTATGAAACTTGAGGGCCGATGGAGTGGGTGCAAAGGTGCCATTGCGATTTTTGCCTCAGGCATCCAGGAGTTTTCACTAATATTTCTTTCAAGTCAGTCAGTTGCCTTAAGATAGTGATGTTTGCTCCATTGACCTTCTTTGTGACTTTGTGTCATTGGCTTTCTGTAATTCCTTTGACATAACTGAGTAACTTTCCAAGATCTCATGTGTAATGTTGCCTTTATATTATGTAAAAAACTTTTGACATATTTATTTTCCCGCAGACTTCACACTGACTTGATTCATACTCCACTTTACTTATGCTGCAAGCTTGGTTGAATTCCTTGGAGTTATTCAGTGATAAGGGAGATAAGCCCTCAATTGGTCCATCATACCCATGACTGTCTTTCATCCTGTTTGCTTTTCATTAAGATACCAAAGACAAAAGCCTCTTCTCCAGCCAAGTGAAATAAGTTGGAAGTATTATTAATCTTACTAGGTTGTGTTTTTGCTGTCTTTTGTAAATGGAGATTTGTAGATGTACATAGTGTGCCACTGAATATTAAATCAATATTCTGGAATATTTTAGGATATTCCAAAGTAAAGCAGCAAGATGGGACCCTTTTCAATAGTATCTGCATATTCAAGTTGTGTTATTGCCCTATATAAGCTTTTGGCCTGGTGATAGCATGACATATACATTCTTTTTAGCACGTGGCATTTTCTGCAGCCCTGTCTTTGGTGACTTCTCAGTACCTGCTCCCAGGCTGTTAAGAGTGTATTGTGTACTTTATCATCAATATTATATTTTCTCTGCTTTTTAAGTGGCTGTAAAATAATATGTTTTTTTTAAAAAAAATCACTATTTATTTTGATGTTTTAAAACTTTATGTCTTGTTTCAACCTTTTTTCCCCACTGATAATGTAAGTTATTTCTCCCTGCATTGGGAGAAAAGTATGGTTTTTAACAAACAGACAGACTTGCAAGACCTTTCTCTTCAGGCAGGCTTTGGTACCGACTGAAGAAGATAAGGTAGCTGAAATTGTATTTCTATTTTGTACCTTGTTTTTGTTGCTGAATTTCTTGAATTTGTTTAAAACTTTTAAAGTGTTTTGTATGTCTTTCGAGTGTGAACCGCCCCGAGCCTTTGGGGAGTCGCGGGTATAAATTGAAATAAACAAATAAATTAAATAAATAAATCTCAGTATTCTCGGTTTTTCTATGCCTTTTTGATGTCAACCAGTTGGAAAATGGAATGAGCACTGAAGGAAAGAATGAAAAGATGCTTCTACTGAATGGCAAAGATGTGTCTCAGGCTCTGTTATTATTTGATGCCCTGACATTGAGAGAGATCAGGGTTTGTTTGGAATGCATAATTGCTTGAAAAACTTTATTGTAAAATGAATATGTATCATGGACACATGAAACCAGACTCTTTTTATGAGGACTGGTCCATTTTATTATGTTACTACCAAATTGTATTTGCCTCAGCCATCACTAAAACATGGTGACTTATGAAGATACATTTTTGTTTTGCTTCAGCCACACCAAGGCTTCCCTAGGGAACTTTCTACTCATCCTAATTGAAAGTACCCAACAATGTTTTGACAATTACTTGAAAAAAGTTCATTGTGCACACTTGTGTGATGTTTAATATTCTAAGCTAGTTTGAGCATTTCTTGTTAATTGTATAGTTTTATTTGTGGAGCTCAAATGGTATCTGCATATTCAAGTTGGGGGAATTGTGGTTCATGTGAAAAGAAGACTTTTCCAATTAGGCTTACTAATATGGAACTCCTGAAAGTTGGGCTGTTTCTGAAATTTGGTGTAGGGTATCCAATCTGCTTTATTGGACTGACCCAAATTTTGGCAATGTATTCAAGTTTTCCTTGGTCTTTCATTTACTGTCACCCAAAATTAACTCACCCAAAATTAACCCACCCTCCTTTGGCCCTACAATAGTCCATCTGCTGTGCAGACAGGTGACATCTGGGTGGCTAGCCTGTGAGTAGCTAGATGGGAGGAACACAGGGTTTCTTATGAGATGCACTTCAATATGCCCTGAAGGGAACAGATGAATATTAAAGCTGAAACTTTATAACTCAACTTCACAATGGGAAGAGACACACTATCACATTTTTGATAATAAGTAAATGTTGCTGTGTACATGTTGGTAGAAATTCAACGATTCCCCCTCATACCAGCAAACACAGAGTGCTCTAGTTTATATTTGTAATAGGTATACTTTTGAGTTCATTTTACGCAAACCTGGAAACCGAACCATTAAGAAATTGTCGGGAAGTGCTTTCTCCAGAACTGATTGAGACTCTCATCTCAGTCTCTCTTCTCCAGATGATGCTTCCCAACTAGCATTTATTAAACAATAGTTAGCTGGAGTTGCCTTTTGTCCGGCCTTTGTTAAAGGGCCTCATGTAATGCTTACTAATGCTGAAGGATGGTCTCTCAAAATCACTCAAAGCCAGCTTTCCTGCTGGAGACAATGAAGCCCTTCCCTAGTTACAAGCCTTGCTGTGACACCTGGGAGGCCCATTTTCCAATATGATCAAGCATTTATTTGGAGGGAGGGTCACAGAAAGTTCAATTTGACAGCAGCACTTTCCCCCTGGCTCTTAATGGGGCTCCCTGTTGTAAAGTCATACTGTGGTTCAGTACATAAAAAAGCTGAATTGTCACAGGGGTTAATCTCAAAGTCCTTCAACCAATTGTTCATCTGAAAGCATGGGGGGAACAGTTGTCAAGAAGCCAAATTTGTTACTAAGTGGAGCTAACACTAGGAACTATCTCTTATCTCTTTATCATAACTCTTTAGAAGTACCTCAACCTATGGTTCTGTTTGAATTGTTTTGGAAGACATTTTCCTGCTATACAATGAGCACTTTTGTCACAAAGCTTTATGAGGTTTGCATATCCACTGAAACAGAAGTGAAGATGTGGTTCCCTTAGATGTAGCTAAATTGAGACTGCAATGATTTCTAGCCAAATATCATAAAGAGCAGCAGTCATGAATGCCACGTTTCACACATGTACCCTAAAGTTTTGCTGAGGTGAGAACCATGAAAGTGAAGAAATGTTGTTTAAGAACTACTTCCATCTATTGACTCCAGTATCACCTGATATTGTTTTATGCACCACCAAAGGGCTTAAAGCAGTGTGTGCAATCTGTCATTGGTTTCCCTGTAAAGTACCTTCATGTCTGCACATTTTCACCAATTGTACCCTGGCGTGTGTTTACTGACTTACAATCTCTCCTGGCACAAATTCAGTTCACTCTTAAGACCTAGTGCAGTTTCTCTTCTCAGCTCATGGTCTAAGCTCTGCTTATTTGAAAGAAAATCATTTGCTTTCCACACTTCCTTAGCTGTGAGGCACCAGAATAGAAGGTATTCCAATCTTCTTAATATTAAACTTACAATATAACCCTTCCCACAGGCCTGGGATTACTATGTGTGGAGCTTGCAGCCATGTCTGAAAAGGGTTTGAGTTCTCCCATGATAGTGTGTGGGTATGAATGTGCTTCATGAAGATGTAAACTTCAGACTAAGGACCTCATCACATTGGTGAGGTTCTGTGGTACAATTCATAGAATTATCAAAAAATAGAATAATAGAGTTGGAAGAGACCACATCGGACATCTAGTCCAACCCCTACCATGCAGGAAAAGCACAAGGTATACCTGACAGTATACCAGCTTCTGTTTTAAAATTTCCAAGGAAGGAGCTGCTACCACACACTGAGGAAGAGATTTCCACTGTTGAACAGCTCATACAATCATGTTAAGGGGGAAACTCCTTTCCTGTAATTTGAACCCATTGCTCCTAGTACTAGTTTCATGGGCAGCAGATAACAAGTCTTCTCCCTCTTCTTTATGACACCCTTTCATATATTTATACATGGCTATCATGTCTCCTCTCAACCTTCTCTTCTGCAGGCTCAACATACCCAGTTCTCTAAGACACTCCTCATAGGACATAGTTTATAGACCTTTGAATACTTTACTGCCCTCCTCTGGACATCTCCAACTTTTCAATATTTCTTTTGAACTGTGGTGTCCAGAACCGGACACAGTATTCCGGCTGAGGTCTAACCAAAGCAGAATACAAAGGCACCATGAGTTCCCTCAATCTAGACACTAGACTCCTTTTGATGCTGCCCAAAATCCAATTGGCTTTTTAAGCTGCTGCATCACACTGTTGGCTGATGTTCAATTTGCTGTCCTTGAAGACTCCAAGATCTTTCTCACATTGACTGTTGTTGAGCCAGGCGTAATCCATTTCCATTTT
This sequence comes from Anolis apletophallus, assembly GCA_030556195.1. Classification (NCBI taxonomy): domain Eukaryota; kingdom Metazoa; phylum Chordata; class Lepidosauria; order Squamata; family Anolidae; genus Anolis; species Anolis apletophallus. The sequence continues at coordinate 20,761,837 of JARBWK010000001.1, forward strand.
TTCTGCCCAAGTGTAGTATCTTACATTTGACCTTGTTGAGATTCGTTTTTTTCGGTTTTGGTCCAGATTTCTAATCTCTTAAGGTCCTTTTGAATTCTGATCCTGTCCTTTGGAGTATTAGCTATCCCCCCTAATTTGGTATCATCTGCAAACTTGATAAGTATGCCCTCTAAACCTTCAACCAGGTCATTAATAAAGATGTTGAACAGTACTGGGCCCAGGACCGATCCTTGTGGTACTCCATTAGTTATTTTTTTCTAGGGTGAAGAGGAACCATTGGTGGGCACTGCTAAGCCAATTGTAGATCCATCTAATAGTAGTATTGCCTAGCCCACATTTGACTAGTTTGCTTGCAAGGAGATCATGGGAAACTTTGTCAAAGGCCTTACTGAAATCGAGATATGCTACATCTCCAGCATTCCCTGCTTCCACCGAGTTTGTAATTCTATTGAAAAAAGAGAAAAGATTCGTCTGGCATGACTTTTGGCATGAGAAATCCGTCTGGCATGAGAAATCCGCATGGACTTTTAGTAATCACAGCATTCCTTTCTAAGTGATTGCCGACTGTCTCTTTAACAATCTGCTCCAGAATCTTTCCTGGTATTGATGTCAGGCTGACTGGACAGTAATTGTTTGGATCCTCTTTTTTCCCCTTCTAGAAGATAGGGACAACATTTGCCCTCCTCCAGTCTGCTGGGACTTCTGTTTTCCAGAAATTCTAAAAAATTATTGCCCATGGTTCTGAAATGACTTTTGCTCTATATTGCTCAGGTTGAACATCAATCTCCTTTTGGGAGAAGACTAGGGCGAAGAAGGTGCTGAGGAGCTCTGCTTTTTCCCTATGCCTTGTTAGCATTTCACCACCTTCTTCTCGCAGAGGTACTACCGTTTCTTTTTTCTTCCTTTTTCAGCTGACATAACCAAAGAACCCTTTTTTATTGTTTTCCATCCCTCTGGCAAGCCTGTGTTCATTTTGTGCCTCAGCCTTATGAATCTTTCCCCCACATATATTGGTTGTTTGATTTCCTCTTTGGTGATATCCACCCTTTTCCCTTTCTTGTGCATGTCTCTTTTAAATCTTATCTCAGTTCTTTGGACAGCTATTCTGCTTGTTGTACACTTCATTTTTTTACCTTGCTGGCACTGTTTGCAATTGTGCCTTCAGTCTCACTTTTAAGAAACTCCCTGTCATCATTAACTCCCTTCTCCTTTAGTATTCCTGTCCATGGAATTTCCTTAAGTGTCCTGAAGTCAGCTCTCCTAAAGTCTAGAATGCATATTTGACTTCTCTTAGGCCCCTTCCACACAGGTGAATAAAACTCACATTGAACTGGAATGTATGGCAGTGTGGACTCAGATAACCCAGTTCAAAACAGATACTGTGAGATTTTCTGCCTTGATATTCTGGGTTATATGGATATGTGGATGGGCCCTTAGTTTCCCTCTCACAAATTCTAGAAGCACATGGTTACTCCCACCTAAGGATCCCACCACTTCCACTTCATTGACCAGATCCTCAGTGTTGGTCAGGATCAGATCCAGAATAGCTGATCCCCTTGTTGTCTCTTATACCTTCTGGACAATAAATTTGTCTGCAAGGCAAGTGAGGAATTTGCTGGACTCTGTACTCTTGGCAAAGTTTGTTTTCCAACAAATATCTGAATAGTTGAAGTCCCCATTACTAGTACATCTCTTCTTTCTATACATTTGGTTATCTGGTCAAAGAAGGTTTCATCCAATTCTTTCATCTGGTTTGGAAGTATGTAGTAGACCCTGACAACTATATCTTTTTCCGTCCTTGTTCCCTTCTTACCCAGGTGCTTTCAACCTGGTTTCCAGGACTGAAATTTTGCATCTCTTTACAGGTGTAAATATTTTTGACATATAATACTACTCCACCCTTTGTCCTGTTTGGTCTATTTCTTTTAAATAGGTTATACCCCTCCAGGCCAGCACAGATGATTTGCCTAACTTTAAAACCGAAAGTAAAGACATTCCAAGATTATGGATAGTAGCAAATTCTATATTTTGACTGGCATACCACAGAACCATACCAGCGGACCTTAAGAGGCCCACACATACTACTGGGGGTGACTTGTTTGGGAGAATGGGAAAGTGAAACAGTAGATCTCAAATTCATGAAGAAGGGTGCCGAAATGTAGTTCAATATACTTGCCTCGGTTATTCATCAAAATGAAGATCGCAGAGAAGAAATCAGAGGATTTCTAAGCAAGATCCTGAAGTGTAAAGATATAGAATTGAATTGGAAAGTTAGGATTGTCTGCGTCATCATATTTCCAATTTCTCTGTATGATTGTGAAAAGTGAACAGTGAAGAAAGCTGATAGGAAGACAATCAACTCATTTGAAATGTGCTGCTGGAGAAGAATTCTTCAGATACTGTGGACGTGGTAAAATAAAAATCAATGTATCCTAGAGCAATTCAAGGCAGGACTCTCTCTAGAACCAAAGATAAGTAAGCTGAAACCGTTGTACTTTGGACATGAGAAGACCTGATGCACTATAAAAGAAAATCATGTTTTCTATCAAAGTAGAAAGCACTAGGAAGAGAGGAAAACAGCATTTTAGATGGACAGATCCAATCAAGGGAATCTTTGCTGCCCTGAGTCTGCAAGACTTGAGCAGTAATGTTGATAACTTGGAGGTCTCACATTTATAGGGTTGCCATAAATGAAAGATGATGGCAGTTGACAACAACAGGTTTAGTCTCATAAATACAACCTAAGGCTACTGACTGACTGACTGACTGACTGAAATAAAGTCTACTGATAAATACAACCTTGCATTTGGTGTCTGTGGAATTGAAGCAACTATGACACAAAGGTTTTAATTGAATTTTATTCTATTAACTGGAAGTTTAAATTGTTGCTATAATGAATTCTTGTTTGAATGTTTACTTTTGGTAATTTTTAACTATACAGTTCTTTAAATTTCAAGTTGGTTGGGGTTCCAATTTTGTGAGAAAGGTGGAACCCAATGAAATATATCATTGATAGCAATAAAACGTTGCAAGCATTGCATTGAGTGCGTGTGTCTGCGTGCGTTGAAAAAGAGCATTCATTCCATAAATGGTGTTATACTTGATTCTGTTAGTGTTTTTCTTGGAATAAAGTGGAGCAATTTAACAACTTCAATTTTAAGAGTGTGTCACAACAACAAAACTGTCTGCACATCAGGATTACCTTCTTTCATTTGGGTGTGAAACAAACATGCATTCCAGGGGAGACTTAATAGCACCTTGAGTCCAGTCTTTTGTCACTTCTGTTGCAAGGCATTTAAATTCAATCAGCTCTATAGGATTAGGAAGGGGAGGACAGTAAGGGAAACACCACAACACCCCAGTCCCTGTATACCACATTTTGTTTGGCAATGTCTTTTTCTTAATTGGTTTGTGTTCCATACAGATTGTCACTACAAAGATTCTGTGGAAAAGAAAATAAGGGAGTTTAAACTGCTGATGGCTTGCTTTTGTTTGGCTTCCAGGCATTTGAGCAATTTTGCTAAGAAGCACCCTTCCCAACCTATTTCTAAAGGCCACTAGCAGATAATTATATTTGGTTTAATTTACATAACTTTCAGTTTATAATCCTAATTAGTTCTTCAAGCACTAGCCCCCAAGCAATATGTTGGCCTACCTACCTCTTGTTTGTGATCTCTAATGGAAAGGAATTGGGGTTTTCATTTAAAGGGGGCAGCCTAGGGTGCTGGAGCAAGGCAAACCCCACATCAGAACAATGCTTTTAGGGTCTGGTTTAGGATTTTTATCACTTTACCTCACAATATAGGTGGGCAGTGGTATACTGGTTGTAAATCTTTTGTCAATAAATGCAAAGCGACTGCAGACTGCTGTTGTAATTTTCTTCAAGTTTGCAATATACTCTCCAACTGTCCTGATTTGACAGTAACAATCCCAAGTAATCCTTCTCCTTTTTGTCCTCAGCTTACTTCAGTTGTTATGGGGCTTGCTTCTAGGCATCTAAGATCTAGAACAGGAGTGCTCATTAGGTAGATCGCAATCTACTGGTAGATCGGGTAGGGCGTCCTGGTAGATCACAGGCAGGGTGGGAGGAAGGCTCAGTCCCACCCCGCAGGCTCCTGACGCTGCCCAAGTGCTGCCGGCCCTGGGTTATCTGAGGTCCTTTCCACACAGTTGAATAAAATCCCATGTTATCTGCTTTCAATCAGATTATATGGCAGTGTGGACTCAGAAAACCCAGTTCAAAGCAGATATTGTGTTATATGTTTCACATTTTTGTAGTGGGTAGGTAGATCATTTTGACTTGGTTGTTTTATAAATAGCTCGCATGCTGAAAAATTGTGAGCACCCCTGATCTAGAATATCTGGTAAAGTATGTTTGTGTAGTATAAATATATGTATATAATAGAACTAATTGCATCTTCTCAAATGGCTCTGCAGCTTACCTCACCCCATTCCTACCTCTCAATGAAAGTGCATGTGAACTTCTTTGTTCAGATATAGCATTATATATGTATACCAAAAAATCAGACTAAAGATTATTCAGAAAATTGTTAACTAAGAATAGTGTCTTGATTCAGAATGGTGGCTAAATGTTAAACTTTCTCAAATACCCTCAAAATCGGTGATGAACTTGCAATTCAGAACCTTAAAATGATCACAACCTTTAGTTGCTTTAGGAATATATACAGCCTTTATTTCCTTTTAATTTTTTCAGCTGTCTACTGGTATTTTTTTTTGTTTAAATTTTCCCTGACACCTAATCTGTATGCCTTCAACCAGGAAAGTGAGCCTTTGGTATCCGCTGGTGTTAGGTTCCAGGATCTGACATGAGTATAATCATCTGTCCCATTATATACAGTAACAAAATAAAATGGTGTCCCTTATGAAAATCAAGATTGGCTGTTTGGATTTTCTTTTGGTTTTTTAAAAAAGCTTGGGCTGGGGAAATCTTTGGATGCAGAATCTGTGGATAAGGAAGGCCAGCTGTACTGAAACCATGAGTCTTAAATCCTATTGTTTGCATTGGAATAAATAACAGCAGTTGATCTGTTGAACCAATAGGATTTACCTCTATGTTGATTCACCATGTGGCAATTGATTCAATTGGTCTGCATTAGGTGTTATTCAGTAGGTTCCCGCCTCGAAGCTTCCGATTGTCATAAAACTCTAGATTCTGGGGCCTAGAAGAATTTTTCACCAGTGCTGATCTGTCTATGCACACTGAAATTTAGATTTAATCCAAGGTTCTTGCTAAGCATATGGATATTTAGCAATCACTGTTTCTGCTCACCCTACAACAAAATGTAAAAAAGTAATCCACATAAACAACACATCCAATTTAAGTGTACACTATGAAATTTTGAAGATTTTGTTGGAGAACTGGTGGGGTAAGGAATAAAACCTCAACTTAAATAAATATGAAATATAAAACAATAATTTATTTTTTATTTTTAACTTCATTTTACTTGTTAGTAACTAGTCATGATTTCATGAAAACTGCTCTCAGTTTCAATACATTCAAATCTACCAAGCAGACAGCTACTACAATGGGCATTTCAAATTACACAAAACGGTCTTGTAGAAAGTTAAGACACACATGCACATTCTTTCTGTAGGCCACAGCCTCAGCAAAAACCTGTTTCAATATATTTCAGGGCTAAAGTGTGCAGCACTTCACGTCCTCTTTCAAGTGCTGCTTATGTACTTTCAGAATCCAGTGAGAAAAACAAAAATGTGTGGTTGTCGGCCCAAACCTGCAGCAATTGTGTGCAGAATACCTTAGGTTACCTGCATTCCCGTACTCTTCTATCCTCATATGCCTAGGTGTCAGCTTCCTCTATATGAATCATGGGGAATATTTGATTCTATAGGGATGGTTGGACTACAGCTTCTACCATCTTTATGTTTGGCTATGATGGCAACTGCAGTTCAGCAACATTTGAAGGGCCACACGTTCGCCATCTCTTTTCTATACTATAACTTGTACATCATCATCCAATCTCTGTGATCGACTCTAGCTACTACTTTGAAGTTAAGCTGCAGGTACCTAGACCTTTTCAACAGTCATAATATCCACTCAGGTTTATTGCATTTGCTTGGAAGTCCTCTGATTTTGTTGTCTCCTATTGCAGTGCTTCTCAGGCTACCTGATTTTGTTGTCAAATAAATATGTGAGAGGAAGTCATAGGGAGGAGGGAGCAAGCTTGTTTTCTGCTGCCCTGGAGACTAGGATGCAATGGAACAATGGCTTCAAACTACAAGAAAGGAGATTCCATCTGAACATTAGGAAGAACTTCCTGACTGTGAGAGCTGTTCAACAGTGGAACTCTCTGCCCTGGAGCGTGGTGGAGGCTCCTTATTTGGAAGCTTTTAAACAGAGGCTGGATGGCCATCTATTGGGGTTTCTTTGAATGGAATTTTCCTGCTTCTTGGCAAGGGTTGGACTGGATGGCCCATGAGGTCTCTTCCAACTCTATGATTCTATGATGTGGGGGAACTAGCAGCTCATCCCTCTCAGTGTGGCTGGGATTAGTCCCACTGGCTTCAAATGTTTTCAGGGAGCAACAGCCAGTGGGAGACTAGATCTAGTCTAGAACCTCTACTGCTTTGAGTAGCACTGCCTTATCAGATATCCAAGACAGGATGTTTATTGAGCACACAATGAGTCCTACATTTGGCCATAGGCTGGGCAGGCATGCTGTCCCAGAAGGCAAAATGGTATGTGCAAAGAACCTTAAAGATATAACCAGTTTGATAAGTGATGCATAATGCTGCAGAATAATTCTATCATGAGTTTGATAGTACAACTAGAATACTGATAAAATGGCAACTTGTGCAGAGAAAAGTCAATGATATATTGCAAAATACTGTTTTGTTAAAAATACTATTTGAAGTTGTCTTTGTGTTTCTGCATGTGTAACCTTTTTAAAAATATATGAATATAGATTTAAAAGATATTACCTGTGTAAGTATGATTAATATGTTTTTTCCTGTTATTTTTAACACTTTATGTAAAAGGGTAACAAGTTACAAAAAAAGGTACTATTGGTATACCAAATAAGCTCTGATTGTTCAATATTGCCTTTTAAGATTTTGGGTGGATGACTCTTTTGCTCCTCTGTTGAGAACATTTGCACCCAGAGTTCAGAACCTGAACTATATTATTGATGACCGTGTCTTATATACAAAACAAAGCAAAAGTGTTGCCACATTTAACGAGGCAGGAATCTCTACCCCAACAGCAGGGTTTTATGTACACATCTTTGGCACTGGAAGATTATACTGTAGTCACCGACAGAAAGGAGTTGTAAACTTTTGTGCCATCAGGTGACTTTGTGCCATGGGTTAGGAGTTCCTGGATTGTCATCCAATTGTCAAATATCTTTTTATTCCTTTTCTTCATCATTTTTTTGTGGCTCAGTTCTATGATATTCACCTCCTTCTTCTCCTCAGCCCCTTGCTGCTCCTTCAAACATTCTAATCTGCTCTGCATCATAAACTCACGCCGTCGCCTCTGTTCCTTGGCTTTTACAATATGCTGCTTCCGCTCCTCCTTGCTCCAATAGCGGCCCATCTTCATTTCACTTATGGCATCATCATCTGTGGTCATGCCACTGCGCTCTTCCTTTATCTTTATGGCACGTTCTCTCAGCAACCTATCCCTTACTGGTCTCTTGGTAATGTAACGGGTGCCATCACTTCTGACTTTGACTTTCCATTCCATTCTGGGTTCACTCTGGTTTGAGGAGTTCAAGTCTTTGCACATGCTCACTAGACTCATCTGGCTTTGCGCGTACTCCACTGCTGATTTCTGCTGTATCAGCTGCATGTAACTCTGGTAGTGTTGGGCATGGGCTGGGATGTGGGCATGTTTATAAGGAGAGTGTTGATAGGAAGACAAGTAACCACTTGGTTTGGAGGATTGACCTGGGCTTCTGCTCCCATCACTGACTTTTCTCTCATTGATTTCCAATGGGCTGCTAAGGTCAACATCTTTTGGGTGAAGTTGAGATGTACTGGAGTCAAGACTCTCTGGGCTAGTCAGCAAAGTTTTCTCAGAACCTTCTGCACCTTCACTGCCTTGGGATTTGAGGCCTTCTGCTGTCCTGCAGAGAGAGTTGTTGGGCGAGATCTCCAGTGTTAGAGGTGTGCTTCGACAACTTTCCCCTGTGTTGTAAGCACTGGAGCTGTCCTTGTCTGATTTCTCAGGAAGTTCAGTAATATCTGAGAGTTCATGGCGGCGGACATCAATGCTTGTGTTGTAGTTGCGGAATCCGCTGTTGTGCAGCATCCACGGTTCCCGGCACTGTTCTTTTAACTGCTGCATCTTGTGGGCCCTCACAATGTTGAGACACTCCAGCTCGATACTGCGCAGCTCCTCATTCAGCATCTCCAGCTCCCTGTCCACACTTTCATGGTCACTTTTGCTCATATCCAGAGTAGTGTTGTGGTAGTATATGCTGTACGGGTTTGCAGATGTCACCTGGCATTTCAGTTCTAGCAGTTCTCGGAACCTCTCACATTCATCTACTGGGATGCCCAGGAAATCCGCATCGGTGCAGTCTGCAGAAATAAATGACTCATTGCTGAATGGCATGTCACCACTGCCTAGAGTGTCATGGCTGTATGTCAGCTTCTTCTGACTCCCCAAAGTGTTGGAGGCAGTCGTGTGATCATCCACATTGTTTTCTTGTTCTGAGCTTTCATCATTACGGGTGCTTTCATCAGTAATGGTTGCAGTGTCTGTGGTACCTCCATCCTCTTCATTTTTCTTCTTCTAAAGAGGAATTTTGTTAAGAAACCATGTTAGCAAAAGTAGCAGGCAAAGCTGTTTAATTAAAATAGATGGACTTGCTTAGAACAGCTTATGTGCAACCAAGAGGAACTTTTCATCACCTGCCCCAAGACTGTGGAATAAGAACATAAGAACATAAGAAGAGGTGCTTTCATCAGTACGCCCGACGCCGCTGTCCTTCTCATGCTGGTTTGATAAAATGGTTGCAGTGTCTGTGGTACCTCCATCCTCTTCATTTTTCTTCTTCTAAAGAGGAATTTTGTTAAGAAACCATGTTAGCAAAAGTAGCAGGCAAAGCTGTTTAATTAAAATAGATGGACTTGCTTAGAACAGCTTATGTGCAACCAAGAGGAACTTTTCATCACCTGCCCCAAGACTGTGGAATGACCTACTGGAAGACAGAAGAAATTTGACAGCTAAATCAGTTGTCGGAATTTAAGATGCAACTGAAAATCCACCTTTTCCAGCAGGCCTAGACAGTCAGTTTTAAGTTGAGAATTTCATCAATGGATTTTAACTTGTATTTTAACTTTGTGAATCTTTAACAGTTGGGTTGCTGTGAGTTTTCCAGGCTGTTTGGCCATGTTCCAGAAGCATTCTTTCCTGACATTTCAATCACATCTATGGCAGGCATCCTCAGCGATTGTGAGGTCTGCTGAAAACTAGGCAAGTGAGGTTTATATATCTGTGGAATGTCCAGGGTGGGGGAAAGAACTCTTGTCTGGTAGAGGCAAGTGTGAATGCTGCAAATGGCCACCTTAATTAGTATTCAATGGCATTGCAGCTTCAAAGCCTGGCTGTTTGCTCTAAAATCAGGACAGTAAATAAAGAGCAACACTCAAAAAGCAGGGGAATTCGAGACACAAATCAATCAGGACCAGCTAACACATCCCAACAAAAAATTCCTTAGGCAGCAACCAGCCAGGCTTTGAAGCTGTAAGGCCATTAAATGCTAAGCAAGGTGGCAATTTGCAACAATCACATTTGCCTCAAGCAGACAAGAGTTCTTTCTTATTAAACAACCACAGTTAAACCAACATAAAATTAAAGTCTGATATTTCATTAGGAAATATTAGAAAACAGCACAGTCATGGCTGCTTACTTGAAACTTAGAAGGGATGCAACCTGCCTGCCTTTCCTTGGGAAGAATTTCCTTCACTGAGGCTATCAAGAAAGCCCTGTATCATGAAATAACCAACATCATTTCTACCAACAGCAGAAGTTGCAACAGGCAACAGAAGCTGTCTTGGAATTACAGGCAGGTTGGTCAATAAGGCATTTGGCCAGTCTAAGGTACAATATGATTTACCTGTTGAAGCATGCTGGCAGTGAACTGCATTGCTTGATGGTGCTGTTCCTCCAACATGTCCATGTGCAAATCATCCAAGAAATCATTTCTGTCATCATCCATCCATCCTTCATCCAGCTGCAAGGGCACAGCAAGAAGACCAAAGAATGAAAAAAACAGATTCTGGAAAGTTACTTTTTAAAAGCATTCGTTGTGGTGTCTAGTAATTGTTGTTAGTTGTTACATTACATGCCATGGTATTAGATGAAAGTTTTCAACAGAACTATAAGTTAGTTTGGGATTCTGTGTATTATACTTTAATAGCAACTTGTACATGTTACAACAGAGAAGTAGAAAATCACTGCTAAATCAGTTTCCTCTCTGTATACTTAAGTGTCTCCCAATGTGTTTTCAGCCTATCTGAGGTGGGGAGACTTACATTACCCTCCCCATGTTTCAAGTTCAACCATTATACCATATTATACCCATTAGTGCTGTTGTTGCATGCCTTCAAGTTGTTTTCAATGTATGGCAACCTTAGTGCGTGTAATTCTCCTAAGGTCATTGAGTGAATTTCCTTGGCTAAGAATGGAATCATATCCTAGTCTCCAGAGTACAACACTCAAAAGGCCTACAACACTCAAAACACAAGACTAGACTGGCTTTCACAGGTGACATTCTTACAGGATTTTCTTGGCCAGATTTGTTAAGAGACAGTTTATCTCTGTCATCCACTGAGGCTGGGATAGTATGACTTGCCAAGGTCACCCAACAGCTTCCCATGCTTGAACAAGGATTTCAACCTCAGTATCCAAAGTCATAGTTCAATGCGCAAACCACCACCGTACTAGCCCAGTAGCTACAAATAATTTATGCCAAGACCATTTCCTATCTTGGCTACTGAAGCTTCCTTCATTTTAGTTTTCCACTGCCTTGCCTTCAAGTCTACACTGTAAATATTAATGTAGTTTGACTCCACTATAACGACCATGGCTCAATGCTATGGGATCCTGTGAGTTGTAGTTTGATGAGGCACTGACACTCTTTTGTAGGGAAGACTTTATAACACTACTAGCTGTACCCGGCACGCGTTGCTGTGCCCTATTCAGGAGATGCGAGAAAGTCTGAATATGTAAGGGTTGGAATTGTTGTTAGTGAATTGGGTGTTTTATGTTTGTGCCTCAGCTCTTTGCCTGCAGTCCTTCGGGTTTGACTTGTACCATGGCCAGGACGGATCAGCTTGGGGAGGGCTTGTCCTGTCAGGGGATCTCTATCTTCACAGGTGCGTCCAGTGTCTGTTGGGGGACTCTTAAAAATCCTTTCCATATCCTTTTTAGCCACCTTTCTCAAGATCTTCATGTCTAGCTTACTTTCTGCTCCTCTCTTTTTCAAGATGTCCTGCTCTGTGTCTTATTAATGTGGAATTCCAAGCCACTGGAGATCTTTTGGGAAAGGAAGAAGAGCTCCCCTTGAATGGTGTTGATCTCCATCATGGTCTTCTGATTTGAAGGTGTTGGAGGAGGCTCTGGCTGACAGTTTGTTATGGGTCGGAATGTTCATGTTGGCTGGCCAGTACAGCAGTTATGCAAATCCGCCCTTATTGGCAGCCAATCATGTTGTCAGAATGTAGAGGCTGGGGGAGTCTTTGGCAGCCCCAGAGGATGCTGGAAAATGTAGTTTTTAAACTCGTTTTTTGGGGGCCTTTTAGGTTTTGGGGGAGTTTCTTTGCTACAAACGTACCTTGCTTGAGGCCTATTTCTGTTGGCAAGTTTTGTGTTTCTGCGTTGTAAGGTTTCTCTGTTTCAGGTAGTCTTCACATGATGACTGTTCCTTTATATATATAGATAGTTCCCAGCATTCCATAGCATTGGGTCATGGAAGTTAAAATAGTGTCAAACTGCATTAATGCTACAGTACAGACACACCTTTCATTCTTTTAGTTACATTTATCACTTAGCTGATCAAATTACTCCTTGGGCTTGCACTACATAACATTCTTCCTTCACTGGCTTTCTGTTTGCCCTGAACGTAGCACATAGCTGTCCTTTCAGTTAAAGATTTCAGTGGTCCTACTTTCCCCTAACCCTCCATCTTTATATCCTTATGCCCATGATGTTTTACTCATCCAGTTCCATCACTTTAGAACATCAAATATATCCACACTCTCTAAAGAAATGCACATATTAAAGGTGCTCTATAAATAATAATGAAGGGGTAAAATAGGTACAGAACCTGGAGAATTTCTGGTCTTGCTATGAGCAAGGAGACATTCTTGCTTTCTTCACTGGTAAGGAGTGCCACAGCTTCTTCTCGATTTTGTATCTCAATGCCATTAATCTGGGAAAAGAGAAATTCATATTAAAATCCCGGTGTACAAAAGCCCAAATAAGATCACTTAATGCCATGTGCAGTGCGACATGCTTCTAGAAAACCTAGAATTCTATCAATAATTTTAACAAAGACAACATTTGTTCATGCTAAGACACAAAATGCTTTAAACGGAGTGCAATCCGCTATAGACATCTACACAAATCCCATCGAAATGAATGGGTGACCCTGGTGAGAGATCTTAGTTTAATTCCACACTGGATCATAACATTACTTACCAGTACCTTTCAACACTATCCCTCTTATTTTAAAAGGGGAAGAATGGACTTTACATCAAATTTTCCCAAAAGTTCTGATGTAGTAAATTCATTGAGCGGCTATTTGAAAGCAACAGTTTTGAATGATAAATAGGACTGGCTGTACCACTAGGGAAATTAAAGTATATGCCTCGGGCAGCAGATGCAAGGGGGCAGCAAGGAGGTGTTGGTGGACAGAAACACACCACTGCTGAGTTACCTTGGTGTCCTCAGGCAATGAAGATCTGTCCCACAAAAACTGCTGAAATAAGATTTAATGATCACTCTGGCCAGTTTTTATATGCTACTGTGTATTGCATGCACACATGGACATTTATCCTTTGCTTCAGGCAGAAAAATACTTTTGACCAGCCTGACCAGCAACTCTTTCTTTTTAAAGGTATCTTAACATAAAGGATGGGGACATAATTTTTCCATGTCAGGACAAATTCTAGTTTTTAAAACTTTGCCCTGGCAAGATAAATACCTGTTTCTGCCATGTAAACTTTACGGCATCAAAATATAATGTGACATTTGGGATTCACGGAGCTGCTGTGAGGCTGAATAAAATAAGGATTATAAATCTCTTTGCATGCTAAAAGTGCTATATGATTGCAAATTCGATAACATTACACCACTGCTACGAGACTGCTGGATTGTCCCCATAGGTCGTTTCTCACAAACATAATACTGTCAGGTAATACTTTGCCTTTCATGGCTGATCTATCAAAGTAAATACGGCTGCATTTGGCCTAAACTGCTAGCACCTGGCCTTCAATATTTCACCGAGAGACTGTAGATATTTATATTGGAAACCTTTGAAATATGATTTTGTCATGACTTTCTGCAGGATCAAAAAATCAGCAAATGAAGAACGAATACAAAAGTTGAGGCAGGATTTCAGGTACCACCAATGATCTGCAAACTCACTTGAATTATACGATCTCCTTCTCTGATCCGACCATCCTTTGCAGCAATGCTGTTGGGATCAATCTATAAAAGAAGATAAAGTTAGCTACTTAACTGTAGCCCTCTGCACTTTTTATCTCTCCAGAAGTTACACAACAGCATGAGATATAAACCCAAATAATTCAGAGTCACAGGAAATATAATGATTAAAATTGGTCTTGGAAGATCAACGTAATCAAGCACATAGTCCAGAAATGGTTGGTGTATAATTGATTAATAGCAGCAGCAGGAGTGATTGTGAAAGAAGCTTAGTAAGGGGAGACCGAGGTCATATTGGTATGGGCCAAATAAAATGAATTCATCTTGCAACTGCTGCAAGCAGCCCACATGACACCAGGCTGTATTTTTTAGTGTAAGTCCTGCTTCTACCATTAATCTGGCACAATGAGATTCTGAAGTGTGGCTCTGGATATGAGTCAATCCAGTGTCCACATCCCCAAAAGATCCACTGATGTTTACAGCTAGAAAAAGTGCCCAGCAGAGGCTTGTTGATGACATTACTTTTGGCGAATACATGGCTGGCTGCCCTGTTGGGACCTTAACAGAACTGATGTCATTAGCAAGGATCAAAACAGTGGCAGCACCCGTAGCTATGGCCCCAATGCATTGTCAACCTGGCTGGCCATTTGGGCTCCAAAACTGCATTTGGCCAATCCCATGTAGCCAGGGTAGCTCTGAAGAAATTTACTCTGGAGTATTTTAGCAACTTTTGCTGGCAACTGAATGTATGCCCACAAATGAGGAGTATGGCCTGCAGAACTCCACTGCTCCAACCTTGAATTGATTCCAGATGGCCAACATCAGACAAAAATACTTAAAAGGAATTTGTGAATGTGTAAGTTGTGAATAGGAGTCTGGTCATGATTTTTCAGACAGTCTGTATCCACACCATATAGGTCACAATCACCACTTGAATTGTGCCAGAAAATGGCACAATGCTTGTAACTGCTGTTACCACTACATATCTTCCCATTTCATTTTCTTCCAAGGCTGGAAGGATAGAGGCAGAGTGATATATGGGCATACATATCCATGTCTGGAAGAGGGACATCAACTGCGCTTTTAAAAACACTTCTTAGTGCAATTTCTGCTTCTTGCCTCTAGTTCACCAGTCCCTAAGCTATGCACTTGTTAAATGTTAATGTATACAGATGGAATGAGAAAAGGAGCAGTAATGCTTTATCACACCAGATTGCACATTTATTTGAAGATATCTATTTTATAGTGTGTTTATAGTTTTCCAGGCTAGATCATTTCAACATGATTACAGCCTTTACTTGTCGATCTTGAGGCCTATTTGCACATTGGACATTATCACACCAGGCTGTTGCCTTGCTGCAATCACATTCTTTAAACAAACGGAAATTTACTATAATTAGAACCATCACTTCCACATCTTTTTACAGTTGCACCATGATGACACCTTGTTGATGCAAGTTCCAACCTTGCGCACAGCCTAGCTTCTTATCCATATTCCACCTAGTGCATGTACACTGTGTTTTTTCAATTTCCCCCTTTCTCCTTATTTTACTGCAACTGCTCAGACATGAAGTTTTGGCATTTTTTTCTAAGACCGTCATTTCACAATAGAAGGAACATTATTGCATTAGGAAGAATGACAGAAGTGATTTTGGATTTATTGACAGGTTTTAGCCATTAATGAAAAAAGATGAGTCGATCACGATTTAAGTGCAAAGCAACTATGCCATTTTTTTGGGTAAACTACCCCCAAAAGCACTTTTATCCTGTTATAATTGCACTTTATCAGGCTCATGTGATAAAGTCATAAATAATTATAGTGCTATTATTCCACTACATCTAATGCGATTCAGGAATTTTGTAGTTTAGTGAGACACTTGAACTTTTTTTGATGGGAATTCTGAGTACCATTCCATCAACTATAAATACCAGGATACCATAGGATGGAACCATGGCAGTGGAATCATAGCATTATAATTCTGTAGTATGAATGGGATTCCTGGTCTCCAAGTTCTCTGGCACTAGTTCCATTTAGTTGATAATGGTCTCAATATATTTATTAATGTGGAGAGTAACAGCATTGTTCAAGAGCAGAAAATGGTTTGATATTACATCAAAATTAGTTTTGAGGTGCAATATAAAATATAGTTAGTGGGGGGTAGTAAACAATTTTAATTTTTAATCAAACTATTTGACGGGCAGGTATAATGTTTAAAGCAGTTTCATCTTACCTCACTGATATAAATGCCAATATCATCTTCATCATCGGTTCTGTAGCACACTGTAAGCCCAAACTTGTCCTGGCTGTTCACTCGATGCAAATCCACTTCCTAGGACAAACAAATGAGACCCTGGTGAACATCTGCCGGTTTTTTTATAATATAGGAAAATATTTTGCTTAAGTTGTCTACTGTTTCTTTTTATGTGTTTAAAACGATTGCACTAGGTTAATTTACTAGCTAGGAGTGAAGTGATTATGGGCACACAATCAATACTCGGGGCAATTGTGACTCTTCCATCAATATGAAGTCATTTTGAAAATAGACTCTTTTATTGATCATAGGGATGAAAAATGGTTAGTCTTTTATGGAGTGGCAACACTAGAAAAGATCAAACCATTTACAAACTTCTATTTTAGTGTTCCTGAGTCTTCCAACAGTTTGGGGGAAAGTAACATAATTCATGAAAAGAGATGAAAATGGATGAATGAATACTAGATTTCTCTGTTATAGCCACCAACTCTTGCGTTGACTGGCTATAAAATTTGATGTTAGGCTGTTTCTTTAAATACGTTCTCCTTCTTTCTCTGAAATGCTAATTTGACAAAAACCCATTCTAACACCATGTCTAAGGGTTTATTGCCAATGAGTGAAATGTGGAAATTATGTAATACCCGGGGTGTTACCATGAAATTCATTTTCTAAGTACTTGTTCCTTGGATCTGAACTGCTCTGTCTGTTTCAATAGCTCCAAGAAATGGCTTATATTTGATGAACTATTCTTGCAAAGGCTGAAAAACATATACTGGGACTTTACAGTGATATTATAAGACATATCACTACACATACGGATATTAGAGTCCAGGAAATGGAAGAATTAAACCTAAAATAATTTTACTCATTCTAAAACTGTTAAGAAAGCAGACATTATTGCTGTTCATGGGGGGAAATGTGGCAAATTTATTTATTTAGTTAGTTAGTTATTTCAGAGATTTCTATGCTGCCTTTCTCCAGAGCGGACTCAAGGATGCTCACGTCATTTTAAAAACATACATAGAACATAAGACCATCTACTATTTGACATATATTTGATCCAGAGCTCAGAGGTTAAGTCAGAAGGATGGAATGAATAGCATATTTCAAGGAATATATGTTTTTCCTATTGTCTGTTCTTATGTGGAGTATGTTATGAAGCCCATGGGCAAGTATGTCGATTGATTAATGTGTGATATTTTATTTTTGCCAAATAATAGCCTTACCTAATGGTATGTCATCTTCTCCATCTGTGCTACAGCATAAAGGCAATCTATTTTTGGCATGTCCTTTGGAAACATTTTCATGTTCACTTTACTCCTTGCTTTAAAGTAATTCTCATCACTTTTTGGATTACCTCATGAAGCAAACTAGTGTGGCTGGCTAATAAAAATGTGAGAGCTATACTTTTATTTAAAAGCATGAAAGATATACTTTTCAACAATTCATGACTAAAGATGTGCCATGAGCATCATAACATCTGTCATGCAGGACCAGGTCTAATGCACATTTAGCCTGGGATTCTGTTTCTACCATTGCCTACATGCACTTTAAAAGCTGAACATATGTGCATCAATATCTTACTTTTGTTTCATTGATGACAAGAGTTGGCTTAAGAAGGAAAGGCAGCTTCTCATGCCCCAACAATCATTCAACATCCAGAAGCCTGCTTCATCTATGGAGCTGGTATGACATCATGTGATGGGATCCATGGGTGACCTGGGCTAAAGTTGGTGCACGTCGCCGATTTTAGCTCAATGTGATGAGGTCATTTGTCAACACTGGTGACAATGTAATGTCCTCCAATGCACTTGGAGACAACAGAACAACTAAAGACCAGACCACAGAGCTCACAAAGCTCTGCTTCCAATAACTTGCAATTTCTCTTCACCCCAACAGCCCCTGTAACCTGAGGAAGCTACTTCACTAACACTATTGTTAACCTTGTAGCATGTGAAATAATGACTTCTAGTAGGATAGTGTCCGTTAAAACTGTTCTGTCAAAGTATAACTGTCTTTTGAGACAGGTCTCCTGTATAGTTTCGCCAACCACCCTCACAGGTGCATCTGGTGGGAATATGGACAGGACCTTATCAGTGGTTGCTCTACATAAGAACATGAGAACATAAGAAGAGCCATGCTGAATCGGGCCTCAGCCCATCTAGTCCAGCATTCTGTGTCACACAGTGGCCCACCAGTTGTACACAGGGATCTCTAGCAGAAAGGAGGGCAAAACCCTCACCTGCTCCCGACCCCCCACAACCAGTACCGAAGGAAAATCCTGCCTGCCTCCATCAACACAGAGGTGGCACTTGGATGTCCATTTCAGTAGCTACTGATTCCCTTGGTATCCATGAATCTGTCTAATCCTGCCTTGAAGCTGTCCAGGCTGACAGCTGTCACAACCTCCTCTGGAAGTGAGTTCCATAACCCAATGACCCTCTGGGTGAAGAAATATTTCCCTTTATTAGTCCTAACTTCCCTACCTTGGAGCTTTAGGGAGTGCCCCCTAGTCCTAGTGTTGTGTGACAGAGAAAATATTTTTCTTTATTCACCTTTTCGATCCCATGCATGATTTTATACACTTCGATCAAGTCACCTCTTAAACGCCGTCTTTCAAGGCTGAAAAGACCAAGGCGTTGCAACCTGATTTCATAAGGGAGCTGCTCCATCCCTTGGATCATTTTTGTTGCCCTTCTTTGTACCTTTTCCAGTTCCGTTATATCCTCTAAGGATCTGCATCTCCATTCCCAGAAAATTGATTGGCTCCTCTTTGTTCTTCCACCAGCACTTCCTCCCAAAAGCTGAGGCTGTTGTGTGCCTTGTTCTTTGGGAGGATGTTGGTGATGGCAATTCTTCATGATGAAGAACACAGTAGGAAGCAACACATTGATGTATATCAAATCACATATAATATAACCAATAAGTATCAAAGCAGCAACATAAAGCCCACTTAGGCACACGAACGTAGCAGTCCCGGAGTACCACCAGCCAATGATAGATTCGCAAGACAGGAGGTGTGGGAAAACAGTCCTGGGAAGGGGTACAATGCGACGGAGAGGAAAGTCTTTGAAGGTAAATAATGTCCGTCCCCTGAGGTAGCCAATACTCATCCAGGTTCACCACAAAAATCCCAATTCTGCGCAAAGGGCCCGAATGGCTGGCCGGTGGAACATTCTTCATGATGCCCCTCAAAAACCTGAAGCTGTTGTGTGAAGCCGTTTGGACTAGATTGGTGTCAGCATTAATCATCTTCCTCATCCCTGGAAGTGCTATGTGAACATTCACATAACAGGCACAGGTTTTGAGGAAGGGGAGAAAGCATTAAGAATCTCTGCCATTGTCAACACCTTCCAAAGATAAAGAGATGGAGGAAACACAGTCTTCTCCTCATCTGTTTACATAACCTAGAAGAGAATGCCCGCATATAAGGCATCAGTTGCTGATGGATCATAGAATCATAGATTTGGAAGAGACCTCATGGGCCATCCAGTCCAACCCTCTGCCAAGAAGCAGGAAAATCACATTCAAAGCACCCCCAAAAGATGGTCATCCAGCATCTGTATAAAACCCTCCAAAGAAGGAGCCTCCACCACACTCCAGGGCAGAGAGTTTCACTGCTGAACAGTTCTCACAGTCAGGAAGTTCTTCCTAATGGACAGGTGGAATCTCCTTTCCTGTAGTTTGAAGCCATTGTTATGCATCCTAGTCTCCAGAGCAGTGGAAAACAAGTTTGCTCCCTTCTCTCTATGACTTCCTCTCACATATTTATACATGGCCATCATGTCTCCTCTCAGACTTCTCTTCTGACGGCTAAATATGCCCATCAATTTAAGTCGTTCCTCATAGGACTTGTTCTCAGACCTTTGACCATTTTAGTTGCCCTCCTCTGGACAAATTACAGCTTGTCCGCATCTCTCTTCAATTGTGGTGCCCAAAACTGGACACAGTATTTCATGTGTGGTCTGATCATGGCAGAATAGAGGGGTAGCATGACTTTCCTGGATCTAGATCAGGGGTCCTCAAACTTTTTAAACAGAGGGCCAGGCCACAGTCCCTCAAACTGTTAGAGGGCTGGATTATAATTTGTAAAAAAAAAAAACAACCCACATGAATGAATTCCTATGTACACTGCACATATCTTATTGGTAGTGCAAAAAAACCCAACACAAATAATTAAATTGAAGAACACATTTAATAAATATAAACTTATTAGTATTTCAATGGGAAGTGTGGGTCTGCCTTTGGCTGATGAGATAGAATTGTTGTTATTGTGTGCCAGGTAAATGACCCTGGAGGGTTGTATTTGGCTCCCGGGGCCTTAGTTTCAGGACCCCTGATCTAGACACTATACTTCTATTTATGCAGGCCAACTCCCATTGGCTTTTTTTGCTACCGCATGACATTGTTGGATCATGTTTAACTTGTTGTCTACAAGGACCCCAAGATCCTTTTCACATGTACTGCTGTCGAACCAGGCATTCCCCATTCTGTATTTTTGCATGTCATTTTTTCTGCATAAGTGACGTATCTTGCATTTGTCCCTGTTGAACTTTATTTTTGTTAGTTTTGGCCAATAATCTCTCTAGTCTGTTAAGATCGTTTTGAATCCTGCTCCTGTCTTCAGGTTGAAAAGAGCTTGTATCTTAGAAATTGTGATCATTTCAGATTCCCTTCATTATATCCCTTGTCTTTTTTCTCCTGCAGAGGAATTTTTCCAACCTTGAGAGGTCGTTTATGGAAAAAAATGTGATTATGTTTTCAATAATTAGATACCTCATTTCCTCATCACCTTCCTAATTTGTCACTATAAGAATATTTAAAACAGGAACTGTGACATTTTAAGGCCTAATTTAATGCCTCAAAGGGAGAGGCAGATCTTAAAGGTACTGTCAATCTTGTTGATTCTTTGATTTTCTTGATTTTTTATAGATTCCAAATTGTGCAGAGCAAAAAGCATGTCTACAGATTTTTCCAAAATGTCAACAATGTAGGTATTACCCATAAATCCAATATATGCAATAAAGCAATGCTTCAAATTGCTATAGTTTTTTTTTGAGAAAGCTAATGTTACAGAGAAATAGAAGATGGTGTTCACATAATAGACTTGAAATCTATTTCCAAATCCTCACATGTTTTTGAGACATATTTTTGAGGAAAAACACCCTATGTTCAGATAAAAGTTGATAAAGAAGTTATTGGGCTTTTTCCTCCCGGTGATAATGCATTAGAAGTCTTAATAACATAATTGCCTACCCTCTGAGCATCTCTCAATTTCAATCCACAGTGCCATTCACTGGGGGAAGACAATAAAACTCACCAATATGAATAATTTATTGGCATGTCTAGATGACAGCTGCCACGATAAGCAATCTCTTGTTATTTACTTGTCAACATGTGTAATTTGTTTTGAAAAAAAACAGAGCAGTAAATGTCAGTGACATTTCAGATGGTATTTAAATGATTTTCTATCAATAGGCACTATTGTGAATTGCTCAACACCCTCTCTGCCTGCCTTCTTTTGTTATAGAAAGGTTGAACACATCGATATGGTAGAAGTTTTCCATATTTCTAAAGCTTTGCCATTATTTTTAGAAAGGGGACTGGGGCTGATCAATAAGGAAGATTGGATAATGTCAAGCCAAATACATTCGCCAAGACCAGTTCTCAAGGTTTATATGGCAGAAGGGGAATGGAGGCAGCAAATGCTATGGCTTTAATTGATATTGGGTAAAGTTTCAGCGTTTTCTTGATACTTTATATTTTTAAAGTGGTTATACAAAGTATATAATTGCAACCATATAAACACATACATATTAAAATGTATATGAGATTCATTATTATTTGATCTAAGTGGTGCAATTTAAATTGAATTACAGGCAGTCTCGGAGTTACAAACATCCGACTTACAAACAACTCATAGATAAGAATGGGGATGGGACTAAAGTAAGTGAGAGAAATTTACCCCTTGGAAGGGAAATTAACTCCTGGAAGAGTTATCATGGGGAAAAGCGGTCTCCACTGAAGCTTTATCGCCAATCCACAACAAGCCAAATTTCTCAAAGTCCACAGGGACTGAGAGTGCAGTGAAGGCTTCTGACCAGGGGCACAGACAACAAAACAAACACCACAGGGGTATTGACCCTTCCCTATGTTACCCAAAACTAAAAACATACTCTTAAAAATGTACCTGTTCAAACTTAAATAAAAACGTCAGGAGAGAATGCTTCTAGAACATGGCCACATAGCCGAAAAAATCTACAACAACCCAATTCAAATCTTGTTTTAAATTTGGGGGCTGCCTCTACACTACTACATCGAAATCTGGTACACAGTAGTGTATACATAATCTCTTATATGTTAGAACAGTAATAGCTAGCTAGATGTTTACAGGTATATGTTGAATTTAATTGAATTTTTGAATTAGAGTGACTTCACAAATTGTGTGTGGAGAGGAAGAAATTATCTGGTGCATTTCCTGCATTTTAGAAAAAAAATAATTTTAATGCATTTCATAAAACACCTTTCATTTCAAGTTCATTCCCAACAATAGGTTAATCCAATTATTATTTTTGAAATATTTTTTGAAAGCACAATGATAGTTCAGAATTGACTAAATTAGAAAGATAAGAAGAAAATGTTTGCAAATCTTTATCCTGGATCCCATCCACCCTTTCTCATATTCAACATTTAGAAGAAAAAAATACTGGAGTTCCTGAAATGCATATCCCCCCCGAATTCATAGAAATCTTCCTAGATAATCCTACATATTCTCTGAATTATATCAATGTATGAAAGTACTCCAACTCGTTGGCCATTAAAAAGCAACACAACAGGTCACCCTTATTTGGCTGCCATAATATGCTTATTCATTGAGCATGTAGTCATGCTTAATGAAGCAAACCAGTTTTCTTCATTAAACACTCATGAAAAAATACTTACCTTGAGCTAGTTATTACACCTTGAAATTGTTCAATTGGTTAATCACTTGAAACTCAGATAGTTTACTGACTATCAGTCCAGCCTCACAGATCACTGTGGTTATCTTTGGGAATGGGCTCATTTGTATACATTATGGTGATGATGTTCTGGTAGAAACTGATTTGTTATCATCAAAAGCAATAAATCAATAGAACACAAGTCTGAAACAATACAGGAGTAATAGGAGTCCATGGTGGTGCAGGGGGTTAAACTCTTGTGCTGGCAGAACTGAAGACCAACAGAATCCGGGGAAAGTGCAGATGAGCTCCCTCTGTCAGCTATGGCTCCCCATGCAGGGACATGAAGGAAGCTTCCCACAAGGATGGTAAAACATCAAAACATCCGGACATCCCTTGCAGATGGCCAATTCTCTCACACCAGAAGCAACTTGCTGTCTCTCTCTCTCTCTCTCTCTCTCTCTCTCTCTCTCTCTCTCTCTCTCTCTCTCTCTCACACACACACACACACACAGACAGACAGACAGACAGAGAGCAAGAGGAAAATGTGCCACCATCTTCCAGAAAGTCTAAAATCTGGTTCGCTTCATTTCTAATAGGACATTTTGTAATAATATTTTATAAATGATCACATGGACATTGTAACATAAAGCTTCTGCCCTTAGCAGGGAGGAATAGTGTCAGACAGGACCAATCTCCATATGTCCAGAGAATATTAATGGGCTAACACACAAGATATTATTACTAGATTTCATAAAGCTCCAATACCCAACTTTTCTTCTATAATTCAAGTATTCCCTTTGCTTCATGTTTTTGTATTGGAAAAAACAGTCTAGATGGCATTGCAGCTATATTCTCTTCTTTTCTTATGTTTGAAAAAATAGGGAGAAAAATTAGGAAAAATAGTGGAATGTTTGCTTTAAGAAATCATTTTCAGCCTCCTTTTGGGCCAAGACGAATACCCTGCCTCACCACCTTGGATTGTGATGTTCCTATTCATAGTCATTCCTTCCATTGACTTGAATCAATAAGAGGATGCATATGAAACAGCATTTGGAAGTAATTCGTTAGTTATCTGTAACTTGTTACTTTTTTTGGTCACCAGGATGTATTGAAGCCACATCACGAAAACAATGTAATTAATTAAAGAGAGTTTATATTATTGGTATACTAAGTAATGGTTTGTAGTCACTTTCAAACAATATTTTATGAAGGTACATTTATTGTACTTGATAGGAATTTTGGAAATGTTATGCTTTGTCTTAAAATTCTGATGGGGTCCTTCACTGCATTAAAGTAACCAAAAGTAATGTGAAATGAATGGCGTACACGAAGAAATGTAAAAAGTCAGATGGTTTCATTTTACCATGAGTAATGGCAGTAGGTTCGCTTTTCAAGCACCACAATTATTTATTTATTTAATTTACATCATTTATATTCTGCCCTTCTCACCCTGCAGGGAACTCAGGGCGGATCACAATGCAATGGGTAGTAGAGTTGATTACTTTTAAAAAGTGAAGGTAAAAAGGAGCATCTTTAAGACTTTTTTAAATTTTTGTATGGAGTTTCATGAAGATGAATCCACATAATCAGATGCAGTTCTCCAGCTGCTGCTACACTCCTTTTTCTCCTCTTCCCCACTTCCTCCTTTTTATACACGGCAATTTATTTATTTATTTATTTATTTATTTATTTATTTGCTATGCTTCTATACCGCCTCTCTCAGCCCGAAGACGACTCAAGGCGGTGAACAAGCAGCAGCAAGTGCCCACATACAATACATCGTAATAAGATAAAAACAGTCATATAAAAACCATATAAATTAAAAGTTAAAAATACAAAATACAAATCTCAGCACCACATACTTAAAATCGGTTTCCGTTTCGTCGTCATATTAATCCTTTGATCTCGATTAATTAAAGTTTGTCTGTGAAAGCCTGCTCGAACAGCCAAGTCTTGACTTTCTTACGAAATGTCAGGAGGGAGGGCCGATCTGATGTCACTAGGAAGGGAGTTCCAAAGCAGAGGAGCCACCACTGAGAAGGCCCTGTCTCTCGTCCCTGCCAGACGTGCCTGCGAAGCAGGCGGGACCGAGAGCAGGGTCTCTCCGGATGATCTTAAGCATCTTGATGGTTCATAGGGAGAGATGCGTTCGGACAGGTAAGTTGGACCAGAACCGTTTAGAGCTTTAAACTGCAAGAGACTCATGGCTGCTTCTTTTAAAACCTATTTTAAAAGGCGGCATCCAATGTTCTGAAATGTTCTGATATGGAGTTTAACACTGATGTGGGGCAAAATTTTCCCTCCATAAACACACAAAATAAGAATTTTGAAAATCTTCATTAACAGTTTTTTGTTGTTCCTTTTTTATATGCCATCCATTTAGATCAGGCATGGGCAAACTTCGACCCTCCACGTGTTTCGGACTTCAACTCCCACAATTCTTGTAGGCTGTTAGGAAAAGTGGGAGTTGAAGTCCAAAACATTTGGAAGGCTGAAAGTTTGCCCATGCCCGATTTAGATTATAAAGAAACCAGAATTAATGTGGATAAGTTTTAGGATTGAGACCAAGTTAGGTGTTTTAAGAATGTTTCAGTACTTGATTTTGGGGGCATTTTCATTCCCATGCATTTCATTAAAGAATCTGAGCTGTTCAATATGTTTTAAAAAATCAGCATGCAACACATCCACATTTCCTGTTATGGTTTTCTGTTTGGCATATATTGTCAAGGGGTAAATCACTAGAGGAATATTAAAGTACACACACATCTGAAGAAACAGTGCTAAAGCAAATGGTCTTTGTAAAAAATGGTCCCTTCAGAATAGCCCCAGAGCAGGTGCTTCGTACCTGGATTTTTATGAGTAATTAGATGTAGACTTACCTTTGAGTACAATCCCCCGAGCCCTGGTTAGAAGTAGAAATAACTGGGATTTGATGCTACCCTAGATATGATAATTTTGTGTACACAGATAGCAGAACAGCTGTTTCTCAGTCGCCTGTGCCTCAGTAAAGTTTTAATGTAATCATAAAGCTTCAAAAGACTTTATGGACATCAACTCCATAAACTTCAAACCATCAAAGCAAAAACAAACAAACCCCAAACTTTATTCTTGTTTTTTTTAAAGAAAAGAACATTTTCAAATTCCATAGTGCCTTTAGAGCAATACTTTGTTTAAACAAAGAGTCCCTAGAAGTACCAAGATGTTAATTACTGAACTCATTTATCAGAGTACATTGGCAGAAGTACAAAGCAGATGTAGAGATCTGCATCACCCACATTGACCAGAAGTGCTATGGTAGTTGTGATAAAGTTCACAAATAGAGGAGGGCCTTGTTAATTCAAGTCTTGTCTGTACTGACAACAGAAGCCCTCCTCTTCAAAGATACAATAAGATGTTTTGCACTTTACAAAGCCAGTGCAACAAGTGCTATGTTACTACAGATTGAGTATCACTTATTTGAAACACTTGGGAACAGAAGTGTTTTGGACTCTGGATTTTTTGGAGTTGGATTACTCATATTTTAAGCTTTAATTTGTGATTTATCGTTGATATGTTTGCTGTTTTATTGCTGTGTATGTCGCTCAGAGCACTCCGGTGGAGAGCGACTCATCAAATAATAAATTGAATTGAAATGAAAAGAAAATATTTGAATATATGTACACAATGAGCTATCATATGGGTTGTCTGGCCAGTGGCTTCTTTTCACCCTGGAGAGAAGTAACTAATGAAGAGCCATAGGGTTCTGTCCTGGGCCCAGTGCTATTCAACATCTTTATCAATATTTGGACGATAGAATGGAGGGCATGCTTATCAAATTTGCAGGTAATGCCAAATAGGGAGGGATAGCTATTACCCCAGAGGACAAGATCACAATCCAAAATGGTATTAACAACAACATGAATGTCAATGGGAGAAGCATAAAGCACTTAGGAAGAAAAATTGCAATGTGAAGATATAGGATAAATGACACCTGGGGATTTTAAAACAGAGGTTAGATGGCCATCGGTTGGGAGTACTTTAATTGTATATTCCTCAATGGCAAGGCGATGGCCCTGGTAGCGTCCTCCAACTTTGTGATTTTATGGTAGAAGGCCAACTCCTATCATGAAAACATGCATAGATATCCTTTTGTAGGCACACAATGGAGAAAATGAAGAAGATGTAATAAGAGTGTATGATGCCTGTTTACTAGCTGTCTTAGAAGTCAGAAATGATCTAAAGAGCGTAGATATGAGAAGTGTCACGAAGACGCATTAGCATAACTTTTAAAAGATGTAGATCACCCTATTCTTGTGAAGAGCTCTGATAAAACCAAAGCATTTGCAGATATGAGCCCTGTGCATCTGAAATGGATGCGATGCAATTCAATAAAATTATTCTGGCTCTTTGCCAACTGGCAGCAGATAAGGTGAGCTAAACAAGCTGAATACCGAAATGTGAGTGATATTTACAGTGAGACAGGAATACAGCAGCAGTGTTATCATGTTATTACGCCTGCAGCACTCATAACGGGAAGATTTCAAAATAAAAGATAATAGCAAATTAACCTCTGCATGCTGAAAAGCAAATTTGTGCTTAACAGATTATTGAGTTGTGAAGCAGACAATCTCCTGTTAAGGATAGTTTAAAACTTTATAACTCTGAGACGGCCTTTTCTAAAGGACCCAAAGGAATGTTTGCATTGAAAATGAATTTTTTTCTGACTGAAAGGGGCTATAAGAAGATTGAGAGGAGACATGATAGCTATGTATAAATATGTGAAAAGATGTCATAAGGAAGAAGGAGCAGGCTTGTTTTCTGCTGCCCTGGAAACTGGGTCTCAGAGCAAAGGCTTCAAATGATAAGAAAGGAGATTCTACCTGAACATTAAGAAGGACTTCCTGTAGTGGAGGCCCCTTTTTGGAGGCTTTTAAACAGAGGCTGGATGGCCATCTGTTGGGGATGATTTGATTGTGATTTCCTGCATAGCAGGGGTTTGGACTAGATGGCCTATGTGGTCTCTTCTAGCTCTATTATTCTACAATATTCTTACAGAAAACGAGTCCATTAATGGCTAGTTATTAGGATATTTGTTAACACCTTTGGAGTGAGAAGGGCGGAATATAAATGTTTCAAATAAATGAATAATAAATAAATAGATATGACTCTCTGTCATAGCAGCTACAGTAGACAGCGTTCATATCAACAAGATCATGAATCAGCTCAGGGGTCTTGTGTGATCTTCAAAATAACTTTACATGGTGCTGAACACTATCAACTCAAGAAGTTCAGTAACTTGGACAGCTCATTTAAAGTTTGTAATAATATTCAAGAGTGGGTTTATTGTTGAACTGATAGGGGATTGTGCCCCTGGTAGCACAGTGGGTTAAACCTCTGAGCTGCTGAACTTGCTGATTGAAAGGTTGTAGGTTCGAATCCGGGAGCGGGGTGAGCTCCCGCTGTTAGCCCCAGCTTCTGCCAACCTACAAGCTCAAAAATATGCAAATGTGCGTAGATCAATAAGTACTTCTCTGGCAGGAAGGTAACGGCACTCCATGCAGTCATGCTGGCCACATGAACTTGGAGGTAACTATGGACAATGCCGGCTCTTCGGCTTAGAAATGGAAATTAGTACCAACCCCAGAGTTGGACATGACTGGACTTAATGTCAGGGGAAAACCTTTACTTTTTGCCTGATATTGAAATTAAAGATCAACTCTTCTCTGAACAATTCTAGAAGCTGGACCAAGGTTTGGAAACGTTAGGTTTTCTAGTGACAGTTCCCAGAATCCC
This sequence comes from Anolis apletophallus, assembly GCA_030556195.1. Lineage (NCBI taxonomy): Eukaryota > Metazoa > Chordata > Lepidosauria > Squamata > Anolidae > Anolis > Anolis apletophallus. The sequence continues at coordinate 20,790,456 of JARBWK010000001.1, forward strand.
TCAGCCAGCATAGCAAAAAATCAAATCAAATCACCTTTTCTAACTTTTTCCAAAGGTTTAATTGAAGGCATCACAACTGTCTTAGAAAGCTAGTACAGTGTTCCCTCACTTATTGCTGGGGTTAGGTTCCAGGACCTCCTGCAATAAGTGAAAAACTGCAATGTAAGGATGCTCTATTTATTTTAATACTTATACATTATTTTAGTAGTTATATACTATTTTAAGTCTTTATAAACTTAAAATAAAGTGAAGGAAAGGCCCTTCAAGGCTGGAGGGAGACAGGGAGGACTGAGGAGGAAAAGCGCCTTGGAGAGCGGTGGCAGCAAAAACCCCCAAAACAGGGAATATATTTTTTTAATCTGCAAAACAGCGCATCTGCAATAAGAGAACCACAAAGTAGCGATGGAACACTGTAGTGCCTTGGCAATAGCCAAAGGGCTTTGTAGTTCATGTTTATTGACAGTTATTAAGATATGTTCCTACCTGGAACTTAAAAATGAATTGCAGTTTTAAAATCTGTTGATACGACACCATGGGGTAGTTAATACTGATATTTTGTTCGTTAGAGAAGCTGTGTTAACAGCCCAGGGACCAAATTCCTTGTAACTCTGGACCCCTGTTTCTCATATAGAAAGAGCTCTTGGTTTTAATGGCCAGTTCTTGGCAGCTACTCAATTCCTCTGATTAATATCAGCCTATACCAATTGGTAGGCAATTGTATTGCACTTCCTTGAATTCTAGCAATAATGCTAGTCATTTACACCTGGGACTTGTTGACAATATCTGTTTAGTCATTAATTGTGAGTTAGGGTGACCATTAAAGGTGAGAAGATAGACTGGAATTTAGAGTATGTTTTAGAGGGGGGGGGGGGGGAAGGGAGTAGTTCTTGTGGTCTGCTTTAATATTTTACTTCCTTTGAAGAATTCATACAAAAGTCAATGAAACAAGTACCTTGGTGGTCTCTTTAAGACAAATTTGTCAATAAGCAAACAATATAGCTAGAAGCTGCCTGAGGATTATTACACTTTGACCCTTTCCATTGATTTTAACCTCCCAAGTTTGAAAAGATCCATCAAAGATATTTCAGTGGCCGTGTGCTTCCTGAGGGATTCTGAGAATTATAGTTTCAAAAAGTAATATTTGCAAAATCTGGTCACAAAACGTTTTGCTGAGGATTATTGTCCTTGTTCTCCAAAAAATCTCCCATCTGCTTGTTGGAAACAGGTCATTTCAGAATTTTTGGAATGGGCAGCAAATTTGTATGGCACCCCAAATGTAACTGTGTGTTTTATACGTTATTATTGTTCTTGCTGTGTCCTTCAAGTCATTTCTGACTTATGCAAACATATGGTATTCCAGAGTGGAGAGAGTGTAGTTTGCACAGAATCACCCAGTGGCATGTAGCCAGGGGGGGAGGCTAAGGGGGCTTCAGCCCCCCCCCCGAAATTCTCAGGGTGGTCCGCGAAAAGGCCTTACTGGTACATTATTTAAACTGTTATGTTTATTCATATCATGATCTGATCACCATGCTCATTATATCCCACATTAGTGGGGTTATTGGGATAACAATACAAAAGGTTTGCTAGGGTAGACCCTCTTCCACCCAGTCTCAGCCCCCCCGAAACAAACTCAGCCCCCAACAAAATCCTGGCACAGCCCTGCCCAGTGGGTTTCCATAGCTGAGTGGGGAACCAAACCCTGGTCTCCAAAACTGTAGTCCAATGATAAAATCACTACCCTATGCTGGCTCTTATGATGCAACATATTCAATTATATTGTAAACCCCCTTGAGCCCACAGAAAGTACAGAGGTAATTCAAAAACTATATTGAAGATTGAATATATTGAATCAGTTACATATTATACTGATTCTATATAATCAATTCTTCAATATATTGTTGAATTATCGCTCCGCTCACTGTGGGCTCAAGGGGAATTACAATACAATGATGCAAACAGTAAAATTCAAAGGTTAAAAATGCAAAACAAATGCAACACAAACACTAAAAGAAAACAAGGGAGTCCTCTAGAGTTACAGACTGCAAAATGGTATAACTGCCTAAAGGCAAAAAAAAAACACAACCCAAAACAAAACAAAAAACAACCAACCAAACAAACAAGTCAGTCTTTAGAACTAGAGTTCAGCTGGTTGGTTCCTATTCTAATAGCTGTGACTGACTTTATAGCATTCATTTCCCTCTCATTCTGTCCCAGATCAAGAAGGGGAAATGGGAATGGGGAATTACTCCTGTTTCTAAACTTTGATATGTTATAGTTTTGCACTATGACTGCCAGAACTCCCTAAATAACATTGCCAGGGACTACACCTTATTATTAGGAGCCCTCGGTGGTGCAGTGGGTTAAAGCGCTGAGCTGCTGAACTTGCTGACCGAAAGGTTGCAGGTTCCAATCCGGGGAGTGGCGTAAGATCCCGCTATTAGCCCCAGTTTCTGCTAGCCTAGCGGTTCGAAAACATGCAAATGTGAGTAGATCAATAGGTATCACTCTGGAAGGAAGGTAACGGAGCTCCATGCAGTCATGCCAGCCACATGACATTGGACGTGTCTATGGACAATGCCGGCTCTTCAGCTTAGAAATGGAGATGAGCACCAACCCCCAGAGTTGGACATGACTGGACGTAATGTCAGGGGAAAACCTTTACCTTTAGACCTCATTATTAATTTTCGCTTATTGACCTGAAAATGTTATTTTTACTTGTCTAACATAGAGCAAGATATGGCATTGACTCTTTAGGAAGTTAGCTATGCTCGTGTGAATCTGAAATCTGTGGCATTAATTCCTATCAACTAAGTCAGAGCTTAGTAACTTTTAGCCAGTACACCTTCAAATCTGCTGAAAATTAGCTATCAACCTGACCTGAATATTTTTGGAGGAGAGATCTGACAGTACAACTCAGAAACTGAGTTTTGATTGCTTCTATTAATAACAATTTGGGTGGTATGTAAGGAGCTTTGAGGGAACCAATGCCTGTTCCAGGGACTGCAAAGAGAGATTGGAGGGCATCTGCAGCCTACGCACTGGGCTTTCTCAACGCCTATCTAAGTCTTAATGAGTTTAATAAGACCAAAGTGTGATTGATTTCCTCCAGATCCAGCCCTTTGTCTTTGTTCAGAGTGAAATTGAAATAGGCAAATAAATACTATCTCTGGAAAATGGTCCCCTTTGAATTTGTTTTGCTCAGTTTTCATAACCTGTATAAGCATGATTTATGAATTTATTTTGAATGTAATAACAGGGTAAGTCCCTTGATTGGAGACTAGGAGAGAATAACAAAAAGCAATGCAGGTGAAAGAAATACCCACAATTGCTAAAATATATTGGGAGCATATAGAAATGCATAGCTTAAAATATATTGTTAGTTTTGAAGACAGCAGACTCAGTTAAACCAATGGGATTTGCCTACATTTTAACTTACAACTTCATAACTGATGGAATGGATCAACTCTAATAAAGGCCAACCAACAATATCTCAGCACATGCTTGCTTTCCAGTGTTCCTACATATCAACATGAATTAGAAAACATTTTTTGCAAAGATTGTTTGTTGGGATCTAGTTTTGATACTATATTCCTGTACAAAACTCAATGCAGGCAACATTGCTCCTTTAAAAGAAGAGTACACACAAATCTCTCATCTCACTATTTACCCCTGTTTAAAAATAGAAAAACTAACAGAGCTCAAAGTTCACTTCTCTACCAGTTGAGGACCCAGCCTCTAATCATTTGATTACATAACATTTAATTAATTGCATCTGAAAATGAATAAACACTGATTTCTTACAATCTGTACACCAAATTGCAGAACAGCAAAGGTCACTCTCAGCTATGTTCCCCATGTACTTTGGCAATTGTGAATGCGTAATCTTAATGTAGCACTAGCTGCTGAGAGGCTGGCACAAGAAAATATATTAAAATGTTCTGTATGTTAAATGGTGGCTTCCAGTTATTATTCATACCTCTAATTCTAGCTCTTCTCGGTCCATGTCTTGATGAATGCCTCCCATGTAATCATTTGGGTCGTAGTATTCTTGCCCTGATGAATGCCTGGGAAAATAAAGCACAGTTTAGGTTATCACTCCCTATTCTAATTGACATATTAATCCTCCCTCAGACTCGTGGCAGATCATCACTAATATGTCACACGTACGTCCACATCCAATGTGCTGCAGTGATCAATGGTTCGGAGGTTATAAGCACATTAAACAAACAAAACATAAAAAGCAAACAAACAGAAAAACTATTTTGCTTCTCTCTCTTCTCAAGCATGAAGAGAGAGAGCAACATTTTTAGCAATGCTTTACACTGCAAGGGAAGGAAGCATTGGGGAACATGGTTTGCAGGGTGGCATTCTTGCTTGAAAACAGGAATATACAACTTCAAGGAGACAGAGGATAATTATCCCTTCCGGACCTCTCCTAACCCCTTGTGGACTATATCCAAATACCTCCTATTTTCTTCTGTAGCCACTCTCAAAATGATGTCAGAGTGACACTTGCCACTGGTTTGAGAGATACTGCAAAGGAAAACAGGAATTTCTTTTGCAGACATCTCAAAATGGTGACAAAATTGACAGTCCCATTTGTGCTGAGAAAAGAAGGCACTAGGAAATTGTGTGAGAGTGGATGGGTATCCATAAAAAGGAGTTTTATTCCTTCCTTTATTCCCAGGTGTTGGCAATTTCAGAGACTTGGGAGTCTTCACTGTGCTTCTAGAAAGCCCTGGAGGACTCCACACTCTGCAGCACCTCCTTGCAAAGACTCCCAGTTAACCCAACACAAGTACCCCGAACTCTCAAGCAACTGGAAGTAAAATTTAACTAAAATTGCATTACTGCATTCACAAAGCTGTTGCTATAATACAGTAAAGCTGGGTTATATTACATTTGTCTTTAGTTGCTTTTAAGTATTGTATTCCAATATTAATATCAAGAATACAAATATAATATGGGGTATAGTGTTACGCCTATTTTTAATAGTAACTCTGTTCACTTCTGTGGAGAAGAATAAACCTCAGAACACCTATTACAATGCACTCTGAGCCCTGCCACATGCACAATGAAAGACTTTCTTATAGCAACACCAGAGGCACCCCAAGTGGCCAGCTACTGGTCAACGGACATTTAATATAATGCCATGTTTTAAAACTTTGTGTTTTTTTTAAAAAAAAATACATTACAACTATACCCTTGGTTTGCTCCTGATACAATAAATAAATAAATAAATAAATAGTAACTCTCAAGTGTCTGCCAATCCCTATAGGTGCTAGTTAACTGAAAGTCTACTGTAGATGGCATTTTACCATGTTTTTGTCCCCCCCCCCAATAAAAACTCACTGTTTTTTCTACAACTTCCTTTTCTTCAAAAGTTCTTTCCTGGACCTAAAATGACTTGGCAGACTCAACAAGTATCAAAATGGCATCTAGAAGGCATTGATGGACGATTTGTTTTGTTCAGCAGGCCACCAGAAGTAAAAAAAATAAAAATGCTCACCTTAAGCTACATTGACTCACATCTCCCAAACCTGCTCTGGAGAGACACTGTTGCACATTTGAGACTGAGAGAAAGAACTGGGAAGAATAGCTTTTGTGCACTTAAATCTACTTCATCAAATGCATCTGCATCTTGTTTTGGAAGTCCCTCTGGGAGAAAGGCAGTATACAAATGTAATAAATTATGATCATCACCGTCACCAACCTGATGAAACAGGGTATGAAAAATTGTTCTTCTAACTTCTTTCAATGAGTCTCAGAGGTGCCCTTTGGATGAATAACATGACTGTGCCTTTGAATTCTGCTCTGGAAGAGTCACCCCATTCTACAGAGCAGATTTGAAGCGTGCACAGTGAAATAATCCTCTTATGCAAGTCATTCAGTTAGCAGCAGGAGTTAATTGTCTTCAATAATAATTTATTTTACTTGAAAGCTTTGAATGACTGAATACAATTATTGGCATGGAAGGACAGCACACACAAAGGTTTTTCTTCCACTCTAGGAATACTAGACCTTGGAGTAGTTTAATGAAGCTAATCAGCTCTTTTGAAGGAAGTCCCATAGGTGCACAGGGAATTTCTGGAATTCCCCATGTAACACATTGGTATTTTCCTTTGGTTAGAGGGAGAATCACACATTTAGATGACTTTAAAAATGGTTTCAGGCCCCATCAACACTGCCATACAATGCAGTATGAAACAGCGTAATACCGCCAACATCAATTCATATAATGCAGTTTAACGGTGGACCACCCTGAGAAGTTTTTTTGGGGGGGGGGAGGGTCTGAAGCCCCTCAAGCCCCCCCCCCCCGGCTACATGCCTGACACTGACCATATAATGCAGTTTCAAACTGTATCATATGGCAGTGTAGATAGATGGGGCTTCAGTTTCTTGGGAGGCTAAGTCTATCAGCAACAACAAAATGCAACTTCTCATTTTCCAAGGGAGACTCTTTCTGAATAGAAGGTGCTCAAGGACATACAAGAAGGGAAGGTGTTGCATTCCTTAACAGTAGGCCTGGTTGATCCATGGTTCTAAATGGTTCAAAAGTACTTACAAAACAAAAGTTCTGGTGGTGAACATTTCAGAATTCTATCAACATTTCATTATTATTTCAATATTGGCGATTTTTAAGACAGAACCAATTAGGAACTGCTATTTATAACAAAATTTTGAAAGTTTTGTTAGAGCTGTGAAATGTTCACTGTCACGACCCAAAATCCGAAGCCAAGGAGAGAGGCTCCAGATTTGGAGTCCTGCCAGGTTTCCACAGTAGATAAGGGACCAGTTGCATTTGGTGGGAAAGAAGAGCCATTACAGCCTTGGTGCGAAAGTTTGGCGCCAAAGGGAGGGGGCGTTAACCTACTATAGCTTGATTGATTGCTTCATGACTGGGACATGTATATAAAGGAATGAGGGACGTGGGTGTGTCATTCTTGGCATTAAAAAGTTATGTGATATCCTTCAGTAAAAGCTTTGAGTAAAATCCAGATTGCCTTCTGTGAGTTATTTCATGCGCTGGGGTGAGTCCTGACAGTTCACCACCAGAACTTTTGTTTTGTAAGTACTTTTGAACCATTTAGAACCATGGATCAACCAGGCCTACTTAACAGGCTTCCTGGAGACACATGAATACTCAGTGTTCAAATACAGAATGCTACAAACAGGAGTGTATATTTAGTATGGTCCTCCCAGGACACTCTTATGCTATTTTATGGGGAAATTCAGGTATGTAAATAATCCAAAGAAAGTGGAATCTGAAATCTTCATACATACAAGATGTAAGAACATAAGAACATAAGAAGAGCCATGCTGAATCGGGCCTCAGCCCATCTAGTCCAGCATTCTGTGTCACACAGTGGCCCACTAGTTGTACACAGGGATCTCTAGCAGAAAGGAGGGCAAAACCCTCACCTGCTCCCGACCCCCAGAACCAGTACCCGGGAAATCCTGCCTGCCTCCATCAACACAGAAGTGGCACTTGGATGTCCATTTCAGTAGCTACTGATTCCCTTGGTATCCATGAATCTGTCTAATCCTGCCTTGAAGCTGTCCAGGCTGACCGCTGTCACAACCTCCTCTGGAAGTGAGTTCCATAACCCAATGACCCTCTGGGTGAAGAAATATTTCCCTTTATTAGTCCTAACTTTCCTACCTTGGAGCTTTAGGGAGTGCCCCCTAGTCCTAGTGTTGTGTGACAGAGAAAATATTTTTTCTCTATTCACCCTTTCTATCCCATGCATGATTTTATACACTTCGATCAAGTCACCTCTTAAACGCCGTCTTTCAAGGCTGAAAAGACCAAGGCGTTGCAACCTGATTTCGTAAGGGAGCTGCTCCATCCCTTGGATCATTCTTGTTGCCCTTTTCTGTACCTTTTCCAGTTCCGTTATATCCTTCTTGAGGTGCGGTGACCAGAATTGTACACAGTACTCAAGATGTGGCCTCACCATAGATTTGTAGAGAGGCAATACAACATTTGACGACCTATTTTCGATTCCCTTCCTGATCATGCCAAGCATAGAATTTGCTTTTTTACTGCTGCTGCGCACTGGGTTGACATCTTCATTGAGCTGTCCACCAAAACCCCAAGATCCCTTTCCTGGTTTGTCTCGGAAAGCTTTGACCCCATCAATTGGTAGGTGTAGTTGGGGTTCTTTGCCCCGATGTGCATGACTTTACACTTGTTTAGGTTAAAATGCATTTGCCACTTTGTTGCCCATTCCCTCAATTTCGAGAGATCTTTCTGGAGCTCTTTACAATCAGTTTCATTTTTAACTACCCTGAACAATTTAGTGTCGTCTGCAAACTTTGCTACCTCAGAATTTACTCCTACATCCAGGTCATTAATGAATAAATTAAAAAGTAACGGACCCAAAACTGAACCTTGGGGTACGCCACTTCTCACCTCTTTCCACCCAGAGAAATGTCTATTTATTACCACCCTTTGTTTCCTACAGTTTAGCCAGGTTCCAATCCAGGACAAGACCTGTCCTCTGATTCCATGGCTGAAGAGCTTATTTAGGAGCCTTTGGTGAGGGACTTTGTCAAAAGCCTTTTGAAAGTCAAGGTAAACAATATCGACTGGGTCCCCTTTATCTATGTGTTTATTTACACCCTCAAAGAATTCTAACAAGTTAGTAAGACATGATTTGCCTTTGCAGAAACCATGTTGATTTTCCTTCAGCAATGCCTGTTCTTCTGTGTGCTTAGTATTTTTTCTTTAATAATGGTTTCCATCACTTTGCCTGGAACTGAGGTTAGACTAACTGGCCTATAATTTCCTGGATCACCCCTGGATCCTTTCTTGAAGATCGGAGTTACATTTGCCTCCCTCCAGTACTCGGGTACAGTGCCTGATCTTAGAGAAAGGTTATATATTTTGGCTAGAATTTCAGCAATTTCACACTTGAGTTCCTTAAGAACTCTGGGGTGGATGCCATCTGGCCCTGGTGATTTGTTGACATTTAGTTTAGTAAGGCATGTGAGAACATCTTCCTTGTTTATCTCTATCTGGTTTAATTCATTTAATTCCCTCCCTGAAAAAACTGACTCAGCTGCAGGCATATGTTGTCTGTCCACCTGTGTGAAAACGGAGGCAAAGAAGTCATTTAGCCACTCGGCAATCTCCTTGTCTTCACTTATTGTCCCTTTCTTACCATTTTCGTCAAGTGGCCCAACTGCTTTTCTAGTTGGGTTTCTACTTCTGATGTACTTAAAGAAGTTTTTGTTATTTTTTTAATGTTCTTAGCTATATGTGCCTCAAAATCTCTCTTGGCTTTCCTGACGGTTGCTTTGCATTTAGTTTGCCAGAGCTTGTGTTCCTTTCTGTTCTCCTCAGTAGGAAGAGCCTTCCATTTCTTAAATGAGTTTTTCTTCTTTCCAATCACATCTTTTACTTCATTTGTAAGCCATGCCGATGTCCTCTTGGACTTTCCCGGCCTCTTTCTTATTTTAGGAATGCATTTTAGTTCGGCTTGTTTTAAAGTATTTTTAAACATTTTCCAAGCATTTTGGAGGGATTTGATTTTTGTTACTGTTCCTTTTAGTTTGTTCTTTACTATTTTTCTCATTTTGGTGAAATTCCCTTTTTGAAAATTTAAGGTCTCTGTGTTAGTTTTCACTGACAGTTTGCTATCCAAACTTAAGTTGAAGGTTATTGTGTTGTGGTCACTGGTACCTATGGGCTCAGTTACAAGGACATCTTGAACGAGATCTTGTTCATTAGTTAGCACCAAGTCCAGGATCCTCTTTCCCCTGGTTGGTTCCATGACCATCTGCTCAAGGAATAATCAGCTAGCATGTCGAGGAACCTTATCTCTCTTTCATGCGTAGAACAAGAATTTAGCCAATCTATTCGGGGATAGTTGAAGTCCCCCATTATGACTAATTTATTGCTTTTTGAGGCCTGTTTAATTTCATTTTCCAGATAGCAGTCTGCCTCTGGAGTTTGGTTGGGAGGGCGATAGCAGATCCCTAATGCTAGATTAGTTTTTGTCCTGGGATTTTTACCCACAATGTTTCTGTAGGTGAGTTTGAATTTTCTTGAAGTTCTAATTCATGAGATTCTAGCTCTTCATTTATGTACAAGGCCACACCGCCACCGTTTCTCCCTCTCCTGTCTTTCCTGTACAGTTTATAACCTGGAATTTTTGTGTCCCAATTGTTTTCCTCTGTCCACCAGGTTTCTGTTATGCCAATAATATCAATATTTTTTTCTTTTGCCAAACATTCCAACTCTCCTATTTTTGTTCTAAGGCTTCTAGCATTTGCGTAGAGACATTTATATTTATTGCTCTGATGCCCTTTCAACTTTGGCTGTTTATGAGAATTTGTAGAAGGCCTACCATGTCCTACCTCTTGACTACTTTCTATCTTTTCTGTTGACTCGGCCATTTGTGCGTAAATTTCATCCTCCATACTTGGCGTTTCACCCTCTCGAACCGGAAGCTGCCCAGCTCCTGTCGACTTTCCACTAGGAATCAGTTTAAAAGCTGCTCTGAAGCCTTTTTAATATTAATTGCCAGCAGTCTGGTTCCATTTTCGTTCAGGTGTAACCCGTCCCTTTTGTAAAGGTTTGGCTTCCCGAAAATGTCCCCCAGTTCCTAACAAATCTAAAGCCTTCCTCTCGACACCACTGCCTCATCCACGCATTGAAGCTCCGGAGCTCTGCTTGTCTGGCTGTCCCTGCGCGTGGAACCGGTAGAATTTCGAGAATGCTACCTTTGAGGTCCTGGACCTTAATCTTCTACCTAGCAACCTAAATTTGGCTTCCAGGACCATCCGTTTGGCCTTCCCAATGTCATTGGTACCGACGTGTACCACGACTGCTGGCTCCACCCCGGCACTATCTACCAGCCTATCTAGATGCCTCGTGATGTCCGCAACCTTTGCACCTGGCAGGCAATTTACCATGCGGTCATCACATCCATCACAAACCCAGCTTTCTATGTTCCTGACAATCGATCGCCCACTACAAGAAGCCCCCTCCTACCACCCGTTGAGAAGTATCCTCGGTGCAACAGGATATGGGCACATCCTCCGAGGAAGGGGTCCCAACTAAGGGAGCCGGTCCCTCTTCCTCAGACTGATGTCCTCCCTGCCCAAGACCCCCATTTTCCAAAGCAGCTGGAGGGCTGCTCAGAACGGCGTGTGATCCATGACAGGATCCTTTGACTAGATGTTTTCATTTAGAGCCATTTTCAGCAACCAGGATTACAGAACAATCATGTGCACTTCTGTGAGAAGAGAGTCAATCCTATTTTTTTTCTTTTTTAGTACCTAAAGGAAACAATGCTTGATATAACAATAATATCAGAATTCATTTCTTTAAGCAATTGCCCCTGAAGGATTTCTGTATTTAGTAGTGCTCAGTACTATATATGCTGTTGAAGCATGAACATGATCCAAAGCTCTGCTTGAGGTTCCTGGCTCTTGCTGCCAAGACACACACAGATAGGAACGCTCCTTTTCATCACATCTGTGCCTTCCTTTCTTCTGTCACTTCCAGTTTCTATGCACGAACTGGGACAAAAACCATCACAAACAATACTTACGGTTTCTACAAATTTCTCTCAGTTTCTATTTGCTGTCAAATGAAATATCAAGTATCATTGGGGATACTTGATTTGCTGTCAAAGGAAATATTAAGTATCCATGGGGAATGATTATGGGTGGTATGGAGATCTGTTTCCTCTATGGACATTATGGGTGGGCTTCTATCAGGTGGAATGATGAATATTATGAATAGCACTATCATCCTCATATTGTCATCTTTATTAATAACCTGCCTTTCCTCCAAGACCAAGATTCAAGGCTGCTAACAAATTATAATGGTGACAATAGGAATTATTTCTATCAATAATAACTTTAAATAATAATAATTAAAATTATTTGGCATCATTTCAATTAGTGATTAGTTGTACTGAACAACTTGATGGAATAACATTGCCATGCTCTTGTCACATCAAGGATAGACTACTGCAATGTGCTCTACACTGGGTTGCCTTTGAAGACTTTGGAAGCTTCAAGTGGTCAAACGGGCGGCAGCCAGATTTCTAACTGGGGCAGCATACAGGGAGCATATAACTCACTTGTTACTCCAGCTCCACTGGCTGCCAGTCTGCTACCGAGCACAATTCAAATTTAGTCTATAAAGCCCTAAACAGTTCTGGCCCAGCTTACCTGTCCAAATGTATTTCCTTCTATGAGCTATCTCGGACATTAAGATCTTTTGGGGAGGTCCTGCTCTCGATTCTGCCTTCCTCGCAAGTGCTACTGGTGGGGATGAGAGACGGTCTTCTCAGTGGTGACCCCTCGACTATGGAACTCTTTCACTAGTGAAATTAGAGCAGCCCCCTCCCTTCTGACATTCAGGAAGAAAGTAAAAATGTGGTTATGTGACCAAGCTTTTGGACAGCAAAGCTCGTAGTGCAATAAGATAATAAGGAATTGTGAATGGATGAATGGAACGACTACGGACTTGATTTTAGATGGTGTGAATTTCATACATGTTTTTAAATCATGTTGTTTATCAGTGGGTTTTAATATAAATGTTATTATGTTATTGATGTTTAATTTTTTATGCTTTATGTCTAAATGTTATTTTGTGTTTATGTTTTAATTTGGTTAGGTTAATTTATAGTTATATGTTATTGTCTTGCTATTATCTTTTGGTTTTCACATGTATGTACAGCATTGAATTTTGCCTTTATAATGGTGGAAACCAATTTGAGTTCCCTTAGGGGTAGAAAAATGGTATTTAATGTAGAAAATAAATAAATCTGTATACCTTTATAAAACGGAATGTTTGTGTGTATGCGGAGGGCGGAAGGGCGGATTGTGGCAGCCACTTTCACAGGCAAGGGCGGATATGTGGCAGCCACTTTCACAGGCCAGGGCGGATATGTGGCAGCCACTTTCACAGGCCACAGCGACCAGCGCGGGTGATGGACCTGCACCAAACTTGGTACATATAACCCCCCTAACCCCCTTTACGCCCTGGCGCGGGTCGGGGGACATGACCCACGGATTATGGGATTTGTAGTACTTTCCAACACTTTGGTTCCCACAGACCACTGAGGCCACCAAAAAGGACCAATACCGACCACACTCAGCACACACAGCCCCCATGACCCACTCTACGTCCTGGTGCAGTTCGGAGGAGGGTGGACCATGGATGATGGGACTTGAAGTGCCTCTACTCACTTCCCAAGTCCGCTGCAACGCTCATCCAATCACTGATCAAGACCAAACTTGCCATACATAACCCCCATGACTGCCTTCACGTCCTGGTGAGGTTTGGGGGAGGACTGACAATGGATGATGGGATTTGTAGTATTTTCACACCCCTCTGTTCCCACAGACCACTGTGCCCCCCAAAAAACACCGAGAAAGACCACACTTGGCACACAGAGCCCCAGTGACCCAGTCCACATCCTACTGAAGTTTGGAGGGGGACAGAACATGGATGATGGGTCTTGCAGTACCTTCCCTCACTTTCCAAGACTGCTACAAACCTAATCCTATGATTGATCAACACCAAACTTGCCACACAGAGCCCTCATGACCCACTCTACATTCTGGTGCACTTTGGAGGAGGGTGGACCATGGATGATGGGACTTGAAGTACCTCTACTCACTTCCCAAGTCTGCTGCGACCCTCATCCAATTACCGATTGAGATCAAACTTGGCACACATAACCCCCATGACTGCCTTCACGTCCTGGTAAGGTTCGGGGGAGGACTGACAATGGATGATGGAATTTGTAGTATTTTCACACCCCTCTGTTCCCACAGACCACTGTGGCTCCCCAAAAACACTGAGAAAGTCCACACTTGGCACACAGAGCCCCAGTGACCCACTCTACAGCCTACTGAAGTTTGGAGGGGGACAGAACATGGATGATGGGACTTGCAGTACCTTCCCTCACTTCCCAATCCTGCTACAAACCTAATCCAATGACTGATCAACAACAAATCTGGCACACAGAGCCCTCATGACCCACTCTACGTCCTGGTGCAGTTTGGAGGAGGGTAGACCATGGATGATGGGACTTGAAGTACCTCTACTCAATTCCCAAGACAGATGCAGCCCTCATCCATTGACCGATTGAGACCAAACTTGGCACACAGAACCCCCATAACTGCCTTCACGTCCTGGTGAGGTTTTGGGGGAGGACTGACAATGGATGATGGAATTTGTAGTATTTTCACACCCCTCTGTTCCCACAGACCACTGTGGCCCCCAAAAAACACCGAGAAAGTCCACACTTGGCACACAGAGCCCCAGTGACCCATTCTACATCCTACTGAAGTTTGGAGGGGGACAGAACATGGATGGTGGGACTTGTAGTATTTTCCTTCACTTCCCAATCCTGCTACAAACCTAATCCAATGACTGATCAACACCAAATCTGGCACACAGAGCCCTCATGACCCACTCTACAGCCTGGTGCAGTTTACTGTGAGATGGACCATGGATGATGGGACTTGAAGTACCTTCACTCACTTCCAAAAAACAATGCATCCCTCATCCATTCACCAATACAGACCAAACTTAGCACACAGAGCCCCCATGACCCAATCTACATCCTACTACACTTGGGGGGCAGAGATGATGGGACTTGCACTACCTTCAGTAATTTCATGATACCACTGCAACTCCCAATAATGATGGATCAAGACCAAACTTGGCACACAGAGCCCCCATGACCCACTCTACATCCTGCTGCGCCTCTCAAATAACCCGGGCAGGGCCGGGTCCCCAAGCTAGTATGATTATAACACCAAAACATACTATAGTAGTTCCTTATATTGGTACTACACGGAAAAAGTGTTCCTTTCCTTCAGAATTCCAGCTTCACTGATGTATTTGTGTGATCTTAAAATTAGCCCTAAAGTGGTTGGCACCTTTTGATGGAACTATCAGCTATCTGTCATGTGTACAGTGATACCATGAATTTCATAGGGTTTTCTTAGGCATGGAATCCTCAGAGGTGGTTTTGCCAGTTCTTTCCTCTGAAATTTTGAACAGTGCAGCATGAGGTTTTTCCCTGGTTGCCTACTGGAGGTAGGAATTTTTTCCTTTCTTAAGTTTTTTATCCGCTTACTCCATACCATTTCTGTGGGACTAGGTAACAGGCTTCAGGGTGGTGTCTTCAACAAGGCTTTACCAGTAAGTTTTGCGGGAAGAATATTAGAGGTCAGTGGACATGTTGGCACCATGTGGGTGAAGGGTAGGACTCTGGAATTGCCTTTTGGGGTTCTGGGGACTTGGGGTTGACATGAGGGCCATATGTACAAAAACATTCAGGTTACCTCTTTGCAGAGTTTGACCAACATTCATCAGTATCGATGGAGATACAGCTGGGAGTCAGATGAGAATAAACCAAGGAACTGATTGTAGTTGCCAACTCAATTAGCATCTTCCTTTACCAAATTGGTAAAAGATAATGAAGGATTTCTAACACACCAGTTCCATTTGGGAGTGGAAGGGAGGGGGTAAAGCAGATCACCTAATGCTGTTCTTGTTGCTGGTTGCCCACTGGGCACTCCTCGGTGCTCACCATATTCACCACTCGCAAGGCAATAGCCAGGCTGAGGAGGAAAAGCTGCAGCTGAAAATTGGGTATGGGAATTGATGGGGGACATGTGCCTCTGTTCTGCTTGACAGAAATGTATAGTACCAAATCCTGTTTTGAGGTCTGTTAGAAATTACAATGAGAAGAACCCCATCTCTGTGTAATCTGGAAACCCTATTTCAGCCTCTTTTAAAATTCATCTAGTTGATTAAGAAGGTTTTTACAGAAAAATTCATATTATAGTTGGCATGTTATGATTTCCTAATGGTTTAATTATCTGCTGCCACATTGTTTCTGTGGTTTTAGCTGTTGTTGTTACAAAATGCAATTACACTACATTTGAGTTATGCTGACTCTATGAATGAAAGACTTCCACGTCACCCTGTTATTAACAGCCCTACTCAGGTTTTGCAAATGCAGGGGCATGGCTTCTTTAATTGTGTCTATCTACCCAAAGCTTAGCTGTTAATTGCCCTAAATGTTTAATTATATATAACAGGTTTATCATTCTTTGCAAGTTGTTGGCCATGCTGAACGCCACTCTGGCAAGCAGGAGTACTAATTATTATCATATGTGGTCCTAGATCATATTATTGTAACAAGAGTAGGCTACTTTTTAATGCTTCTGGTATTCTGTAATTTCTCTCTGATGATTTAATAAAAACAATCCTCAGAAATGTGAATTAAATATTCATGGGTATATCAGTCAAATGACACCACAGTTGGAAAGGATTTCCATAATGTGTGTGTGTTCCCTTATCCTTCAGCACTTGGGATACTTCCACAGATGTTTTGGCTTACATGGAAAAGATAGTACCCTATATACTCATAGAGATGTCTAGAAATTTTAGTAAAAATATCAACTCAAAAAACTTTATTTAATTATTTGCTTTTATATCCCACCCTCTCTTCCTCGTTGAGGGACTGAGAATGGCTCACACATGACAGCTATTCAGTGCCAATCAATAGAACTCACATCACATTCAAAATACATATCAATAAATACACATAAAATTTATATAACTAATCTAAAAGGAATAATGGGGCTCCCTGGTGGGTTAAACCGCTGAGCTGCTGAACTTGCTGACCAAAATTGTATAAGCAATGCTGCTTCAGTGATTATTATCTTATGAATAGAGATACTTACTCCTCAGGTAACAGATATGAATCCAAAACAGGTGGGGTTGGTGAGCCCATCTTGGATAGAGCCATGATGTGTTCAAAGGTGATGTCTGTTTGGGTGCCTGTATCGACCAGAAGGCATTCTGGAGATGGACTGAAGACCTTGGTGCGAGGGGCTCTCCTCAGGACCTGGACCACAATTGGATCTTTAGCTGATTTGAATGCTTCTACTGCTTGATCATGAGTTGCTTTAGATAAATCCTTCCCATTTACCTGTGAGTAGAGAATGAAAGGAGAAAATTTAGTCTTGTTTTTCTAGCATTTTCTTCATATAAAATATCCATAAAATTTCCATTTCCATTTGAAAGAGAAAACACACTCTTGAGTGATATCTGAAATTAACACCATCTTTCAGGGTTTATATTCCCCGAATGTCCAATAAGGTCAAGCAATACATAATGGATAGGATAAAAGGGTCCACGGGTACTTGTTATTAGGATTGAAAAACCCTTTGATTTCATCTACCGTGGCAGCTTCTCAAAGGCAAGTTCAATTCCACTTTCACTCAAAATCAGCCAAGGGACAGTGTGGGAGTGAAAGAAAAAAGTCAAAAAGATCATACCCAGCTGTTACTGCAATGCTGGGCACATTATCAAAGGCTAAAAGTTTTAAACTGTATTATCACAGCTGTATCGTCCTGGCTCTCTGATATAAGAAAATGATACAGGAGGCAAAACTTGAGATATCTGCCAATGACAGCCCCCAACACCCTGATAATATATTTCCTTCTGGTTCCCGAAGTGTAATTTGCTGTTGTTGTGTGCCTTCAAATTGTTTCCAGTGTTGGCCCTAAAACTAGAGCTCCTAGGATTACATAGTATTGAAGCAATTCACTAAAATGAAATATTTAGATGGGGCTTCAAAGTAACACGCTGATGAACATCCTCAGACTTGGTTGACCCATATGGATACAGTGATAGGGATACAATTCATTTGGCTGTACAGGGGATTTCAAAAGGAGATCTAAAGTTTTTTCATCTATTCCCTCTATATGCTCTCCCCCCCTATTTTCCACCTTTCTATTGTCTGCTGTCCTTGATGACATCTCCACTGTGATCCATGACAGGTCTCAGGCAATCTTTAAAAAATAGGTAATTCTCATTCCAATGTGATGTTCTGGAGTGATAGGACCATGTGAACCAACAGGGATGTAGATCTGCCCCTTCTACCCATGAAACCAGAGTTTTGTTCAAAGAGACTGCCTCCTCAGAGGTCCCTAATAAAAATACAGTTTCTCCAATCATATCTTCCTGGTTTGCCATATATGAGTGCCAAGATGCTAGGTGATGCAGAACTAGCAAAACCTCTTTAGCAAAGGAAGCAATTTATCAGAATGGGACTGTACATCCATTCATAGACAGAGAATTATTTTACTTGACAACTGAGCTCAGTTAATGAGGATGGATTTGCTTCCTCAATTCACAGCACCACCTACCAACAAATTGCTTGTTCATCTAGACAGGTGGCTTTGCTGCAGATAGAAGACTCACTCATCCACTAGTTGAGAAACAAATACATTTTTATTCGTCATTCTAGGGTGAGAAGGTCTTCCTTTATTCAGCCTCAATGAGAGGACAGAATTGCTAGATCAACAGTTCTATACGTTTCAGGTCCAGGAGCCTAAACACACATGTGGGATCTGGCTTTTTAAATTTATACTATGTATATGTATAGTGAAGAAATCTAGCATAGTACAGAGTTTTTATTGTCAGCTTAGACCAGGGGTGCCCACATTTTTTCATCATGCGAGCGCCTGCCTGCCTGCCAAAAGGATCCAAAAAAGTTCTCCTGATTTCTTTCTTGTCTCCTTGGCTCTCTCTCTCTCTCACACACATTCCCTCCATCCCTCCCACAGCCTCGCATCCTATCCGTGCGCGTGCCTTCGCCTTGCTCCCCCCCCCAGCAGCAACCAATGGGTGGTCATGTCACCACACCGTGCGTGGCAAGACGAGCGACAGGGCCCGCCCACTAAAGCCTCATTTTGGCAAAAGAAGTGCGCCATCCGGCTGGTGAGGCCCAAACATCACCTGGAAGAGGGCCGAAGATCACCTAGGTGCTCCCGATCACCATAATGAGCACCCCTGGCTTAGACCAAGGCTCAAATCCCTTCTTGGCCACAAAATCCCATGAACTGACTTTGGGCAAGTCATATTTTCTCAGTCCAAGAGAAAGACAATACTAAAACTCATCTGAACAAATCATAGGATGGGTTTCTGTAAGTCAAAGTAGACTTGAGGAAAGATAATAATGTATATGGTGATGCCTTTGACCTTGTGACTCACTCCAGTAGAAACCCTGACCCACCAGCTAAAGACAGCTCTATTTAGGCAAGCCTTCAACCTTGCTGGCCCTTGAGTTAGCGCTCCTTGGAATGTAGTTGATATTGTTATGTAGATGCCTGGTTAGATGTTGTATGTTTTTAGATTTTTAGATTTTATTGCTGTTGTATTAAACTGCGTTTATGCTATATGTTTTATGTGAACCGCGCCGAGCCCGCCGGAAGGAGCGGTATATAAGATCGAATAATAAATAAAAAGTAAATAAAGATATTGTAAATAAATAAAGACCAATGTGCCAGTAGAATGAGAAAATGGACAGAAGCCCAGGGCAACATAAAGAAAAAAAGGCTCTATTTCTATAGACAAAGAACCCTACTCATATCCATTATTCCTCCAATTCCATCACTTTCAGTGGTTTCCTGTCCTTTCAAATGTTCTTAGTTAATGTATTCTCAGAACATCAGTTCCATCTTTCGAATGCCTCCTCAAAATGTTCCTTGTGAGTAAAGCCCTTCTTCTAATCCCCTGGCGAATGCAATGTCATGGATGCACAACTAAATGCAGTGGTGGGTTTTGTTTGGGGGGTCATATCTAATTTTCTCTTCTTTTCCTGTCTTTGCTCAAGTTTGGGCTGTAGACTCTTCATGACTGGACCTGTCTTTTTACCATGATATAATAAAGCACTCCTGAAATGCTATCGCAATTTTTGTGTCCAAGTGTTCGCAAACTCACTGCATGTGGTTTAAAAATCAGCCTCCTTGCTTTGATCATTTCATGTATGACTCTGTCCTGATCATTCATGTGAAAATTTGATTGCTGACTTCAATGGATCAGGCTAATACACATGGGCCCAGAGTTCAATTAAAAAGCTTTCTAAAAACCATGGGGCACGCTTGAAGAACCATTGTCATTTTAATTTCATTTTCTCTTTGTAAAGCAAGGTATCTTGAGTACTGGCTGCATTAAAAATACACTGAGAACAAGAGGCACAATTATATTTCCTTTCTCTAAATAGAACACATTTGTTCCTCAAGACAAAAGGAAAAATGTGATGAACATTGCTCCACATTTTCAGAGTACCTAAATTTATCCGTTTCATATTATAGGAAGAAATATAGAAATGTAAACAAGCAATACTGAACAAGAGAATTGTACTTCTTTTTGCCATTATCATCATCATCTTGCCAGTATAAATATTCTGAAAGATCATGGGTAAATCTACACTATAGAACTAATGTATTTGAGACAACTTTAACTGCCATGGCTCAATCATATGGAATCGTGGGAGTTGTAGCTTGTTGAGGCCCATGCCTGGTATAGATGCACCTGTCATCTATAAGAAGGTTGAAACCACATATAATGTAGCTTGATTCAACAATGACAGTCAGGAATTTTTCTTTGCTGCTCTTTTTTTCTTCTTCTCTTTTTTGCTGTCAAACATGAAATTCAGATACATTATACAAAAGTTCGGTTACAATCTTTAAAGCTCTTTGAGGTTTGTTATCATCTTTCTACCTGAAATCTACATGACTCTTAACTAAGATAGAATAAGCAGATAAAACAGATCCAAGCTTCAAAGATGTCACAATTACAAAAGCACAAGAGACAAGGAGGAGAGAGGCTAATGTATTGGTGCATTAATACATATGTAAATGTTAGTGCAATAGTATGCATCCAGGGCTTTGTTTTCCTCCTGTGAATATCCCACATTTAGCACTGGTGCACTGATTCCTGGGTTGAAAAAAGACCCACATGAGCTAACAAAATAAACAGGCTACTTGGGTGTTACTCATCCAACTTGTTGTAGATGGTATATGTAGGAATACAGTGTGTCTGTGTATCCAACATTTACTGATAAAAAATAGCAAGACATTTTGAACAAGTTGATTTTTCTTTTCATAAAGTACACCTGAAGCAGACACTGCACAATAGATTTGTATAAATGTCTAAAACAGCCACTAGGTGGCATTCAGAAAAAATTCTGGGACCCCAAGACTGAACTAACGGAAACTCATTTCAGGTCAGAACCCACAGTTTAAGAAGCTCTGATCTAGACCAGAGCTTTCCAAACTGTTAGTGTGATGGCTGCAGTGTGTAGGTGTGTCACACAAATGTAACAAGAAATGACAAGAATGTTGAAAATGTATGTTATTATCTTACAAATTATATATCACTAAAAACATAAATGAAAATGGCGTGTCCCCATACATTTTGTGGTACCAATTTATGTATGTGTCTGTTTTTCTTGTAAGGGGATGCTTTGACCTTCAGTTTATTAGTAAAACTAAATTACTGTATCGTGAACTGAAACATGCCTAAAAAGTGTGTCACCAACATGAAATGTTTGGAAAGCTCTGGTCTAAACCCATATAAAGTCAACCAGATCCTCTGCCACTTACATTTTGTAGATCAGACCTTTAGATTATTTTAATGGTCAGAACATCTGAAATCTCTGATGCTATAAAATGAAGTAATGGCTTGGTATGCAGCTGCTTCTTTCAGGTTTAAAACCAACCCAAATTGATCATAAAGCTTCCATATATTGATAGGATATCTATAGACAAGTGGATTTACATTATACTAAAATGGGCTATGCATTTGAAATGGTGTGGGAAGTCAAAAGCCTTGTGAGATTAGCTGCTCAAAACATAGATAGTTCACTCGGTCATAAAACACTTTCTCTTTTCTTCTTTTTCCTGAGTTTCTCATAGAAAAGGGATTTGCTGCTCTGGTAAGGCCTGGCATAGTGAATTTATCTTGTTCATTAATCTTCTCTAGGAAACAGACCTGCTTAACTGATGTATAAAATTATCTTAAGACATGGGTGTTCACATCTGTATCTCAACTGACAAGTGCAGAAAATAATTTGGGTCAAAGTATCCCCCAATTCAATCATGCCACATGAAACTAGCTTTATGCATTAGTTTTGATTCAGATACATGTCATTTGTCTGCTTTTTGTGCAAGCAGATGTTGATTTACTGACCAAACACCATCTTTATATTTCAATAAATATGACAACATGTGACATCTTTGCAACAGTTTTGGCATCATTACAATGCCAACATCAATTAAGGGAGTGAGGGAAACTTGAAATATTCCTGTTTAATGTAGGATGCCTGCCAGTTCTCACTCCAATAAATGTTACAAGCATTATTAATCAGTGAATGATTAATCATCCTTGTTGCCATACTCCATTGGCCATGTCCTGAATGACAATCAGCTACCTCAGTGGGAATGAATTCATTCTACACCAGTGCTGTCCAACTTCTTCCGACCCAAGGGCCGGAAGAAGTGTCACTGATCACCTCGGGGGCCGTAGGTGATCAGTGAGCAGGGGGCGGGGCCACGTGTGGGGGCAGGGCGGAGCCAAGGGCAGCGCGTCATGCCAGGCCTCTGACGCGCTGCCCTTGGCGCCGCCTACTGCTCCTTCGCCGTCTCCCCCGCCCTTCCTAGGGAGGGAGCCGAGAAAGCGAGCAGAAGGCGGCGCCAAAGGCAGCGCGTCAGAGGCCTGGCGTGACGCGCTGCCCTTGGCGCCGCCTACTGCTCCTCGCGCGAGAGAGAGGGACGGAGGGGGCGGTGCAGGGAGGAGGAGCTAGCTCTCTTCCTCCTCCCTGCCCCGCCTCCCCTCCCCGGCCGCCATTTTTTTTAAAAAAAAGTTAGAATTTTTTAAATTTTTTTTAAAAATGGCGGCCGGGGGGCATAGCGGGGGCCGTGTCCAACAGGCTGGGGGCCGTGTACGGCCCCCGGGCCGCCAGTGGGACAGCCCTGTTCTACACCAAGTGACACTTCAAATGATGTGACCATGGCTGTTGAAACTCAGAAGAAATTTAGAAAGATGGTTTATAAAATAATATTTAAAGAGTTTAAGAATAAGTGAGTTGTAGAGTGTGGATTCTGGGAATCAATTAAGGAACTTTTGGCCATGAAAGAAATACAGCCTATACACGAAGGGGGCAGGTATGTTCAACAAAAGAGATACATTCAAGGCAGAAAAGGGGGGCTCAGACCTTTCTTCTTCAGAATTGACTAGCACTTTGGAGTCAGTTTCAGGATTTATATTCACTAGGCTTGTTTGATTTTAAAAAATGGTTCAAAACACGTTTCGGATTGGGGGCGCTGGTGGTTCGGATCTGAAGTCATTCCGATTTTCACAGAAAAAAAGTTCAAAACTTTTCAAAACTTCCGAGACTTCCGAATCCTTCGTGAATGGTTTCAAAGTGTTATTTCCTGTTTCATTAGGTGGTCTTTACTTTGAAAGTAGATGTTTTACTCCGGGGGGTGGAAGCTAAGGGAGGAAATTCATCCACTGAGTTTTAAACTGCTTCCCAGACTCATGAGGGGAGACGAGAGGGAGGAAAGCTATCCACTGAGTTTTAAATTGCTTCCCAGGCTCATGCAGGGAGACAGGAGGCAGGAAAGCCATCCACTGGGATTTAAATCGCTTCCCAGGCTCATGAGGTGAGACGGGGGGAGGGGGGGGGAGGAAAGCCATCCACTGGTTTTTAAACTGCTTCCCAGGCTTGAGCCAAGGCCAGGTACCAGAAGTGGGGAAATGCTGAATCATTTCAGACTCACTCACTGCTTCATAACAGAAGTGGCGGAAAAAGCTTCCGAAGGGCAAAGGGACTTCTGGTTTCCTTAAAAACTTCAAAATTGCTACAAAAGCAAATCTTTCCAAATTTATTCTGAATTACGAATATTCCGAACGAACCTAACCATGCCCAATATTCACACATAAAAGTTGCAAAGGAAACATGACAGATATATAGATTATGGCTTGTGTGAAGAAAAGAAATAAAGAGTAGTTTTCAGCTCTCTTTCATGTTAACTAAATTTGCAGTCATCTACTCAAGCCGAACAGGAGGAAACAGGACAGACAAAAGAACATCTTCTTTGCATATTACCTAGTTAAACTTTCAAATTTGCTACCACTAGAGGTAGTGATTGACACAAAAGTGAATGGCTAATTAATGGAAGAATTTGATGTCAATGGATACCAGTTAGGCTAGCTCAGGCATGGGCAAACTTCGGCCCTTTAGATGGACTTCAAGTCCCACTTAGGAATTGTGGGAGTTGAAGTCCAAAACTTTTAGAGGGCCAAAGTTTGCCCATACCTGAGATAGCTGTATACTATGCCCAGTAGCACATAAATACATTATCAGTATAAATCTCACTGACCACAGGAACAGTTTAACAAATTAACAAGTCTTTCACCTCATCCATATTGGCTATTCTTGTATTTTCATGTCTTTTCTGATTGATTTGGGCTGATCTTTTGCTCACCCATTTGCAACTGTTGCTGTAGTTCAATTAGGGGGAAGGGATCTTGAATATTGTCTACACCAGGGGTGCTCATTATGGTGATCGGGAGCACCTAGGTGATCTTTGACCCTCTTCCAGGTGATCTTTGGGCCTCACCAGCCGGATGGCGCACTCCTGCCATGCGCGCCCCCGTGCGCTCCCGCCGCCTTCTTCGGGGGGCCTTTGCCAAAATGAGGCTTTAGTGGGCGGGCCCTGGCACTTGTTCTACCACCTTGCCACTTTGATGGTGTGGTGACAGTACCGCCCATTGGTTGCTGCTGGGGGGCAGGGGGCGTGAGCAAGGCAAAGGCACGCGCACGGATAGGATGCGAGGCTGTGGAAGGGATGGAGGGAATGTATGTGTGTGTGTGTGTGTGTGTGAGAGAGAGAGAGCCAAGGAGAGAAGAAAGAAATCCGAACTTTTTCAGATCCTTTTGGCAGGCAGGCAGGCAGGCAGGCGCTGGAAGGAGGGAGGGAGAGAGAGAGAGAAAGAGGTGAAGGAGGCCGGGCAAAGTGGGGCAAAGCCAAGCAAGCCCCACCGCAAACCCATCTGCTGCCCTCGGGACTTCCATTCCAAGCCGAGCCAAGCAAGCAAGCTGTGTGGGGCTGCTTTCTTTCCTTGGTTGGGGGCGAGGAGGGAGGGCTCCGCCGTGTTCCTGGGGCTGAACCCGAGGAGGAGGGGGGCTGCGGGATGGAGACTCCACTTGCTGCTGCTGCTTGTGCCCTCACCGCCTTTCTCCGCCCGCCCTCCTCACCCTCGAAGGAGAAAGGCGGCGAGAGCCCACGGGGAGGGAGAGAGAGGGTGGCTCTTCAGAGCTGGCTAGGAAGAGCCACCTTCTCTCCCAACCTCCCTCTCTCTCTCCCGTGGGCATGGACTGCCACCAGTGGGAGGGGTCCTTCTTCCTTCCAGCCGTCCACTTAGGCGTCCTTTCTGAGTGACACCCTCAAAAGGAAGGAAGGAAGGGCGCCCCTCCCCCCACCGCTGCATCTGTCACTTTGGGGAAGCACCTCTTCCACTCTTCCTTCTACTGCCCAGGTAAGGAAGCCTCAAGAGAGGAGGGAGGGGGGGAGGCTGCCATGGGGAGGCTTCAGCCTCACGTGGGTCCCTCGGTTGAGTTTCCTGGCCCAGGCATCAGCCAGGTGGCCCCTCTTCCCAGCCCTGCGCCTTCCAAGCCGCCGCCGAAGCCATATCTGGCCAGAGCGCTGGCGGGTGCGCCTATAAATACCCTCCTGCTGCATGCGTGGGAGGGGCCTGCTGTGCACGCAAGAAGCAGGACAGGATGGGGACTTCCTGCTTCGTGAAAACATGCAGCAGGAAGGAGGAAAGCAACGAAGTCATTAAGAGAGAGAGCGCGCGCAGGCAAGGAGGATCCCCTTCCTGGGTGCATGCGGCGGCGAGTTCATGGGCAGGCAAGAAAGAAGCCACGGACGGAAGGGTGCAGTAGGAGCGTGCGCGTGCACGCTCACATGCACAACAGGTGATCTTATCAACTTGATTGTTCATATAGTAGCTCGCATGATGAAAACGTGTGGGCACCCCTGGTCTACACCCTATTCCTGTCCTGGTCAATGTATGT
Organism: Anolis apletophallus; assembly: GCA_030556195.1. Classification (NCBI taxonomy): domain Eukaryota; kingdom Metazoa; phylum Chordata; class Lepidosauria; order Squamata; family Anolidae; genus Anolis; species Anolis apletophallus. The sequence continues at coordinate 20,816,387 of JARBWK010000001.1, forward strand.
ATTTATTTATTTAATAATGTATATCCCAATCTTCTCTATCTCTGTAGAGGAACTCAGACTGGCTTGTACTAATGTACTATCACCATGAAAATAATTTATTCTCGGGATTTGCCTCAGGGTTGCTGCAGTTAATTTTTCAAAATGAGAATTATTCCCATATTATCATGTCCATCTCTTTATTTCTCTTTTCTTGTTTTAAAAAAAGATAGCTATAACTTGTCCTACTGTGATATAACAATGAATTTGTAACAGACAGATATAAGGTTGGGTGAGGAGAAGAAATTATGTAAGATGAAAATTATATGTGTACTCACAAATCTTGAGATCCTACAAATACATTGGAAACAGAAGTAGATAGTAAGTCGGGTGAGATTCCTTGAATTAGAAGGATGAAGATTGCTGAACATCCCTTAATATGATATGCTACTCTCATATTAAAAGGTTATGAATTGTTCTACCACCCTGAGACTTTGATGAGATTCATAATACAGACACTGGATTCTTTCAGACCAAGATGCTTGTAGCTGTTTGCACTGAGAAGAGTGGCAAGTTAGAACAGACCTAGCTAGAATAAACCATTGAATCTATTGTGGAGTACACACTCTGGCTCAAGTTCTCCAGCAACTGAATCACCATGCAATAAGTCCCACTCTGAAAGAAAAGTACTAACAAGACACTGTTTTATTTTTCCTTCCTGCTTTCCAGCTTCCTGACATCAAGGGTGAATAATAGCCAGCTGTTGGCCTTAGTTAAAACATCTCCAAGGGTTGGACAGTTCATTCTCCAGCTACTTTCACTGGTGTATTGTCCAATTTCCTAGTTGAAAACCCTTGAGACTCCCTGTATGAGTGACACTAGGACTGATGAATAGGGTTGTTTTTTATATATAAAAAATCAATTCTCTCAGGGATAGAAAGTGATGTGAAATCTTCTGAATGTGTGACCACATTGTCTGAATGTATGACCACATTTACAGATTGAGTGGAATTGTTTTTAATGGTGATGTGGTTTTATGCTGGGTTTTTATGTATTTTAATATGTTGTTGTAGTTGTTTTTAAATTGTATCGCATTGAATTTTTGCTGTTATGCCGGTCTGAGTCCCTCAATAGAGGTGAGAAGGTCAAGGTACAAAAGTTTTAAATAAATAAATAAATAAAATAGGGCATGCTAGCTGGGGATGCTAACCTACCCTTTTTCATGGAGCCTATGATTTCTATGATATATATTGATTCAGCGGGTCTGCTATAATTATAACCAAGCAAGAGGACAATGGAAGGCATGCTGTGAATCAAGGAGTTTGCATTACCAGTTCTTCTTATTGCTCAAAAATATTTTTAAATAGCTGCCATTTTAAAAAAGAACATTAGAAGAGCTCTGTAGAGTCAGATCACAGGTCTACTAAATCTGAGATCTCTTATCCCACAGAGAGGAATAAGATGATCCATGGAAAATCTAGAAGCAGGACATGAGAGCAATAGGACACTCTGACTCAAGTTCTCCAGCAACTGTATTCAGGAGCATATTGCATTCAACACATAAGGCAACAGATAGCCACTTTGAATAACAGCTACAGATTGACCTATTCACTATGATCTTATGGCCCAAAAATGTGGACTTCAGATGTTACTGGATCATGGGAATTGTAGTTCAACAACATATGGAGACCTAAGTTTGGGAACTTTGAAAATCTATACCTCGCAGAAATGGGATAGTTGCCACCGTCCATCAGCCTGAAAAAAGTTACATTGATCTGTCCTTCAAAATATCTGTTCTTGAGAGGGTTGCATGGACTTGCCAAATGATATACTCTCTAAAAAAATAGTGATAGGGATAGTGAACTCACCATAGAAATGGAAAGAGAAATATGATACAGAGGACATTCATATACAGGCAGTTCCCAAATTACAAACACCTTAGTTACAAATGACTCATAGTTAATAATGGGAGTGAGTCAACATAAAGTGAGAGAAATCTACTCCAGCAAGATTTCTTCAACTTCAAAAGAAACCAGAACCAAGAAAGGCAAATTCACTCCTGAAAGAGTTATCATGGGGAAACGGTGTCTCAGCTCCAGCGTTCTCACCAATTCTTGTTTCCCCAAGAAGTCATTTTTTTCGAAATTCAATTATCTCAGGGATAGAAAGTGATGTGAAATCTTCTGAACAGGGGCACAGACAGCAAAACAGACACTACTGGAGTATCAATTCCCCCTCCCCACGCTATCCAATGCATGCATGTGTTTTTATATATGAGATAATATGAGAATGACTGGAGTTACACTTAAAAATGTACCTGTTCTGACTTACATACAAATTCAACTTCAGAAGAAACCTACAGAACCTATCTTGCTCATAACTTGGGGACTGCCTATACTGCTTTTGTGGCTTGCCCTCTTAAATGGGCACAAATGGAGAACTTGCCCTCTAAATAACAGAAGTTGCACACCCTCAATTTAAGCTGTGCAGCCAAGCTAGGAATGAAAGCATTTCTGTTTTACCACAGATTTTATAAGCAATTGAAACTGACTGTAGCTGCAAAATTATAAGAAGTGGCATGCTAAATTTTGGCCCAGGCAAATTAAACATCATTAACTTGCCCAATTGAGAACATTACAATTTGTACAGTTGTAAAATTAAGCCCGGTTTAATGTTTTCTGTTAGTAGAAGAAATGCTGATTGTGTCCAAAGTTTTATTATTTACAATAAATGAAACGTGCAAATTCTAATGCCTGAGGTTTTGTACTGATCTTTTCCTTAGAAGACAAAGCAATTAGGGTGACAAAGCAATCAAAATTAAAGCAGACCCAAACAGCCCATGTTACATCGAGTGTAACATTGCTAAAAATGTCTGTTCACAGTTAGTAGAAAAGCACTTAAATAACACATGTGCTAAAATGAATGTGAATGTTAGATGGCATTGTCTAGTCAAGTTTAAAAGTAACGTTTTCCCTAACTCTAGTCAATTAGTAAAGAACTAATATGGCACTAATGCTGTCATTCCTGAGAGAATGTGACCCTTGACATGGAAAACAAAATTCTCCATAAGAGTTTGAAGTGTGAATATTTAGTATGTGGCTCATATTTGGCTCCTTTCTTTATGCTCATATGGTTAAACTGCATAAAAGATGCAACTATGCAGGCATTTATGTCTTCCTACCATGACTACAGAAGGGTTCTTGTCTGAACTGGGCCAAGAATTAATGCTCTGAGGAAAAGGGTTCTCATTATTTTCCCATACTCTGTAAATTGCTGAAATAATGTACAATACTTTGGCTGGCAACTGTTTTGTGAAAAGATAACAAACATACAGTAGGTAATGATTTCTTCTCAAGTTCACAAATAATGAATTATTTACTACCTTGGTCTCTCATTCACAAACATTTAATCTTCATATTGTTTTGCTCTCCTGCCATGAGTTGGTGGAAGTTCATGGCCTTCTTCCCACACTGGCTTCCTTTGTTTAGAGTGAAAGGAATGAAAGTCCATCAGTATTATCGTGGTCTGCATTAACATCTTCACAGAGAGGTCAATGGGAGCTATCGATGTGTATAGGAGATTATGAGGGGGCTGCTGATAGACACAATCTCTTCAGGGCATTGCGGACCCCCGAGCGAAGACAGGTTGAGAGGCAAATTTTGCTCCCATTTCAACAGGTTCTTCTTTTGTCTCACAGAAGTCAGCAGAAGACACAGATGTTTCTAGGACAGTATATCTGGTCTGGAAGCCAAGCTCTATGAGGAGCAGCTTAGGGAATTGGGTATGTTTAGCTTGGAGAAAAGAACAGGCGACACAAGAGCCATGTTTAAGTATTTGAAGAAATGTCACAAAAAGAATGTTTCCTGCTGCTCTAGATACTAGGACATGGAAAGACACATTCAATCTGCAAGAAAAGAGATTCCACCCAAACATCAGGAAGAGGAGCCTGAAAACGTGGCTATTCCAATGTGCCTTCCCTGAATACAGGGAACAATGTCCTGCTTTGACCAATCCCCTGCAAATGTCCTCAAATGCACTTTAACTACCTGTTGGGTTGCTCTCTCCACATTACACAAAACCCCTTCTGCTAGATACATCTTATCTCCGTCCACATCCAGTGTTTATTTATTTTAAAAATATTAATATATGATATTTAGCCTGGCCACTACGGTTTTAAACTTTGTGTACTTACTGTTTATATGTGTTTTATTGATTGTATCGTTTTAATCTGCTGCTGTGTTGTTTTTATTGCTGTGTTGTTGGGCTTGGCCTCATGTAAGCCGCCCCGAGTCCCTTCGGAAAGATGGTGGCAGGGTATAAATAAATTTTAACAACAACACTGTTTGGCAGTGCTTTGGAGCCACCTTCTCTGGAGACTTTCAAGCAGATGGTCATCTGTCAGGAGTGCTTTGATTCTGTTTTCCTGCACAGCAATGGGATTGAACTGGATAGCTCTTGTGGTCTTTTCCAATTGTGTGATTCTGTATATATAATTCTCTCTAATTCTCTTGCTCCCTGGAGTTTAGGAGGAAAGCCTGTGCTGGAAAGGCAGCATTGCTAGTAATGGATGGAAGCCAAGGGACTAGCTTTTATGCCACACATTTACAAAGAGGTTTGTCATTTTAGCTCAGGCCAGAAATAAAATGCTTCCTCATATTAGGGCTCATTAAAATAACCCTGCATTCATTTTTTAAAAGTCATGCTGAGAGAAAAGGATTGTTGATAGATGGGTGTGTTGTTATTTTAGATTGGCTATTCTAATGTTTTGATCACCCAGAAAATGTGGGTGTGCCAAAGCTGGAATTTCTGGAACTTGGACTATTTTTTTTTGCTCAGTGTGGATTTAGATCAACCTCCCCCAAACCATTGCCATCCAGATAGGGTGAGGTTCAATTTTCATCATCCCTGGCCAATGGTGGTTATTGGAATCCAAGTTTTTTGCAAGTTGTGGGAAGTTCATTTAGATGGAAGCGGAGAGAGATACTACTCTGGCCAGAAATGTGTGTGGCTGGAACTACAGGACTATTAGAACTTTCGTTCATCTTGAATTTTAGCAGGCTCTTGCAAATACAGTATTACATATGTATGAAATGGATCACTAAAATTCTAGTATGCTAAAACAGAGATGTACAGTATACAGACCAGACCATTGCTTCCAGACCTAGTGCGATTTCTTTGCCCGATAGTAACCTGCATGTAAGACACATCAGAAGGCTTTAAGTGGAAAATTTATGCAACTACTTCTTTCCCGCTTTTTCTCACAATCATCTTAGGGCAAGATTTAAATGAAAATTTTGATATTCGAAAATGTTCAGACATATGCTTCATTTTTGCTTCTGCCAAGAGTAAAGCATGTCTGATGTTTGGCATACTGAATGCATATTAGATCTTTCATATGGGAATATCTGGGGTGACTAAAAAAGTCACCAGGATATGGAAGAAGATCAGCCATGTGAATCCAACATAACACTACTACTTTCATGGGAGTTGTTTAGATTTATATCAGTGTCAGAACGGTTGACATCTTGCCCCATATCCTACCAGTGAGACAGCTTTGAGCACTGTTAATGAAGAATGAGGTATTCCAACAAGATGTCTATCTTGCCCCAGGAATCCAATTATAATGATCCCATAGTGTGTGAAGAAGATCAATGGTGAAATATATACAGCCCAATCATTCTTCGAAAAAAGAATATATTAATAAGGAACCAGTCATTTCTATGATTTATGGTGACTTCTATCTACTGGCCTCCCATATATATGGTGAAGTTTTCTATAATTTAAAGCAGCTAAGTTCTGAAGTTCAAAAAGGGTGTGAAGGTTAAGACAGGCTTGGCCCCACAAATGATATTAGCCTGCAAACCACATCATTCTTCACTATTAGCTGGTGATGTTGAAGGAAGCTGAAGTCCAGAAATATTTGAAAGGCCCCCATGTGTGTGCATGCAAAAGAGAGAGGAGGAACACACACACTCATTTCTGTTCACAGTCAATATACTTCAGTGCTCTTTGAACAAACACAGGCTTTGTGCACCATCCCCCTCCTCTCTGGACCTTCTAACATATAGATCAGAGAGAAGGGATGTCTTTCTGGGGAACAATAGATGGTGACATTTGGCTCCAAGGCCTTATGGTTCCCCATCTCTGGGCTATACAACCAAATATTCTGAAGATACCCTATTTGCCAGCTAAAATGTATAAATTGGCTTTTGCCAATATCCTCTCATGGATGGGGTGTTACTGGAGTTTGACAAACGTAATTATTTGTAACCACTGCTCATGAAAGCTGGACAAGATGGAAGTTGGTGCTACATGCCGCTGTCCTGTCTCTAAAGGGTCTCAGGTATTAAGGAATTTACATTTATAATTCCAGATTGCATAGATATGATCAAGATGAAAATCATACCATCATGATGTAGGTCAACGCATTGATAGAATTAAAGTCAGTCTTTTACTTTCACCAGAGTTAGGGGTACAAGTCTCATGAAAATGGGAAAACCAAAAGATTTCCCTTCTGAATAAGCACATCTTTCTTTATTTTATGTGCAGAATAAAACTGGTTTTCCCCCAAATCTTTCTTGTAGAAATAATGAGGAATAATGGGACAGAACATTACTTTCACTATAACATTTTCCCTAGTTATTTTGATCTCTGTAAGTAACAAGCACTGCAGAAGTTGGCACTCATTGCTTGAGGTTTCTCTTTACTAGCTCTGGAGGAATGTAGCTAACATCCTAATGCCCTGTTAGATTTTAATTGATCAGTTTAAGTTGGTTATCTTTGGTTTTGCAGAATTCAAGCAAAAGTTTGAGAATTGAGTTCTATTTATAAGGAAGATAAAGCATTGCTCTTACTTTGTTCTGTAGGCTAAAAATACCAAAATTGGGCAAAATGTATCCTTCCAGATGTTTCTGGAAAGGGATTCCACCTGAACATTAGGAAGAGCTGTTCAGCAGTGGAACTCTCTGCTGAGGAGTGTGGTGGAGGCTCCTTCTTTGGAGGCTTTTAAGCAGAGGCTGGATGGCCATCTGTCAGGGATGTTTTGAATGCAATTTTCCTGCTTCTTGGCAGGGGGTTGGACTAGACGGCCCATGAGTTCTCTTCCAACTCTATAACTCTATGTTTCTCCTTCCCCTGACTTATTTGCTGAGAAAATTTGGGCTAGGCAATAATGTATTTTGATTTTATTAATTTGTTCATGTGAGGCAGATCCACCAGGAAAAGCTACATATAAACCTTCTTTCCATACATTTCTTTAAGAGAATTTGCTTTACGATCCAAATCATTTCTTTTTCTGCATGCAAATTTAATCAACCAAAACTCCTCTGATTAGATCAATTAAAATTTACCGAATCAAGGTGTGTTCTACAATGTTTTTAGTACTAAGTAGGGCAGTAGCTCCAAAACCAAAGTGCTCACAATCCACGTATCATTTCCTTTTTTATTTCCTCCTCCCCTATTGTTGGGGCTGACCATTTTTAGGAAGCCAGGGGAGCTATCATGGGGAGAACTAGGGAATCTCATGTGCCTAAATTTGGATACAGCGGCTTATATGACAAAATACTCTTATTTGCTCCTCAGAAATATTCAAAGTGGCTCTGTACATTATTATATTTGGCCAGAAGGAAGGAAAGAAGGAAGGCAGATAGGTTTGTAGAGGTAGGGATGAGCATTGTTTTCTCTTTTTGACATGGTGGCATATTGTGAATATTGTGGGCACCATAGCTTTGAAAATGTATTGAATGGAGAGAAACAGAGAAAACAAGACCATTACAGTCATCTTCCTGTTTTAGAAAGATTGTACACTAGAGTCTCACTTATCCAACCTTCACTCATCCAACATTTTGTATTATCCAACACAGTCAGTCTTTTGCCCAGAATAATGTTTAGGGTGGGAGAAAGAAAGAACCTTTGTCTGTTTTGGTGCTAAATTAATAAATACAGTAATTACTACATAACGTTACTATGTACTGAACTGCTTTTTCTGTCGATTTGTTGTAAAATATGTTTTGATGCTTAATTTGTAAAATCGTAACGTATGTTGACGTTTAATAGGCTTTGCCTTAATTCCTCCTTATTATCCAGCATTTTTGCTTATCCAATGTTCTGCCGACCAGTTTATGTTGGATTAGCGAGACTCTACCGTACATTGAACTATACATCAAAACTATTGATTTCATGAACCAATTATTATGCATAATATGGTTTGTTTATTGTTAAATGCTATAAACCTATTTAAGACCTGTTGAAGTATTGATGGGTCTTACTCCTGTATGTCTTGGTCATTGACAAATGTGACTAAGAAAACTTTTCTGCTAAAGACAGACTAAGCAGCTTTCCTTTGTATGAAATCATGGCAATCCTTGGGATTTGTGCTTCAAAAAATGTCAGTTCTGTTAGACTACAAATGTCTGTGTCCCATTTAGAGTGCCCTTTATGGTCCGATAAACTTCTTTAGCCAGTTCTTCAGAGTTTTAGATTTTGAGGAGGGGAAAACAGCAGAACTGTATCACAAAAGCCACAGCCCAAAAGCCTATATTCTAAATCTCTTTTCTCATTCTCTTTCAGAATCTGGGGAAAAGAGGTTCAAAGTACAGGTTAATTCTTTTTTTACTCATTCATCTAATCCGTCTTTTATTATAGCAGAATGGATAGTCTATTTTTTTTAAAAAAACCAAAAAAAATGGCAGAACTCTATTATTTAGTAATAGACTGTTTCAAACTGTTTGGTGTCTGTGTGTACATTTCCCCTTTTTCTTGCAAGCTATTCATGTCCCCCTTCCCTCCATGAGTTAAGAACAAAAGGAGAGTTCTTTATTGAATGAAACAAAATCCACATCTCCTCTCTAAAAATATTTAGCTTTCCAAAGAGGAAAAAATTCCCTGAGTGGGAAATCTCGGCCCTAAAGAAAATGACACTGAGATGGGTTAATTAGAATGAACCTTTGCGTCATCTCTTTTGCTGTGCCTCTGGCGCACTGAAAGTTTCATTTCAGAACAAAACAAAGATCAACTACACTGAGCCTGTTGTAAACCATGGGCTCACTGCAAGTATGTATGTAAGGACTTTTTATTTACAACCATCTCCCCCCAACTAGTTATAGCCAGGGAATGGGGGGAGAAGCTCTTATTTGGGATGAGACTTCTATCAGTCTGAGCCAGCAAAACTAATGGTAAGCAACAATTGTGTTTCAATCCAGCAACATCTGAAAGGTTATATGTTCGTATTATTGACTGGGGGGGGGGGGGGGAATGCCCAAAGTCCATTGTACCAAGTTGTAACCTGATTCACAAATATTTATTTATTTATTTATTTATTTATTGGTTCGACTTAATATACCGCTCTCTCTGGAGCCCAGAGCGGTTTACAGAGTTAATAGATAAAACACATAAAATGCAATAAAATACAATAAGACCGATTTAAAACCCCCAGTTAAAATAGTCTGCTCATTTCTTAAAATTGTTGTTGATTATAATGCTCTCTCAGTCTGCATTCATAGAAGTATAAAAGTATAGTTTCCAAGTTGAGAGAAGTAATAATCCTATTAGATTTGGTGTTGTTGGTGCCTTCAAGTCATTTCTGACTCATGACAGCCCAAACATGAACCTATCATGGAGTTTTCTTCGCAAGGTTTGTTCAGAGAAGGTTTGCTATTGCCTTCCTCTGAGATTGAGAGAGTACGACTTGCCCATAATCACCCAGTAGATTTCTATGGCTGAGCAGGGATTTGAACATTGGTCTCTCATAGTCATTTCTCAAACTCGATACTGCAGGGACCCACTTATACAACACTGAACATGAAAACATGCGCTAAAGAAACACAGAACCTACAGAATTTTTTTGCTTGTCTCACAAACCACTGGCAAGCTATTTACGTCAAATAAGCAAACTTAGTTTCAAGACTCTAGAGAAACTTCACTTTCCTTGTCTTTGTTTCCTGACATAGTTACTTGATTTGAACAACACAACTAAAGAACATGAGCTCTGACATAAATGTTTACATTATGCCTGCCTTCACTCCTGGATGAACCTTCACATGGGGGTTCAGCGTAAACGTGGTCCAAAAATATCCCGGAAATATCACTGGTAGAGTTGAGGGAAAATGAAAGGGACAATCCCTGGAGTACACAATGTATAGAAGTTACTGAGGGCAAAGATCAACTGCACTAATGTAGATCTCAACAGACAAGAAGAGAAAAATATTTTCTGGCTTGTACCAAGTTTTTCCGTTGCCTCATTAAGGCACCAAATATGAAGCAATATTTTTACCTGGCGAGTAATAGACTTGCTGCCTAAAACAGAAGTCAATCCCATGGAGGGTTTTTTTGTATGTGAAGCATGAAATCCCAGAAGAAACACTCTCCACTTTTAAGAGCAGAACAATAACAGTATAAATTGGGTCTGGGTGCAGAGAAAGATGGGATATGAATTTCTCAAATAAATAAACAACAATTTGATGCTTTTTATGAGAGTCCAAATCTGTTGCCTGGAGCAGTTGCTTCATTAGATAAATATGAGAGCTGATATGCTTTCATAAGGAATCCACTCATCCTGAGTTAGATGGGGAATGTTCCAACCAGCTAAAACATTTTTTAATACTTGGGAAAGACCTTCTGGTTTTTGAGGAATAAAAGATGGTTACAATATTTGGAAGCATATATTTTGGTGTTCTTCTCTACCACAACAACCGCCACAAACTTTTCCTACAATGAGAATCAGACAAAGTAAGCAAGACAGAGGGGGGAAATGAGAATGGCTTGCCAATTGACTCAATTCCAATATAGTCAACTTTAGTGCTCTTTTGGTGCTCCTGAAAATGAGCCATGACCTTCCTTTTCATTATTAATGAATGGAACACATCCCATTTATTAAACCTGCATTTTTTCCCTCTGCTCCATATGCCTGTTTTCTCCTTCCAGTATCTAACATGTGACAGTAAAGCCCCAAGTAAATGTCCTCAGTACTTCCTCCCTTGGGAATTCTTACCACCTGCTTCACAGTGTTGAACAGATGTATATATGTAAACCATTACAAAACCTGTTCACTCCAATCATTTATCATTTTAAAGAGGAAAAATACATTTTTCTGAGTAAAGCAAAATATGTAGACCATCAATCACACATTATGAAAAAAGGGAATATACTGAATTTGGAATAAATTTACTGCTAAAGTTATTTGGAGGATTGTGGGATAATCTTTATTGGTCAGGCTCTTTTTAGTTACTTGGCCTTTACACTTAGCCTTTTTGCATGAAGTCTCACTCTCTTTTTTACGCAAACAAACACTCAAGAAAACTATGTACCATACAAAGTAAAATAGGATTTTTTTATAGGGAGCCCAATGGAGATGTTGCATTATTCATCATTTACTGAAGAGGAAAATTTCAATTGCCAGTTTCTAGTAAATGGTCTAATTAAGAAAGGGGGATTCTGAGCCATGGACAGGCGCCACAATCATTAAAGCCCATTTTTCAGAAGATTACAGGTCTCCAATCTATCAGGGATAATGCCAAACCAATTTAGCAGCAGAAAACCCTGCCTACAATGAAGCATTTGGACTCAAGGTCTTGTTCAGGAAAAATATGTACCATGAAAGGTCCCCGTCTCTTCACAAGGTAGCATTAGCTTTCTGTGACTTGAAAAGGGGGAACTCTCTCTTCATTACCAATGGGAGAGTTTGTATAAATACTGTTATAAATATAGTGGAATTGAAAGAGAACTTTGAAGTTTAATTTCAGTTATTGCTCTTGTTGAAAGATAGCTCCACCCTCCAGGGTGGTTTTTAATGTATCCTGGAATAATCTTAGTCCTAGACATTAATGACCGCTCAACTGAAGCTCCAGTCATATTTCCCGTGCTTGTAGCTACTGAAGATATGAACAAGTTCAGCTGTCCACGTGGGCTAACTTCCTCTCCTAGTTGCCAGTATATAAACTGGCCCCATCAAGCTGGTACATGACTAGTGTCATACTGAAAGGAGCCAAGAATGCCTGAAAAGATCTCTCTCTCTCTCTCTCTCTCTCCCTCTCTCTCTCTCTCTCTCTCTCTCCCTCTCTCCCTCTCCTCTCTCTCTCCCCCCGCTCTCCCTCTCTCCCTCTCTCTCTCCCTCTCTCTCTCAAAAACCTCCAACATTATACTTAAGGCTCCAGAGATCTGGTTTTTTTCACAGGTCATATGGAGATATACCTAACTTTGTACCTAACTCAAGGAAGAACCCCATCCTCATAGAGCTAAAGCTCAGAAAAACGCCCATCATGTGTGCTATTTAACCCAGCCTCTTAGCTATGATTTGTACTAATGGCCACACCCATCAATAATTATAGTATAGACTGGGGAGGGGTGTCCTCTTCACACAATATGATCTCCATATGCTCAATACTGATACTGGTAGTTTCAACTATCTACATTTGTCAAAATATGTGCTTTCTATGAATTTTCTAAGTTCTTCATGCAATTTTAGAGGTATTGCTCTGTGAGAAGTTACCACTAAGTTGACCTAGAAAACTCCTGGAGAAGATATTTCTCTAAGGAATTTTAAAAGGTTCTTCATTGTAATTCTAAGGTATCTTCTAGCAGACATTGTTGGTTTCATTAGGGCTCACATGGTTTCCTGTTTGCACAGTAAGGTCAGGGCTATATCCCCTCTGGATATAAGGTTGCACTGCTCTTACCGGTAGCTATGGAGGGACATAGAACTGAAGCTTCATCAGCCTAGTAGGAGCTGCCAGAATGTATGTCACTGTCAAAACCTTTGATAACTCAGGCTCACACCTACAGCCACATGCTGTGGGGTAATAAAGCAGACTTATGAATGCTCATTTATATATGTATATAGCCTGTTAGAATCCAATAGGGCAAGCAAACATATAATCTTTCATTTTTTGTTTTATATTTATTCAGTTCTTTCTAATATACAGTCAGGATACATGCAACAACATGAAAAGCAAAGGAAAATGGAAATCTGAGCAATTGGTCACTAAATCATACCAAAGCATTTCCTTCTTATGCAGCAGTGCCTCACAGAAGTAATCACACTTCCTTTCTCTTTCCTACGTTTTGTTTACAACTTGAGAAAGAAACGACTTAATTGTAATTGTTATCACTTAACACACACAAGATGCACAATTGTGTGTGTGTGGGGGGGGGGGAAATATTTTTATTGCAGTGCAAAGGTTAAGAAACTGAAGAAAACTGGCCTTTTTCTGATTATATTCACATTCTTGAGCCAATACATTTAAGAGCAATGAAAGTGGTAGAATGCACTTCCTTTTACCCCAGCAGCTGATGTCAGGTAAGTTAGATGGGGGGTGGGGCGGAGTTATGGTTGTGGCAATAGTATTATGGCTGTCATGAATATGAATATGAAATAGTTATGGATGACTAAACCTAGGCAATTTGTTCATGAACAGTTTAGTCATTCATGATCAGTGCTTAGTCTTTATTGTTGAAGATTAGAGCATTTCTGTCAGGTTTTGGGATGGTTGGATCAGAAGTTACCTAGTTAAGTATATTTAATTATGTAGCTCATAGAGGATTTCAGCTTCTGTCTTAACCAGCTTTCCTACCATTCCTCCATAATGAAGTTAAATTATTGCTGCTATGAGAATACATTGACCCGAATTCAGGCTATTCATCCTTCACAATGTCCACAGCATAGCAAAGTAATCCAATGCTATTGCTTTGTTGCTATATCCTGTTTGCCCATAACCACCGGTAAACACCTGTTTGATAAAGCAACCAAATTGTCAGAACTGAAAGATCTCAACGCCCGACTCTGCTGGGTTGTCAGACTACCATAGCAGCAGGAGCATACCATCAAAGAGCATGAATGTCTGTTGGGAATATATTGTGCCAGTGGGGAAAAAAGGAAGTGGATCATGACCCCTAGCATTGCTAGAGGAACAACTGTGCTATGTCAGTACTCTTTCTAGCTGAGCTTTGCTTGAGACCTTTGGTGCCTTAAGTAGAACTGAAAGAGATTTGAAGCTGGTGACATGAGTTCAGTCCTCTGATGTTGTTCTCTAATAGTAAGGCAAGCAGTAACCAATGTGATAGCCCATGTGCTTTGTCAGCTTCTACCACACAGACTGCTGTTTGTATTGCTAAAGCTGATCAGCAGGACCAAGCTGTCCATTGACTAAATCCTACTACTTCAACTTAGCTGTGTTTAGGAGGTAAACTGGCTAAAGTCCAAGGACTTCTACTTAACTAGGTCATGGATAAGGCTGCTCAAACCAAGGGTAAAATTCAATGAATTTGGGGGGGGGGTAGGGTAAAATACATTTCTCAATTTATGAGCCTACTTGCTCAGTCAACATAAACAGGCCCCCAAGTCAATGGCAGCTTGTTATGTGGTTTTAATCTCATTGGGTTGAGTGACTGAACTGAGGCCATGGAAAACATCTTATGCAAAAATTGAGTGCACTTTTTGCATAAAATATAATTATGCACTTTGCACTTACTGACTGAGATATTCCAATAAAACTCACCAGGACTCCTTTTTTCTAAAGACCAGAGCATTGTATTGATAATTTGAATTACTGAGATTTAATATAAAATGTGCATCTGTTTTTTTCTCATCAGCACATCCAATAATTCAACCGCATGGCCTTTATTAAACCTGTATCTAAGTGCTTCCATAATGAAGGTTCATTATTGCTCCCAATATGTTATCAAGACAACCCCCTTTCATCTGAGACTTTCCAAACACTGTGCAAACTTCCTAGTTCCACAAAGATTTAACTGTATTCAAAGTCCATCAGGCTTCTGCTGGGTACTTCACTTCTAAGTGTAGAAGTCACTAACTCAATCCTAACACAATCCTACTCTCCCGAAAAAGAGATCCGATGGACGTATATGTGGCATATTTTAAGATGCATATAGAATCACAGACTAACCATCTTATATCTCTCACAAGCATGACATATAGGGATATCCATCTATCAGGAGAATGGACTTCACTTTCAGGATTTGTACTTTGGTAAAGGAGGCTAGAGACCCTGTAAAACTACAACTCTCATGAGTCCACCAAGCCATACAAGGAGATGAACACCTACATTATTTAGCATTATTTTTCCTGTGTTGTAGTCACTTTTCAAATGCAGCCCCCACATCCAGAAAGCCTTACCGTTCTACAAAACATTCCTCATTACAATACAGCAAGCAATTGCTTATTCCAGGAGCTCGCTGATATAAAACAACCACGACACTTTACACACCCCTCTGTTTGTAGTTACAAAGTTTTCAGTAAAACAATGATGTCCTCCGGGAGATATAGAAGAAATACATCCAAGCTGGTGTTTAAAATTTAATTGTGTTTTTGCCAGCAGAAAATGTAAGCCCTGTTTTATTTACCGTCTTCTGAGTGACAAGACTAGCTCCACAACAAAGACCGTATCACCTTTCACTGTGATTTGCAACACCCTCTGCTGGCAAGGGGGAAACCTTTCACATCCGTCAACAGATGCAATATTGCTGGAAAGCACTCTGGTCCTTTTTCATTTCTTGAAAGTACTTTGTAAACTGAGATTCACTAAACATGCACAGATACACATAAGAATGAGCATTAATCTTTCTTTTACAGTCAATAATACAGATTATAAAGTTATTGTTTCCATATTTCTACTGGTAAAGAAAAGATGTATTTTCTTTCACCAAGCGTGAACATTTTTAAAATATAAGGACATGACTGTATCTTTGTAGGACTATATAACAAAGCAGTCGCTTGGATATTTTCTATATTAATTTTTTCTGTATTAAGATCAATACTAAATAGAATATTCAACACAGTCCAATATTGAATTATTTATCACAATTAGCATTTTTAAGAATATCACTTTAATCTCAACTTGGATAATACTTTTTTAAAAAGTTTGTTTCTTCTCTCTACATTCGTAGGTAAAAAAAACACAACTTGAGTACATTTCCTTTATGGAATCATAAAGAATTCTAGGTGGCACCACTGTCAACTCTTTAGAAACACAGAACCCACAAGGCTTAAACTTTGGTCAACGTATCTGTAGAAATCATGGAAAGTAACCATGCACATGTGTCCTCTAGTAAGACGTCCTACAGAAACGTTGGTAAACAGGGACCTGTTTTTCCACCACATCCATCATCACCCACGCCTCTCTAAACTTTCTCAAAGACAGCATGACCAAGATTTGACCCTGACAGAGATGCTTCCCTCTGTGTCATGCTGAGGACAGTATAATGTCCCATGGTCCACTGGTTTGTGGCTATAAAGGCTCCCTTGAATTTGAATAATTTCAACAAATAGTTAAACATTTGAACCAGTACATCAAAACAGCAGTGATGACCAATATTCCCCCTTCTGTCTAAAAGAAGAGCCCCTCTGACATCCCCAACTGAGACCCTTGTCTATTTATTCCTCTTGTCTAGAACAACAAAAGCAACAGCAATTGCTATTAGCATAAGATCGAACTTACATCTATCCATAGAAGAGAAAGAGAGCAGCATTACCTGGCAAACTTCATAGAGTAATTTGTACTGTTCCTCCTGCTTCTGCAGCGAGCACAAGCTGCATCCCATTTTAAAGCAAAGGGCTCTTCCTTATTCGTGCTTAGAGCCCCGGGAAGTTGTAAGCAAGCATGCATGCAGTAGATATCCCTTTAGTGCACTAAATATAGTCAGATGAAATGGAAATGGTTCACGTTGGTGATGCTCTGATCATTCGCAAGCAACTCTGCCTTTCTTCCTTAATGCCCTCCCTCCTCTACTCGCAGTACACAACACTCCCTCTCCTTCCTTAGAGTCCAATGCACACCCTATATACTGCTCCTCATGCATATTAATCAGCTCTCATTGACTATTCATACCAGACAGTGATACGGAAGCTATAATTGCTGCCTATGACAGCTGAAATTTCTCTAATTAACAAGCAAGTACTTCAGTAGCAGGGCATAATAAAAAACACTAACAATTCTGTAAACCATTTTGCAGCTATTACAAATAAACACAACTACATTTTACTGTAGTCCCAAAGGATAATTCTTAGCATATTTAAGCCCATTACAGATACATTTTAAATGGAAGTCATAAGCAAAAGGAATCTGCAGCTGAAACAAAACTGTTACAAGCTCTGTTAAGCCGTGCGACAAAGTTAAATAAAAGGCTCCTTAAAATATTTATGAGAATTTGGCCACATCTGAAGAAAGGTCTGTGGCGAACAGGCACATGTATTTAGCTAAACGACTTTGGAAAGAAGGACATTTTGCAGGAGGTCAGCAAATACATGCTACAACTTTTCCCCATTCAATCACAGAATGGCCAGGGAATCTCACAAGAAATACAGTTAATCCCACATAAATTCCACCTGACCTCAGAATTGCTACATATCATCACAGCATCCATTCACAGTATTCATGTGACAACTTATGTATGCTATGCATAATGTTAAAATTGGGGGAATTTTTTTTCTGCTGAAAATGTTCTAAGGCTGCATCTACACTTTGGAAGGCTAAAACTACAACTCCCATGACCCCATAGCTTTGAGTCATGGCAATTAAAAGTGGTGTCAAAGTGCATTAAGTCTACAGTGTAGATGTACCTTAAGACAGACTAAAGTCCACTCAAGCTTGTGGACTGCACAGTATCATTGCAGTTATAATTACTGAAGAGACCAGTAGTAAGCCTTTACAAAGAATTGACTTGTAATTGCATTCTTTCTCCAATGACAGAAGCATATCTATATTGTATTTTAAAATGGATCAACACATCTATTCTGTGATAGAACTAGTTAGTTTTATAGTTAGTTTTATTTCACCAAATGGCAAAGGAGGAATATTACATGGTTGAAGTGTTGGCTTGTAGTAGTGCAAGTGTTAAAGCAGTAACAAGGCGGATGGGAAGAACATGTGTTTTGTAGCACAGCCTAGAGCAGGGGTGGGCAATTATTTTTTCCAAGAGGCCACACGAGAGCCAAAAAATATTATGGAGGGCCGCACCTAAAGGCTGAAATACATTCTAATCTACATAACTTATTTATTTATTTATTTACTATATTTACTATATATTACACATAATTAATATTAACATATTAATATATCAAGAAATATTCATATATTATTAGTATTAATATCATAGTTATTATATTATAGTATATACAGTATATAGACATTATAATATATTGAAATTATAAAATAACATTATATTATATTATTATAAAATTATTATAAAATAATAATAAAAACCACTAAAATTAAATTAAATTCAAGAAGACAGGTGCAAACCAAGATGAAGGCTGAAATCCTCAAGAGAGGAAGGATCCCAAGATGGAATAGCCCAATGGCCCCAGCCCAGAGGATGGCAAAGCGGACCCAGCCGCAGCAGAGCAGAGCAGCAGGCGATCGGAGGCTGCAGGCCTCCGTTCGCTCTTGCCCCCAGCTGTTCCCCAGCTGATCGCCCTCCATAGAATGCCTGCATCCCTGGAGGCAATCCGGGCCTGTAGGGGGAGCAGTCGGCGATCTGACGCGGCTTATTTGACCTGGCGACCCGGAAGACGATCAACTCTTCCGGGTCGCCAGGGCGATCAGCCCCCGCAGGTCACCGAGTGCTCCCGCTGCAGGCCCAGATCACCTCCAGAGATGCAGGCACTCCAAAGCCGCTGCTCCTCCGGCCTGTCTGCCGACACAGGCCCCACAATGGAATTGAACCAAACTTGGCAACCAGAACTCCCATGACTAACAGAAAACACTAGAAGGATTAGGTGGGCGTTGACCTTGAGTTTGGGAGTTGTAGTTCACCTACAACCATAGAGCGCTGTGGACTCAAACAATGATGGATCTGGACCAAACTTGGCACAGATACTCAATATGCCCATATGTGAACACTGGTGGAATTTTGGGAAAATAGACCTTGACACTTGGAAGTTGTAGTTGCTGGGATTTATAATTCACCTACAACCAAAGAGCATTCTGAACCCCACCAATGATAGAATTGGGGCAAACTTCCCACACAGAACCCCCATGGGATGGCGGCAGTGGCAACCCTTCCTCTCGGCCCCACCCCTGACACCCTTCTCCATGGGCCGGACAGAATCTGCTGCCGGGCTGCATGCGGCCCGTGGGCCGTAGGTTGCCTACCCCTGGTCTAGAGGCTTATAGCATTCAGATGCTATTAAGTAACCAAAAATAACTGTTATAATTCATTTTGAGAAACATTAATCACAGAATCATAGAAGAGTTGGAAGAGATCATAAAGGCCACCCAGTCCAACTCCATTCTGCCATACTGGAAAGCACAATGAAAGCACTCCTCATAGATGGCTATCCAGCTTCTACTTAGAAGTCTAAATTAAAACCCAAGAGTTGCTTTTAAACTGGAGATGTCATGAAAGGCAACTACTTTGAGACACCTGGAACTATGTCTTCAATTAACCACTTTAAAAAGTAACTTCTAAGCTCTACTGTAAGACTGGTATCAATATTTTTCTGTTTCCTGCTTTCAGTTGGTAAATAATGTGTACTTATTTTTTTTAAAGAGAGTGTCTTCAGTGGGCCAGCAGACTGAATTTCATGTGAGGGAGTGATGGGATATGGAAAAGTTAACTGGTTCTTGCCTGTCCTGTGGGAAGGATAATGCAAACCTTACTTCCTTTGCCCTTCTTTATCATTGTTTGTCTTAGCCTGTACATTACCACAAAGACATTCTTCCTGTCTAGAGTTGCATCTTTTAAAACTGTGGTAGATTGGGCATGAGAGACCATTAAACATAGTGGAGTGATAGGAAAATCTTTGCTAACCACAGGATATTTTTGACGAAGACAACTTTGGGAACACTGATTTAGCCTTGGAGTCGCCTGGAGTTTCACATTCTTCGGCTACAGTCTTATGCAGCTGGGACAGGATTCAACTTGTAAATCAAACATATTTGTGTATTTATTTATTTGAAACATTTATATTCCATCCTTCTCACCTCAAAGGGGGATTCAGGGCAGAAAACAACATATATAAGACATTCCATGCTGGAACATAAAATAACCATAAATATATATAACCAAAAATCAGTTATATATCTACTTTAAAATCAGTTGTTTAAAACCATCTCAAACCACCATGCTGTCTCCTTTTATTGCCTTACTGCACTGCATCAAAGGCTTTGTCCCACAGCCAGGTTTTTATCATCTTTCTGAAGGACAAGAAGGAGGGGGGGCTGATCTAATCTCACCAGGAAGGGAGTTCCATAGCCAAGGAGCAATCACTGTGAAGGCCCTCTCTCTCGTCCCTGCCAATCATGCCTGTGACGGCAGCAGGACTGAGAGCAGGGCCTTCCCGGAAGATCTTAATCTCCATAGTGGTTCATAGGGGAGGAGGAGATGCATTCAGAAAGGTAAACTGGGCCGGGCCATTTGTAAACTGGGCTTTATAGGCCAACACCAGCACTTTGAATTGTGTCCAGTAGCAAACAGGCAGCCAGTGGTGCTGGTGTAACATAGGAGTTGTGTGCTCCCTGTATGTGGGCCAGATATTAGCCTGGCTGCCTCTTGTAGGACTATTTGAAGCTTCCAAATAGTCTTCAAAGGCAACCCCATGTAGAGTACATTGCAGTAGTCTATCCTGGATGTAACAAGAGCATGGACTACTGTGGCCAAGTCTGACTTCCCAAGGTATGGAAAAGTCTAACTGGGAATCCTATCTGCCAATTTTCATCCTGCTGTCCTTTACTAAGGATGAGTGGAAGCTGCTTCTTCATTGGTTGAATCCCTCCTCTCTGACAGCCACTCATTGTGATAATTAGTTTTTCTTTGCTGCATTAGACAGTGCAATATATACCGAGTTAAACATGAGTAACTAGGCTGTAAATCTTCATCTGCAATTAAAATGACTAGCTGGTATACTCCAGCAGTAAGTGGGATAAAGTTAAATGAAAATGTTCATGATGCCAAACACTAACAGCCCAATATAAAAATGTACATTACAACAGTGCTACTCAAAGTGGTTGTACATGGACCAAAGCCTAACAGTTGTCATTCTCCATAGTTTCCAACAAATGGGAACAAATGTGGTGCCATTTGGGGGGGGGGAGAGGGGGGAAGACCTGCCACTTGACCACAATATATAACTACAATATTAGTCTTTCAAAAAAAGAAAGAAAGAAGGGAGAAACTGGTTTTGGAAAGATGGGTGATGTAGTTTATTCTCATGTATGGTTTTGTTTGCTGAATGTTGTGAGGCACTATCTTTTCCTCTAGCCATAAGACTCAAAAGATCTTACGGCAAGACTTTTGGAGTCTTATAGCTAAAGGAGAAGAAAAGACGAGTGAGACTTGAGCGTTGTGTGCCATAGGGTCTGTATGGGGGTGAGGAAAGTGATCCTCCTTGACAATAGAATGGGTGATCAGTGAAGGAATAAGGCTAGAGATGTGGATAGCCATTGCTCCTGGACCATAGTGCTATGTGCTGATCCAGGTAATGAGGAGGGTTCATTTCCCTCTTTCTGCCTGCTAGCGATCCACACTGAAAGAGGGGAGTTAATTAATTGGGCAGTTTATGTTCTGCTTGTTGATCCCCTTTGGATTCGATAAAAGGTCACAGAATCATCAGGTTGCAAGGTACCTCAAGGGCCATCAAGCCCAATCCCCTGACAATGCAGGGATTGATACCTATAGCAGCCCTGACAGATGGCTAGGCAACATATTCTGAAAAGTTATTGCTCATATAAAACCAGGAAGCACACCTTTTCTCTGGCAGGAATTGGAAGCCACTCACCCTCGACACATTTTGTTTATCAAATTCTTCATTCTGGCCTACTGTTATTTCTCATATTGACCTAAGTTATGATGCCTGAGCTTATCAGCAAAAGTTTAAGCAAATTGTCTCAATATAGGCTGAGTACAATAAAATTATCTTTTGCTTAATGCATCAATAGCCTCATTAACTTCCTTTCATTTTAAACATTTTACTCATACAAAAGTATGAGGAGAAGAAAGAAAGGGAGGGAGGGAGAGAAAGAGAATAGCTGTTCCTTTGTAATAAATCTTACCATTTATGTATGCTGCGTTTATTATACTGATGATGACCATTGCTGAAAAGAGGGTGAATGGAAGAGAGATGTTTGATGTGAACAATAGCACTATTGGGGGGGGGCTTAGAATGGCTGTTTCTGTATGTATTTAGATTTTTCTAATCAAGTACAGAAACTGGGTCAGCTTAATCAGCCCCGTAGAGTCCTGAAATCCATGCAGAGAATGTGTTTTACTATCAATAGGGCTATTTATAAGGGCTTTCCCACTATCACAAAGCTCTTATGACCATCATATGTGTTCAGTTCTTAATTATTAGAGGCTTGCAGACTTTGTTGTTTGTGAAGACTGAAGCTTTTCACTTATGAATAGTTAGACTCAGTGCCAAAAATACAAGAAAAAATGGCTCTAAGAACAAATTCTATTAATACACATCTAATACCAGTTTATCCAGTTCCAGGTCATGGCTCCTTTGCCCTCCACTGCTGGGTGTAATTCTCTACCTACAAGTTACAAGTCAACTTGCCAACTTGTCTCAATAGCCATGACCTCCATTACCCTTGTTCATGTGTCCTAATCATATTGTTCCTACTATATTTGTAGTTCAAAATCAGAAATATTCACACACACACAAACACCTATATCTATATACATATGTGATTATACTTATATCAAGTGATTCATCATGTTAAGTTTTGTTGCTTCATATTTGTTTAGCACATGTTCAATTACACTTGCGTTTGCACTAGGGTTGTTGTCACCCCAGGACAGTAACTCATGGAATCACCTCACAGCTCCAGTAATTGGGAGTTGCTGAAAGAGGAAAGAATTGGGTCTTGGTTGTCTACTACCCTACCACAACAAAGATAGAGAGGGAAGAGGAAGGGCATGGAAGAAGAGGAGGGTGCCACTGCGATCCCTGCAGCAAACTCTACTCAGCCTGATGTTCTGAACCCTTCCTTTCCAGCAGGTAGGGAAGTGGCAGAAAGAAGGGGTGCTAGCTATGCCACCTGTCCTCCAACTCCTGCCTGCTTTGTGGACCTCAATCTCAGACCAACTTTCTGAAACATTGTGTTTACCTTGTGCTGCATCACCTCCTTCCCTTCTGTGACCCTACCCTGCATTTTCTTCTGAGCATGGCGATGAGTCTATGGATACCACTGTCACTACCTCCCTTTCCTGGTCCACCCAGCAGGGTTACTGGGCCCAGAAGTGGCCAATGGATGGAGAGGCATCCCACCCACACTGGGTGCCCTGGTCATGCTTTGGCCCTTGAAATTGAGAGTGGCTGTCCAACTTGCCAGGTGTCACCCCCAATGGTGATACCTGGTGTGCTTTGCACTCTCCACACCCATTTCATGCTGTGATAGAAATTCTGGAAAAGTTATTCTTGGTTAAGGTAATCAGTGGGACATCCAATAGTGAGAGCATATTCCTTCTCCTCGTTACATTAGAGCAGTGTTTCCCAACCTGTGTGCCGTGGCACACTAGTGTGCCGTGAGCAATCATCAGGTGTGCCGTGGGAAATACCCTTTCTTCCCCCTCCTGCCGAACACCTTTTCTTTTCTACTCGGGCTCCCTTCTTCCCAGCCTCGCTCTGTTTGCTTTGCCTCGCTTTGCTCACGCTGCTGCTTCTGCGGGAGGGGGGAGGGAGGAAGACATGACTTGTTTGGGCACTACTGCACAGACTCGCCCCACATCTTCCTCCCTCCCCTCCACAGTGCTCTCTGGATATAGGTGAACTACAACTCCAAAACTCAAGGTCAATGCCCACCAAACTCTTATAGTATTTTCTCTTGGTTATGGTAGTTTTGTGTGGGAAGTTTGATTCCATTCCATCATTGGTGGAGTTCAGAATGCTCTTTGATTGCGGGTGAACTATATCTCCCAGCTGTTGAGCAAGCCCTTCGTGTGTGTCTTTCTGCCATTCCTGCCAGGATATCTATGTTGTGTTCATTGAAACAGGCCCAGGTTTCACACTGAGTGTATAAATACATTTTAAAACATATTAACTATAGGTATTACTGTGTTAGAGTGTCATTTTATGTCATTTTGGTTGGTGGTGTGCCCCAGAATTTTGTAAATGTAAAAAATGTGCCATGGCTCAAAAAAGGTTGGGAAACACTGCATTAGAGACCCTCAAATTGCTCTACAATTTGGGTGACCCTTTATAGTAGATTTCCAGAAGAGGCATGTGAGAAATGCCTGCTAGGAAGAATGAATGAAATGATTGAAAACTTTGTTTCTATGCCACCCTATCTCCCCGGATGGGACACAGGGTGGCTTACAACAAATAAAAAGGCAAACATTCAATGCTGTATAACAATATAGAATAACATAAGTCAAAAGGTAAACCCCAAAAATAAAAGTCAAAAGGAAATCTAACTGCAAGACAGTAAGTAGGCATACGTATTTCTAGATTGGGGTGGGAAACTGCAGAGGCCTCAGGTACTGATGTTCTGCCTTTGTGCTCAGCTGAGGTACTTCCCTGACCTTTTAAAATGCCAAAACCTCAAACTAAAATGAAAACAGAAAGGTCTAGTACTGCATTTTCAGTGAATTCACCTTTTGGGAGAGCACAAAAGAGCTGCAAAAATCATCTTGGGGGGCTACTTATGCTTCAGGGATGTCCACCCTGCTCTTGATGAACCAGTACATTACTATTTGTAAGAAAACCTCTTAGATACTGTAGCTATAGATTTGCATCCCTGATTATCTGTTTATTTATTTGGAGAGTTCATGGTAAAGCTTTTCCTCATTCTCCCAGTGTGTGGGAAGTATTAACAAAGAAGATAACAAGCTTGCTGTAATGAAGAAGAAAAAAACAAAACCCTGAGATATATGCAAATTCTATGCATTCTAAAAATGATTTTCAACTTATTTTCATTTCACTTTATGTCCTTTTATATCCCAAACAGAAAGACTTGAAATTATCTGCATGATTTTGTTAGCTGTGCAATCAGGTTTGAATAGGTCCCCGGGTTAGATATTAGAGGTAAAAAATGATGCAGAACAACAATTCTGAAAAAAACCCCCAAGACTTGATAATATGGTAGGACAATGATTTGGCGGGTATAAGAAATTTAACATTTAAAAACAATGTACATTAAAATATCTGTGATTTTGTTTTCATTTTCTGGAATACTTAAAACCCAGGTTTTCTACAACATAGGTATTTCCATTGTATTCATGTATGACTATGATTCTGTGGAATGATAATTTAAAACACACACACACACACACACACACACACACACACACACAACGTAGATCTCATCTGGCAAATCCATCATGTTCCAAACAGATGGGGAGTGTATTTCATAGTATATGCCAATGACATTATAATTTTCAAGCCTGAGCAAAATAAGCTATTTTAAAGAATACACAAACACACATACACAATATTCCTGCCTGTTTTGTGTAGAACAGTTATGTGACTTCACATTACAAGGTAATATGACGCCACTGCCCTCTATTGGAAAGAATTAAGCTTGGAATTGTTAAGACGACAAAGAGCAGACATTTTCAACTGCTTTACCATGGCAGATTTATCACAGTAGCTCTATGAAGTATCAGAACCATATTTCGGTCCTGAAGTGCAGATAGATTTATTAAATTAATAAAATCAACATATTTTGTTTATGAGGTAAGTTTCTTTCAGTAGCTACTCAGCAGTGAGAAGTGAGGTAGCATACCCCATCTTTGTATCATTAGCATCTTATCTGCTTTAGGAAAGAAAAAAGCAACTGTTTGAGTCTTCCATGGTTTTGCTTGTGAAAAAATGTAAAAATATGCATGGTAACTAGTTTAGTTAAGGAGCAGGTCATTTAGGGTCCCCCAGATATTGCTAAACAATCAAACTCATCCAGAATTGCAAATAGTGAGGAATAGTGAGAGTTCCAATCAAATAACATCTTCAGGCCTACTAGTTGCCCATCGTGGTTCCAGATTAGGGGTTTCAATTCTGGGCTCCTCCAGATGTGGTTGGTTTGCAAGAGTTAGCATAGCCAATGGTGGCAAACCCTAAGATATATTCAGCATATCCAGAAAACCATACAATTCTCATTGCTGCTATGGTCCTTAGGGTTAAAGTATATGGGTAGCTCCTCAGGGGCAACCTGAACAAGTATAGAGCATGACAATGCCTGGTTCTTGTTTTATGTCAAGGGAACACAGTCGGTCTTGCACATTTGTGAGTTTAACTTTTGCACATTTGATTACTTATCAATTTAATTAATAATGTATTTTTAGGATTACCTGCACCATACACAGTAACCCTATAATCACAGTAGTCCTATACTCAAGTCCCACCGTAAACTGACCACAGAATTGTGCTGGAGAATCTAAAGTGTCCTGGAGAGAACATCTCTCTACAACTCTATGACACTGGAAAACCCAGAGAGGTGTTGTTTCAGGTTTTAAAAGTGATTTGTATTCGTGGTTTTCCCATTTTGTGGCTGTCCTGCACCCTTTACTTCGTAAAAAGTGGAGAGGCTACTGTATATGGAACCAAAAAGCTCACAACAGAAAGATTATTCATTTTCCTAGAGTTCCACATGTAAAATCCCTCTCCATTAAGGTTCATTCCTTAATCCAAGGCTGTCCAACTTCTACCGGCCCAAGGTCCGGATTCCGGTCACTGATCACCTGGGGGCCGCAGCGGGGCGGGGCCGCTCATGGGGGCGGGCCACTCGTGGGGGTGGGGCCGCTCGCGGGCATCGCGTGCAGGGCGGGGCGGCGCGGCGCCCTCCGCCATGGCCCTGGCTGCTGCAGCGGCCCCCCCCCGGGAGCTTACCTTTCTTTCTCTTCCTTCGGAGAAGGAAGGTAAGCTCAGGCGCAGCCGCTGCAACAGCCAGGGACATGGTGGAGGGCGCCTCGCTGCTCCCGGCCTGCCGCGCATGCCCGGCGTCCTGCACGGCCCGCCTCTTTTTGGCGGGGCTGGGTGACGTCAGGTGTGGCGCCAGCGGCGAGGAGGAAGAGGTGGAGGCAGAGTATATTCACAAATACTGAATATGCCCAAAGGAGAACACTGGTGGAGTTTGGGGGAAATAGAGCTTTGACAATTGGGAGTTGTAGTTCACCAACATCCAGAGAGCACTGTGGACTCAGGCAATGTTGGGTCAGGACCAAACTTGGCACAAATACTGAATATGCCCAAAGGAGAACACTGGTGGAGTTTGGGGAAAATAGAGCTTGACAATTGGGAGTTATAGTTCACCAACATCCAGAGAGCACTGTGGACACAGGCAATGTTGGGTCAGGACCAAACTTGGCACAAATACTGAATATGCCCAAAGGAGAACACTGGTGGAGTTTGGGGAAAATAGAGCTTGACAATTGGGAATTGTAGTTGCTGGAATTTATAGTTAACCCACAATCAAAGAGCATCTTGAAATCCAGGAACAAAGGAATTGAACCAAACTTGGCACACTGAACTCTCAAGTACTGAAAGGGTTTGCTGGGCATTTACCTCGAGTTTGGGAGTTGCAGTTCACCAACATCCAGTTGTAGTTCAAATGGATGGCAGAAGAGAAGCGGGGGGAGAGCGAAGCTTGGAAGCGAAGAAGGAGGAAGATGAGGAGGGTGAAGAAAATTGAGGAATGCAGGAAGGGAAGCGCCCCTGCGCGCGCATGCGCGTGCTCCAGCCCCACTCCAGCCTTGTCCCTGCTCTTGCTCTGGCCACGTCCTCTCTCCCTCACTGACCCTCCCCTTCTCTCTTCCGTTCATTCCTTCCTTCTTTCCTTTTGGCAAGGGAGAAGGAAGGAAATGGAAAGGGGGGATAGAGAGGGAGGGAAAGAAAGAAGGAAGGAAGAAGAAGAGCAAGTAGAAAGGAAAGGAAAGGCAGGCAAAAGGGGCCGAAGGAAGGAAGGAAGGAGAAAAAGAAATAAAAGTGAAAGAAGGCGCGAGGCCTGGGAAGGGAGGAGGAGGAGGGGCCTTCCTTCTTCCTTCCTTCGGCACCTTTTGCCTGCCTTTCCTTTCTACTTGCTCTTCTTCCTTTCTTCCTTCTTCTCCTCCCTCCCTCTCTTTCTTTCCCCCTTTCAGTTTCCTTCCTTCTCCCTTGCCAAAGGGAAAGGAAGGAATGAATGGAAGAGGGAAGGGGGGGAGTGCAGTGAGGGAGAGGGGGCGTGGCCAGAGCGAGGATGGGGCTGGAGCGCGTGCGCGCGCGCGAGGGGGCACTTCCCTTTCCTTCCTCCTCAATTTACTTCGCCCTCCTCGTCTTCCTCTTTCTTTGCTTCCAAGCCTCGCTCTCTCCACTCTGCTTGCTCCTGCTTGCTCTGCGGCGGCGCTTGCTCCTGGCCCCTCCTCCTCTTCTCCCCCCTTCGTTGGCCGCTCTGCCTGCCTGCCGGGGCCCTTACGGGAAAGGTGGGCGCCTCTCTGCCTCCTCCTCTCTCGCCATCCTCAGTGGGGGCGGAGGGGAAAGGCACGCGTGGGCTGGGTCCAACCCTCTCCTGCTTCCTCCTCCCTTGCCCCGCCCCCACGTGCATCTCCGGCAGCAGCGCCGGCAATAGAGGCGGAGGGAAAAGGCACGCGCGGACCGCCTCCTCCTCCTCGTGCCTTCCTTCACAAGGGGGCGGGCCACGAGGGCAAGGCGCCATTCCTTCCTCCCCCGCCCCCTCACAGCGGAGATCGAATTTTTTTCAATGTGTGTCTGCCTAGCGTGGTTTCGCCTGCTTCTGATGCTGGCATGACGCTTTGGGAGGGAGGGCGGAGCCATGGAGAGTCCCCCGTGGCTCCGTCCTCCCTCCCAAAGCATCACGCCAGCGTCAGAAGCAGCGCATGCACACTTTTTTTTCTGGGAATTTTTTTTATTTTTTTAAAAAATCTTTTTTTCCGGAGGAGAGGAGGGCCGCAGCCAAGGGGCTGGCGGGCCGTGTGCGGGGCGCGGGCCGGCTGCTGGGCAGGTCCGCCTTAATCTATCTAACCCGGAAGTATCACAATGAAAACAGTTCAGTTGGAATTACTAGATTCATAGATTATATATTGTATGTGACTTCTTTCAAACTTCCAAGATTTGTGTAAATAATCCATATTGAAGACACAGTAGGAGGTCAGCCTGCTTCTTGACTTGTTCTCATGTTTCTCTGCATTACACTCTAACATCTTATCTATCCATAGAGTTACACAAAGATGATATCCTGTTCTGTGACATGTATTTAAACATTCACCATTGTTGCCTACTAAATGAAAAAAGGGTACAGAAAGATATCACATTGGGTTTTTTTTTACAACAGCTATATATTTGCCATATTGTGCATATTGCTCTGCTTAGTCCACTTATTGGTAGGAAAATGCTGCCCACAGTATGCAAACTTCATGTGTCATAAGCATTTGCTTTCTTCTCCCTCATGTTCTGTGTACACCCCCCCCCCACACACATTTACAGCATGTCATTCTGGTCACTTGAAGCTTATTGCAGGAGTATCATGCCAGTGTTATCTGAGTGGGCAACTGAGGAATGCTTAGTAGGCTTTTAATTCTGTTCAGTTGGGAAAAGCCCACAAAAGGTCAGTCTGGGAGCCAATCATAGCTCACTCCCACATTCCAGGGACAGTCTGGTTATGTAGACCATATCCTGATGGAAGCCATGCAAGATAAAAATGGAAATACTACAGGATAAATGTAGCAGTATATGAAGACCGTCCAGGGCCAAATTTGGATTTCTTTTCATGTCTGTCAAATTTCTGAGATGGCAGCCAAAAACACACTTTGGAAAATCAAGCTAGAGTGGTTCCCAAACTACTCTTTCTGGAAATTTGGTGTCAAAAATGTGGTTGAAAAATGATTTCTGGTTTATTTGAAGGATTTGTGTTTGGTTCATATTGCAGAAACAGAAAAAATATATAGGGCATGCCAAACCTATATTATATATGTATGTGTATGTGTGGGGAGAAGGAGCGTGAAAGACTCCCCAGCTTGTTTCTGCAATATGAACAAAACAAGTGTGTGTGTGTTAAGGAGAGCAATAGCGAGAGGGGGAGAGGGAGAGAGAATATAGATTTTGAAATACTATATTTCTATATATGTACATAAGGATATATCTTGAAGATGGGACCAAAGTCTAAACACAAAAATCATTTTTGTTCCATAATCATGTATGCACAAAGGCCAAAGTTAATTTTATATCATTTTTGTTAAGTTTGTGCATGAAACAGTGTTGGTGTACACACTGAACAACCAGAAAGCAAAGGTGTCACTACCCCAGCCACTTATGTGGACAATTTTAGATTCTGGAATTCTGGATAAGGAATGCTTAATCTATACCTATTTTCCTCGATAGGGCTATTACCCCTGTTTTGGGGATTGGATTGCCTGGCATTCAGTTGTACAAACAGAATCTGAATGTTATTAAATTTGAAATTACTCATTTTCCTTATGTAAAACAGTGCCTGAGGGGGAACTCCTAAGAGGTCACTTGTGAATGGATGTTTGCTTTAAAAAGTGTTCCAAAAGAAGCACAGCTGTTTAATCTACATATATGTTACAGAGAATGACTGACGTGATGTTAAATCATTAACAGCGATACGTATATTCTCAAACACGGAATGATTTGCTTCTGTCAAAATGAGCAAAGGAAATAGATCACTGAACTTGAAGAACTTTAGGTCACCATTATAGAACTATAGTCAAGCCAAGGAAAGTAACCCACTAACATGTATCTAATATTGTTTAGTTTGCTGAAACACAACAATGACATCATGATAATAGTATGTATGTTTATGTGTGTATGAATAACAGAGAAGCACCAAAGGGCTGTGGAGATAGAGCAGAGTGCACAGCTTCTACCAACTTTCTCCATTCTCCCCATCCCAGTAGAGAAGTGCACTGGCAGACAAGACAGCAAGGATTGGTCTTCTTTCAGGTTCTCCTGAAATGGACTAAGACAAGAACTTAGTTTGACCAGGAAGAGTCTAAAAGAAGCACCGACTCCCTCTGCTCTTTCTGCTATGGTGGAGAAACTCCAAAGATCTGCCATCAATTTGGTTTTTGAGCAGACATTACAAAAGGATGCTGTGGTGGACAGATGTACTACATTGGGCTATGTATGTCAAACCATTTTGGGTGGTGGTGGTGGTTAATTTTTGGCATGAATTTTTCAACCTACACATGAGTATCTATGGTAAGTTTTTTTAACTGTTGTAAGCCACCATGATACCAAAACCAGAAAAGATGTGATGACAACAGCAACCACTACCAACAACAACCAGAATCCAAAGGGAAACATATTCAGATATGTGGGGTTGCCTCTGAAGACTGCTCGGAAACTGCAATTAGTCCAACGCTTGGCAGCCAGGTTACTAACAGGAGCGGGGTACAGGGAGCATACAACTCCCTTGTTGCGCCAGCTCCAATGGCTACCAATTAGTTTCCGAGCACAATTCAAAGTGCTGCTTTTAACCTACAAAACCCTATAAGATTCTGGCCCAGTTTACTTGTCTGAATGAATTCTCCCCTATGGACCATCAAGGACATTAAGATCCTCCGGAGAGGCCCTGCTCTCGATCCCGCCATCTTCGCAAGCGTGTCTGGTGGGGACGAGATACAGGGCCTTCTCTGTTGTGGCCCCTCGGCTGTGGAACTCCCTCCCAAGCGAGGTTAGATCTGCCCCCTCCCTGTTGTCCTTCAGGAGGCAGGTGAAGACTTGGATGTGGATGAGATTGATTACAATCTGAAATGATAGACCACATTTATGGACCGAGTTGAATGTGTTTTTAATGGCAATGTGGTTTTTATGTATTTCTGTTTTTATGTATTTTAATATGCTGTTTTAAGATGTTTTAAATTTGTATAGCATTGAATTTTGCTGTAAGCCAGTCTGAGTCCCTCCATGGAGGTGAGAAGGTCAAGGTACAATTTTTTTACATAAGTGAATAAATATGCCGTTCTTCTATTATGACATGTTCCAGGATCATTTGTAAGCATCATTTGTTCCAGGATGCTTACACTATGATTGTCTATTGTTATCATAATTGTACCTGATTTTTTAATTGTACTATTTTGCACTGTTTATTGTTTTTATGTTTGATTCATTATACTGCAATGTGTTGTTTTTTTTTGTTTCTTGCTTTTTATGTTATTGTATTGTAATGCACTACTGGGCTTGGCCTCATGTAAGCTGCCCCAAGTCCCCTTTGGGGAGATGGTGGCGGGGTGTAAATAAAGTTGTTGTTGTTGTTGATGATGATTATTATTATTATCAACTGCTTGCATGCGTACACCTTTGTTGATCATATATTTTTGAAAAAGGTATGAGTTTTATATATAATGAAAATGGATGAGGAATCTATACACACTTCAGAATTGTTCTGATGAATTTCTGCTTTTCTACTTTATAAGATAATTTTTCAGGGCTAAACTGTAAACCACAGTTAATGTTGACACCACTACAATTTCAAATGCCTTTCAGCTCACTCATACAGATGGGCTTGAGTAGAGTGAACATTGCACAGTGCAGCTAACATCTCCTACTGAAGAGATATTTGTCAAAAGGATGGCATGTTTGTGGGTCATGTTCAAGAACTCCTTAAATCATAAGAAAATGTTTAGCACAAAACCAAGACGAATTTAGCTGAAGTATAAGAACAAAAAGGTTAAGCAAAGTCAGATTTCTAGTCTAGGACATCAGAAAGCCCAATAAAGGTTAGGTGTTTTTATTCTCTTGTAAAATGCCCTTTAAAAACAATAACATTAACTGTTCAGATGAAGGCTAGGTAACATTATACACCATTAAAGCCTTGAAATGTGGAAAGCTATGTTTCTCTTTTTAGAATCTGAAGGAGAGACAAACCCTACGAGAAACCACTTAATGCATAAAATATTCTCCATTGCTGGTGTGGTTAACAAGTGAAACCACCAGTAATGATGTAATCTAGCATGTCAAAAAGAAGAAGAAGAAAGGAAAATGAAAAGAGGAGGCAGAAGGCAAGGCATAGCTAAGGGATGCAGAGATGCCGTGTCATTTCCTAATTAACTAAGTGATCCTTTAAACTGTCAAATCAAGCAAGGAGCTCCATGGACCACTGTCTTATTGATATTCACATTAGGGCACTGAAAGCAATGATTCCAGTCCCAGTGGTTATAGTTAAACATTTTCTTTTTAAAAACAATGCCTGCTTTACCCCTAGGTATCTTCAACTTCCCATTCATAGGGAAATGAGCAAAGGCCACCCTGAATTGCATTATCTCCTGTTGAGACAGGGAATGTATATGTCTGTTGGGGAGGATTCTCCAAGGATACATATTGATATCTGGATTATTATGAGGGGTTGCATATAGTGACCCCCCCCGACTTGCAAATTATCACCCACAATTATTTTTCTTCTTGCCACACCGTTAATCATGCAAAGACTTACAATCCTGAATTAGGAAAAGATGTGTGTAGCTCTCTGTGACACAATCCTCCTGCTTTTAATTTCACACAAGAGATGAATATTCAATTTAATAAAGCCCTGTCATGAGTAGGTTGAGATGAATTTGTTCAACTTCATCAGTTGCAATCCAAGGGCAGTCTTTGCAAAAAAAATTCTCATTCCCACAAGAACCATAATATTTAAGGATCAATAATATAATTATCTTCTCACATTTGTGACTGCCAGGCTTTTTTCCAGGATCGAGTCAATTTTCTTTTATCTGATAGCCAATGAGATCAACTCTTAGCACTTTGATTTGGAGTGTATATTTCTTAGTAACCTGAAGCTACTGATAGTGGGCTGCATTATTAGTATACAACATGCAAGTGTCAATGTGAAAGAATAAGCAGTCCTTTGCAACCCTTTCACCTCTGATGGATATGAGCTCTGGTATGCTCATGCGTCTTTTCTAGAATGGCAGTGACAGACATGCCCAGGCCAGAGATGACACATGTCCAAGAGGCTGTCTTCAGTCCCCTCAAGACTTGCTCTCTAGAGACCAGTGCAAGCTAATCACATTTTACAATAGCTGTTTCAAACCCCTCACTGCTATATGCTTTCAGGAAAAGGTCTGGGCAATGAACATTTGATTTGTAGCATGGTCTGTTTCAATGTAAGGGCATAATATTCACTTAAAAAAAGAAAACATTACTGGACTTCCACTGTCTTAAACTGCTCCCTAGACCCAATTAGCTTTCCTCTATATCAGTGTTTCCCAACCTTTTTTGAGCTGCGGCACACTTTTAACATTTAAAAAATCCGGGGGGCACACCACCAACCAAAATGACACTCTAACACAGTAAAGAACGGCTGGGGGATGGTGGCCTGCTGGGAGCAGCTTATGGAAGTGCTGAAGCCGGGGGAGGGGGAGGAGCCAGGCTGCGGCATGCCACCCCCCCTCCCTCCCAGCTTCAGTTCTCTCCCCAGCCAACCGCCAGCCTTGAGAGCGTTTCGGGGGCAGTGCCAAGCCAGCATTGTGCTGGCTCTGCCACCGCTGGCTTGGCACTGCCCCCTCAAGGCTGGCAAAGCTGTGGGAGCGCTAAAGCCGGGGGAGGGGGAGGAGCCAGGCCGCACCATGCCCCTCCCCCTCAGCTTCAGCTCTGCCACAGAGGAAGAGCATGAGTGGTGGACGGGCTTCAGTGGGTGGGGCTCCTCCGTGCGGCTTCAGCGAGCGAGGGGCAAGAGTCATGGCGGGAGTCTGGCTGGGGAAAAGAGTCATGGCGGATTGAGGCTGGCTGGGGTACGGCCGAAGGAGGCAGCGCCCCGACCCCTTCTTTTTCTTTGCCGCCGCCCGGCCCTTCCTCCTCCTCCCCCAAGCAGCAGGAGTTCGGCAGGAGGAGGGGGAAGGAAGGGGGGCAGAGAGCTTTTCTCGCGGCACACCTGATGATCGCTCACGGCACACTAGTGTGCCATGGCACATTGGTTGAGAAACACTGCTCTATATGACATGCTCATTATCTTCAGTAATCTCCTGCAATTTTGGGGACCACCATGAGTTGTACAAGATCCCCTTATTCTATGCAATATTAGCTGACAAGACAATTCCTTTAATCCAATGTATGCTCATGCTGGAGTCAACTTTATCATCTTGTGTTTGTGTTTAGTCACAAGTACACCAAATGCAAATTCACAAAAATTAGATGAAGATTTAAATGTATTTTTTTTCATACAAATATTTATAATCTATGGTCTGTGGCCTGCTAGCTCAATGATATTCTACCCTGTTTTGAAAAATTCAGGCAGATAATGTATCTATTTGATGAGGTTAACATTAAATGATCAACTGTCAGTGCAGAAATGTTGAGTATTTTGACTGAAAATGTCTTTGGGGAGCCTATGTTATGGGTCAGAAGACACACTGATTAAACCAACTGAGGGAAAAGACTGTCACTTTGGGTCATGGCTACATGATGCTTTCCAAACAAATGCCAACGGAAAGTCAACTGGAAAGACAAAAGACGTATCACAATGCTATTTTATTATCACTATTACCAAGAAGGGTCCAAAAGGTTGTGTTTGAGTCTCAATTTTGATTTTGGTGGATTCTGGGTTGTTATTCTTTTGAGTCGCAGAACTCCCAAGCTCTAAAACACAGTTACGTCCATTAAGGTCAAGTCCCCAAAATTTTCCTTATTCATTTTTCCTCTCATAGCATGACTTCATGGTCTACGAAAAAGGCAATGTATTGCATCTAGACAACACACTGAGAAGCCGCCTCCTCTCACTGAAGAAAAAAATGGAAACTAGAAACAAAGCTAAAATATCAAGGGAAGGCAAATAAGCTATCTGTTATTTGTTCTTTTTCCTCATCCATATCATTTTCAAAAGTCTCAGGAGGAAGGGTTCATTTGTTGGTTGCTCCATATCTGGTCCTAGAGATGGCTTCAGGGTTTGAGGGAACCTGGGTTGCATGCTTAGAATAGGCTATAAGATTGACTAAAGCCTTCATGAATGACTATCTGCATTGTGTACTTAATTGTCCATGGATTACTTTACTTGCCACAAATTCCACTGTAACCAAAAATATGTTATTTCTAGGTCCTCCAGCACAATTCCATGGTCAACGTCTGTTAGAAATATCACACTGGAGGACCTAGAAATGTTTTAAGAACTGCTCCCTTTAGTAAAACAAATTAATAGTGAGCCTACAGTCATGTTTTCCCCACTTTTACAGCACTCTTTCACATTTAACCACTACAAAAGTTGAAAGCTGACTGTATGTATGTATGTTTGTTTGTATATGTGTGAGTGTGCATGAGAGAGTGAACACAAGTACATTGTTTTAGCTCTTCACACAATTACTACTTTTCTTGCAGATTGTATGCATTAGGACTAAAACAGTGCAACATAGGGAAAGATAACACCACAAATTATGCAGACTTACATGGAGACATTCATTCTTCTGCCCTTCAGTACGGTAAGTAGCTGCCTGGATCTGAGGATGTGGCTGCAAATTAATGAAAGGAAACAGTATCCCTGGTCTAGAGAGATAACCTTCTGCTTGACTTTGCAATTACTTAGATCAGGACACACATTTAGCTAAACGAACATTGGTATTTACTTGCATTTCTGATTCTTAAAGCAAATCTTGAGGATTTTACCTTATGCCACCATGTTTTTTTAAAGTCACACCACTCAGGTGTTTAATCTTCCTCCTGAGCTTCAAGATGTGACTCTGATTTAAATAGCTGTTTTGTGTGATTAAGAATAATTTGGAGCAATTAAAGAAAACAGTTCACTTGTGACAGGTGGCAGAAAACTAGAAGAGATAATTACTTTTTTTAGCCATCTGTGTTAATTGCCATTAGCAGAATAAAGCCTGAGATGTACCTCTTTGAAATTCGAAGCAAAGTCCTTCCCATCTTTACCTTGAAACAAAACACTGTCTTAGGGCTAATCAGGAGAGAAAAAAGGCATTTCAGCCTGTTTGCTACAGAGTACCTCTTTGTTAATATTACTGGATATATGAGAGCTCTAAATTATGACAACTAAAACACCACTTTTGCAGAATGATTGCTACTGAGGCAAAACAAGAAAGGAATAATTTGCTTTTGATGAACAGGGAAACAATGGCAGTAAAGAAATGTGTAGTTTGGTACTTATAGCCACTGAGTCTGAAAAGGCAAACTACCAGCCTGTGACATTAGCTATGCTTTTGCTGATGTATCTTGCTAAACTACTCAACTTGCTCTGAAATTATTTGTTCCGAAAGCCTGCTTTTCTTTATATGAGGCACAGAGAAAGACATTCAATATAAATATAAAGGCCAGCAACTGGGGCAGATGGTAGGATGCTTGTCATGCAAATGTACTCTGGGCACTAAAATGTATATATGATTAAAATCGTATGGTGGATTGAGAAAGGGGAAATGAATCCCTTTCCCTTCTAAATTTCCATCCCAAAACATCCCTTTCAAAATTGTGCTTCCTTAGCTTGGAAATAGATGGGCAAGTTTCCTCAGATTCATCTCTGTGTAAACTTTATCTGAATATAGAAAATTTAACTGAAATTTAAAACAATTAAGGTATAATCTTATGTTCCTCAATATTGAATTGTTATTGAGCAGAGCTATTCCTGCATCTTTTATTTATTACTCGACTTTTAAAAGACCACAGTCCATCCGTTCTTCCTTCTTTCACTTCTTCCTTCCTTAACCAAAGTGGGAATCCCAGTAGCCAATGATGCAAATTAGCAGAACTGGAGTTATGTGAAACCATGGACATGCCCCAGAGACCACTGAAATATCTCACTTCTGGTACCAACATACCATAGAATTGGACTGGGGGACATACCACCCTTGAGATATTTCCCAGTCGTAGGACATTTCAGCCTCTTTTCAAGAGTGGAGAGGCACTGAGCTCATCACATGAGTTAAACAACTTCTGGCTGTCATGCATAGCCCTCTGTGGTTGAAAAGAGGCAGAAGTGTCCTGAAAGGAGGGAATCCTGGCAATCTGACCTCATCACACTGACCACCTTGTCACATCACCACCAGAGGTTCTCCACTTCGTAGAACAGGGTGCTCACACTTTTCCAGGATGCAAGCTACTTATAAAACAACCAAGTCCCAAAGATCTACCTACCCACTACTCAGAGAGCCATAAAAGAAATATTAGGAAATTTATTTCACTGAGAGCCATATAATACATTTTAAGACTGAATTCAACTAAATGTGAGTATAATAAGCCCCTGAGCATTCCTCACAAATGGCATGGGAGCCATACACACTGTGCCTGCAATCTGCCTGGGATCTACCAGGATGCCCTTCGAGATCTACCAGGATGCCCTTCGAGATCTACCAGTAGATCACGATCTACCTAATGAGCACCCCTGTCGTAGAGGGATGTGGGGAAGCTGGAGTCCTATGCCCCACATTATTCTGCTCCAGCTTAGGGTGATCAGATGAGGGGAAGTGTGTGTGTGTGGCTTCCCCCCATGCATTCCCATTTCAACACAGTGCCCCCCCCCTGTGTTGCCCTGGTGGCGGCATACATCAGTTTACCCACAGAGCTGCACTGGCGTTATGTGATGGGAGCCAGTTGGCTCGGTGGGTGACCAGGGCTAAATATTTGCATGCTACCAAATTTATCTGCATGTGAAGAGGCCATGAGAAATTTCCCCCTTGTAGGACACTTTGGTCTCTTTTCAAGCATGAAAAACTATGGAACTCATATGTTTTAGAGTTGAAAAGAGGCTGAAATGTCCTGAAAGGAGTGAACTCTGAACATTGGCAAGCAATCGTGTTCAGAGCTCCTACCTTTTATCACACTTTACTTCCCATCTTTACAACTTAAACCAGGTGTGATGGGAACCATCAGTTTCCTGTCCTGTTTCATTGCCCAAACATCAGCAGTCTCTTGTATCCTGTGGTGTTTTGTGCAGAACAATAGGATCCCATGGAAAGCAATGGTTTTAACCTGGAGCACTGTCTCTTGTATCCTGTGGGGTTTGGAGCAGAACAATAGTATCCCATGGACAGTAATGAGTTTAACCTGGAGCACTGTCTCTTGTATCCTGTGGGGTTTGAAGCAGAACAATAGGATCCCATGGAAAGTAATGGGTTTAACCTGGATAACTGTCTTTTGTATCCTATGGGGTTTGGGGCAAAACAATAGGATTGCATGGAAAGGGAGAAACTGGCATTTAAAATGCTGGTTTCTCTTGAGATTTAGGCCACACAGCAGCTCCAAACCCTGTGATTTTGCTGGTGGGTGATAATGGACATATTTTCTCCCATGCCAAACCAGCATTGCCACCAGGGGGTGGTGGGGGGATGGCCACCAGCCACCTCACCTCCATCACCCCTTTTCTACTGTTAAACAAATAATAATAGTAATACTTTTATTTCTTACACACCTCTCCTTGTGTGCAGTCAAAATACACGGACATTGCAAAAATTCTATCAACACACTTTAAAATGTATTTCTATAAAATACACTAAAGTAGAGAGGTACCACTGCAAGAGGTTTCAAAGCACTCTGTTGTGCCTGGAAACTATTCAACAGAGATTTCAAGAGTGGAAGGTGAATTTGAAGTCTCCTGCAATGCCAGCGCCATCCTGGTTCTTCGGGCTCATGGAACCTGAAAAACTGGGATGGTGTGGAGATTGACCCTCAGGATTGCAGAAGCCAATCCTGAGAGTCATTCCCACAGAGCCCTCACTTGCAAATATCTGGACCTTGTTGAAAGGTCCGGACCTTTGAAGGTATTTTTTTAAAACCTGGAAATCCAGGTTTACTCTGGGTTAGCCCAGATTAGCCTAAAATGTTGTTTGGATGCCCCAGGCTAATCTGGAAACCATCACAGGCTTTAGCCCCGTGCAGAAGGGCCCATGGCTACTCTATGCTGCTATCCATTTGTGGGTTCAGTAGATGGAAGGCAAAGTATCACAAACTATAGTCATTTCCTCAGTGTTTTCATTTTTATGTGTATTTAGAAACTAAGAAAGAATAAAACTGGACTTCATAATAAACATTCTAGTTTCCACTACTATTATTCACGAAGTAGTCTTTAAGTGCTAATTAGAGAACCACATTACTGAGCCATGCTATGTTTGGTTTCCAGTGGGACATAATATCACTAACATGAAATACATGTAATGAAAAAAAGTCGTATCATGTCAATTGACAAAATGACTATTGTCTACAGCCCCCCCACTGGAGGCTCATGAATGGGGCTGCCAAAAGAAGGTCATGATTCAGTCTGACAGGGGCATAGCCTGGACACATTTTTCCTTAATTGCCTGGTTGTCATCTTTGGAGCTGCCCTGGGTAACCACAGGAAGAGCAACAAAGAAAATTAATATACTGGATATGATCTATTAAAATCTCCAAACGATGCTGGTATTTGCCTTCTTCTTCATTAAGAACCCAAATAATTAATCATCTTCTTTTTCATTACCAATCTAACTTGTGGCTTTTTTGTGGCAAAACATATCTGACGTATGGGAATGCATGGAGCAAAAGCAACAACACTTAGGTATTTACGTTCTGCTTTTCCTGCTAAAACCATGTGGATTTCAAATACCTACAAAGCAATGTGACGCTTTGATAATTTCAGAGTTGCATTGTAAAGCCGCATTGTAAGCAAAAGTATCATCCTCTTTCCCCTTCCTATTCTTTTCTCCCTCTTGTCCTCCTGGCTTTTTTCTATTGCACAGCAGGGAGTGGTATAATAGCCCCTTCTGATCTTTTTTTCCTCCTCCATGCAAGGGTTATAATTCTTTCATGAAGGAACATAAAAACACATGTTGTTAACAAGGTTTTACAAACATGGCATATGGTAACCTAAGCAAAGCATGAAAAAGCAAAGTAAAAAAATCATCATTCTAGAGCAAACCCAAGTACAGCAGGATGGTTTTAACAGATGAGTCCCGATTCCAAAGAACAAGTAGCTGGGATTTGCTTTTGTGAAGGTGGTTTTTCCAAAGTGCATTTAGTTTACATGGTCTGTTTTAGGAAAAGTACTCAAAGCAATAAATATAGCACTGCTTTCACTTGTTAATTTTCCTATTAGGCCACCTCTTAACAGAATATATATCTGGCTGGCTTGCAACATAAACACGTTTAAAAATTCAACATCTAAACTAAAGCAATAGAAGAAAACTGATGCTGAATAAAATGCAAGAAGCAGCGGGAAGAAGGCTAAAATATGACCTTATTTGACAGAACATAAAGAGTGATCAAGTCCCCTATGAAGATAGTTCACTATGTCCGGGACTTTCTTGCTTGAGAAAAGGTAATGGGAGAGACATGTTAGGGAGTGACAAAATCTTGCATTTTATAGAGATAGTAGACAGATGTTTTTTCTTCTTCCCCCATAAACCTGTTATCAAAGTCATACAAGGTGTATCCACACAGCACCCTTTACTTGGTCAGCAGTTTAATTGTCATGTATGTAGTTTTGCAAAGCAAAGCCTGTTTGGCACAGTGGTCTTAGTGCTGGACTGGGATCCTGAGAGATCAAGGGTGCATTTACACTAATGAATAAATTCGGTTTGGAACCACTTCAACTGCAATGGTTTAATGCTATGAAATCCTGGGAATTGGAGTTTGGTGTGTGGACAATTTCAACAGAAAGGAGGAAACAATGAAAGGGAACAAAATCTGGCTACTAGTATTAAAAATTTTCTAAAATCAAGACAGTAAATAAAGAAAAATACTCTGAAAACAAGGGAAATCCAGGCATGAAACAATCAGGGCCAGCTAACACCTCCCAACAAAGGATTCCTCCAGGCAGGAATCAGCCAGGGCTGGAAGATACAAGGCCATCAAATGCTAATCAATGTGATTAATTACAGCATTCACACTTGTCTCCAACAGACAAGAGTTATTTCTCCCACCCTAGACCTCCCTTGCCTAGTTACCAATATACGTCACAATCTCTGAGGATGCCTGCCATAGATGTGGGTGAAACGTCAGGAGAGAATGCTTCTGGAACATGGCCATACACATAAAACCATCACTAATGCTCTTTGGGAGAGAAGACTAAAACATTGTAAAACTACATCTCCCATTATTCCATAGCATTGTTTCATGGCCATTAATTAAAGTGGTGTCAAACTGCAATAATTCTACAGTTTAGATGCACTCCAACATTTTCTCAGTCTGGAAAGAAGGTAGCGGCAAACTTCCTTTTAAAAAACCTTGCCAAGAAAACCCTAGGATATGTTTGCCATAAGTTGGACTCAACTACATGGGATTTAATAACAGGAACAAGAAATTCCATGAATAGAATGATAGCACTATAGCACCAGGCTGCCAGTGAGAGATTTCTGGAACAACATTTGGAAAACCTCACCAGGATGAAGGAACTATGTTAGTTAAAATGACATCAAAGTGCTAGCAGACTTGACAGCATGTAACAGCAACAAACCAGCAAACACCATGTTGGTAGACCCAATCCTATAAACCTTTCAGAGATTAGTGATGCCCTCCTTCTTGGCTGGGGACAAAAGAGATTCCTCAGAGACATTGTATTGCCTTGTATATTCACTAAAAGACTAAGAATCCCTTAATCAAATTCATATGGCAATTCTGGCAAGATGAGTATCCAAGTCACAAGAATGCCATTTCCTACACATCACAGATGTAAATTATAATTCTATTCATAGATTAATTATATTTCAGCTGCTATAGGCTTTTAGTAACACACACAGTTTTCTGTATCTGTTTTAAATTCGGTGAACTGCCTTAGGTCCCAGCATTGAGAAAAGGGCAGGGTATAAATTAAATAACAAAAATAATAATGAATGATTCTCACTCATTTCAAACAAGGAAGGCTGCCGGGGAAAACCACTTTAACTACCTTGAGTCATAGTTTGTGTGATGATTACCATATGTACTCGAATATAAGCTGAGTTTTCAGCCTTTTTTTGCTGAAAAAATTTCCCTCGGCTTATATTCAAGTCAAGGAGAGTGGAGGATTTTACCTGCTGAGGAGGAGGTGAGGAAGGCCGGGGGGGGGGGAGGTCATTAGGAGTCCGCCTGCCATCCTCATCCTCCTGTCATGCTGCCATCACCACTTCGTCCTCTTCCCCTCCTTCCTCCTCTGCTTCGAAAGAACGGGAGGAAGGAGAGGAAGAGGATAATGTTCACCTCGTGGCCCTGCCGCTGGTTCTTTGTTCTCTTCTCACATACACTGCAGAATTAATGCAGTTCAGCACTGCTATAACTGTTCTGCTATGGAATCATGGGAGTTGTAGGTTTACAGTGTCTTCAGCCTTCTGTGCCAAAGACTGTTGATGTGTAATTAAATAACAAACTTCGGGGTTCCACAGCATTGAGCCATCACAATTAAAGTGGTACCACACTGCATTAATTCCACAGTGTAGGTACACCCTAAGTGTATGGATATGCTACACCTTCATTCTCTCAGTTAATCTCAACGA
Organism: Anolis apletophallus; assembly: GCA_030556195.1. Classification (NCBI taxonomy): domain Eukaryota; kingdom Metazoa; phylum Chordata; class Lepidosauria; order Squamata; family Anolidae; genus Anolis; species Anolis apletophallus. The sequence goes on from JARBWK010000001.1 coordinate 20,859,641, forward strand.
TGTTACAAGATACCTTTACATACTGAATGTCTTGTCTTGGAATGTGTCTGGCACTTCAGCAAGTTGGTTGCTTTGAAATGAAATGTCACTGCAGAAGTGCCAATGGAGTTCCACAATTACTGTCCTTCAATCAGAGCTATATCCCCAAGCGATGTAATTCTCAAAGGCTCATTAATTAGAAGCTGGGGTTCGTCCCCCTGCACTTACGTCCTAAAGGATTTGGAAATATTACTTCTGATTTAAATAGTATTTGGAGACAGAAATCAGATACAAAGAACTACTTACATAGTACATTTTCTTTCAGAGTGAAACCAATGAAACAGTTAGAACCCAGACGGATTTACGGACACTTTTTGAAGTATATCATACTTATGAGGTAACACAGTTGGCAATCTGGAAGGAATGCCCACTCTAGGATATGACATATATTCTGTCACAATGTTTTAATTGTCACTCAATTAGCATTCCATACAGACTCACAAATGAAATGTGTTGACCAGATGCAAGCTAGGAACTTCTTTACCTTTCTACTCTATCATGGTTGGATTGGGCCCTTGGTTCATATTCCTTCCTTAGAGGAATTGGAGCATCTACAACAAAGAGCAGACGCTTTACAATGGCACTATGGCAGAATAATCCTGGTGGCATCTATGTACCAAAATCCTATGGGACTGTATTGTAATGATTCAAAATGTGTTCCGTTCTTCATACAGCTGATACCAATCTTTTAAAATTCTTTTAGTATTTTGGAATTTCCCTTTTTTATATGAAGGTAATAAGGTCCCAAAATCACATTGAGGGCCCTTCCACACAGCCATATAACGCTCTGAGTCCCCTTCGGGGTTGAGAAGGCTGGCATATAAAAATAGTAAATAAATAAATAAAATAAAGCAGAAAATGTGTGATTTTATTAAGCTATGTGGAAGGGGGCTGAGAATACTGAAAACACTGGTTACATAAACAGTTGAGCGTGGGCGGTGTTCATGTACAATTTAACACATTTTGCATAGAAGTAGAATAGGCAAAGTGAGTTCCTTCAGGTGCTGATGGACTGCACCTCCCAGAATCCCCACTATATTTTCTAAGGCTACTGGGAGCTGAATAAAGAAACAACTGTAAATACATACTTTGCCCATGCCTGCTGCAGAAAAATTTAAAAAAATAGCAAGTCATTTCCTTATCATAACTGTTACCTGCCAAAATTAGTTTTCTTTCCCCTTAAAATGCTAAAGGAAATAGGATGCCTTTTGATCTCATATGAACCTAGCCTTGGCTGATTGTCTAATTTAACTGCCATGGTTCAATGCTATGGAATCCTGAGAGTTATAGTTTTGCAAGATTTTGCCCTCTCTAGCCACCAAACAAATTCCGGAATTCCACAGCATTGAGCTATAGTAGTTAAAGTGGTGTCAAACTACATTAGTTCTACATCTAAAGTGTAGCCTAACTCCTCAGCTAAGCAGCCCCTAGAGTATGATTACACATACTACCATAACTCAGTTGCATCGAGATTTAGAATACAGCTACACTGTAGAACTAGTGTAGTTTGACACCACTTTAACTACTATAGCTCAATGCTGGCTGTTCAAAATCACTTTAATCTAAACTGAAGCTTCTAATGACCTTCCCTTGGCCCTAAACACATATGACTGAGACTCAACAAAATAAAAACCACTCTACACTTTCATTTCCATGTTGGTGAAAACAGAGAAAAAAGCTTCATGTGTTACCTGGCCTTCACACATACAGAGCTTTTACAACAGGGCTTCCTACTGCAATACATCTTAATCTGAAAAAAATTTACAACATCATATCCACCTCCAAATCCAACATATTGTCACCTTAAATCACTGCTCATATCTATCCATGCAACAGGTATACATTACTGGAAGTTGGTCTAGCTAAAGATTGTTTTAAATAACCAGAGTATGGGAAGGTTATCTTTTGGACTACAACTGCCAGAATCTTCACACTGGCTGGGATTTATAATCCAAGGAGTAATTTTTCCAAGCTCTGCAAATACCTCTGGTGAGACCTGACTGTCAAGTATGTCCTCAAGAGCTACCCTACATTAACCTTCATCTTAATGAAGAGATATAAATTCTAATATTTTTAGTTCTGCCATTCTCAATTTACTTCCTAAGTAATCTATTTTGACAAGGATAACTACAGTATTATTGTAATCAAAACAACCCCTTTCTCAAAGTTTTTCATTAGATCTGGGAGGTCTTATTATTAAATGTTTTACCTTGCTCCTATACATCCTAACTTTAGCTATAAAAAGGGAGGAATTTGTTTATAGGTGTCCTTCACGTAAAAATTGCCTCTCACTCAAAGCAGCAATTTGTCAATGGCTAAAGAGCCTGAGGCTAGAAGTAGACATTTACTTAAAAGACCTTCAGACTATTTTAAATAGGCCTTTGGGAACTAGGAACTGACCACTGTGTGACATGCCTGCTCCCCAGCCCCATAGTTTCTCACTGTGTGCTATTTCTTTTAATTGAGTAACCTCAATGCTGGCTGTTCAAAATCACTTTAACCTAAACATGCCCCGGGACTGAAGCTCCTAATGACCTTCCCTTGGCCCTAAACACATATGGCTGAGACAATGCAAACATCATTTGGAAGATGAGTAAATCCAATAACTCAATTACCACTGTACCAAAGGCACATCCATCAAACCTTGGCCAGGGGAGTTTGTATCTTTAGCTCCCTCCCTCTGAATGGCTAGGCATTTGAGCTGGGCTAACTAATCAATTTAGGAATGATTAAATAGAAATTTGTAACACTTGGCATTATTAAACCTTCAGTCTTCATTATGGACCCTTAACGATTACATCATAGCTGTGTACAATAAATTAACAGGACCTGCAAGACTGAATCATAGAAACAGAGAAAGAAAAGACAACACGAGCTGTCCAGTCCAATCTCCTACCATGTGGAGATTGGACTGAACACACAATCAAAGTAACCCTGACAGATGGTCATCCAATTTCTGTTTAAAATCCTCTGGACAGTGTTTTTCAAATAGTTCTACCGTATATACTAACATTTAAGTGGAATCTCTTTTCATGTAGCTAAACATGCACAACTCCCTAAACCACTCATCAGATATGCTTTCTACAACCTTTAACCATTTTGATCATCTTCACTTGGACATGTTCCAGCTTTTTGTTGATTTTTTAAAAAAATGTGAATATGTTATTCTAGGTGAGCTCTGACCAAAGCAGAGTACTTCCTTCCATCTAAACCAGTGGTTCTCAACCTGCGGGTCCTCAGATGTTTTGGTCTTCAACTCCCAAAAATCCTAACAGCTGGTAAACTGGCTGGGATTTCTGGGAATTGTAGACCAAAACAACTGCGGACCCACAGGCTGAGAACCACTGCTCTAAACACTAGGCTCCTATTGCTATAGTTTATGATTACATCATTTTTTAAAGCTGTTGCATCACAGTGCTGCATCTCCCCACTCCCTCTGATGACATTTTTCAGGTGCAAAACAATGCTAATCTATGATAGAAATCCCACAGAGCTCAGCAGGACACACAGTGAGGGCAGTGCTCATAAGATTACCCTGTAAGGTCCTGCAACAACACACAAGCAACACTTAAGATTTCATTACACTAGAGCAGGGCTGTCCAACTGGCGGCCCGGGGGGGGCGTATACGGCCCCCAGCCCCTTCCCTACGGCCCCCTAACCTTTTAATATAAAAAAATTGAAAAATAAAATAAATAATAAAAATTAAAAAAATACCTACTTCCGTGTTCAGAGCAAGTATCGCGAGAATACACAATCCACACGGGATTTCGCTATCAATGGGAGATCACGCCGGCGTTGACAGCGAAATCCCGTGTGGATTGCGTATTCTCACGATACTCTTTGGCTACTCTACTACTGGATCACTGAGGCCCACAGATGCGATTAGGACCTTCTTCGACTCAGTCAGTTGTCGCCTCTCTCGTCGTCCAGGTACACCTGGATCCTGCGCGTTTGGAAAAGGTAGGCTGAAGCAGGGGGCTCCTCAGGGGGCTCCTCATTCCCTCCCCCCATCTCCCCTCATGTATTAAATATAAAATTAAATATATTTAAAGATGAAATAAGGGGAGATGGGATACATTAAAATAAGGGGGGAGGGAGGATGGAATTAAATATATTTAATATTAAATAAAAATAAGGGGAGAGGGGAGGATGGAATTAAATATATTTAATATTAAATAAAAATAAGGGGAGAGGGGAGGATGGAATTAAATATATTTAATATTAAATTTAAATAAGGGGGCCGGGGAGGGGCGGAGCCAGGGGCAGACCCTACGGCCCCCAGGTCATCAGTGACTGGAATTCAGGCCCCTGGGCCGGTAGAAGTTGGACAGCCCTGCACTAGAGAATGAATCCACTTTAAATCTGGTTGCTGCCTCCTGCAGAAATCTGGGGTTTGTAGTTTAGGGAAGAGCCTTTAACAGCCTCACTAAACTACAAACCCCAGAATTCTGCAGGAGGCAGACCAGATTTAAAGTGGATTCATTCTCTTGTGTTGAAGTAGTTATTTAAGAACTCAAATGTAACATCTAACATTATTAAAGGACAATTTCCAAAGTCAAATGCACTATTATTTGGATTTGTTGATGATCTATGTAACCAATTTATTCACATTTAAAGTGCAATGCCTGTACTGCTGGTCCAAAGCCAAAATCATAATCTTTCTTATGTTTGATACTCCTGAAAAGGGATTACTTACTGAACAACTAGTCACGAAAAAGGAACAAATAGTAACTAGAGCTTTCTGCTTCTGAAAGGTTTAACAGCAGCCACTCTGCTGGGGCTGAGAGAGGCAAATCTCAGTAGAATACTGTCTACCTATCTTGCATAGTAAACATAAAATGCAGTAGAATCACCATCATGAAATTATTATTTGCCTCCTAGTAATTTCTAACTTATGGTGACCCTTAGACCACTCTACTGTAGGCTTTTCAGGGCAAGATTTGTTCAGAGGAGAGTTGCCTTTGCTTTCTTCGAAAGCTGAGAGACGGTAATTTGTCCAAGGCAATTGTCAGGGTGTTTGCATGATTAGACTGCATCTGGTGTCAATTATTGGAAAGTATGAAAGCAAAACAAGTAGGGTTCACATTATTGTAAAGTCTTAAGAGGCCCATGAAAACCAAAGAAAGCTTACTGAAACCATGCAAAGTGAAAGTATTCCATTAAGTGATGGTTTCCATGGGTGAGTGTGGATTGAAATCCTGGTATCCAGAGTCACATGACCTCATCTCTCTTGCCAATTTAAGCTTCCTAGGATGCTTACCAGCCAGTTGAGGAATAGAGGGGCACACTTGACATCTCTCTACTTCAGGTGGAGACCCTACCCCAAACCGGCATGGACTTGTCCAAGGGTTCTGCTCCAGTTGGGCAATGCTTCCCAAGTGTAAAATAACACGGGGGGTGGTGGTGGTGTGTGTGTGTGTGTGTGTGTGTGTGTGAGAGAGAGAGAGAGAGAGAGAGAGGGGGGGGAGGGAGGGAGGGAGGGAGGGAGGGAGGGAGGAAGGGGATGTGATAAGGTCTATACTCTACTGCTCAAACCAGTATACCATGCTGGTTAATGTTAGGCCAGATGAAAACATCCATCTTTTGCACTGCAAGGATGGAAGAATTTGTCCATTTATTTGTTTGTCTCCTAGAACTATGGAGCGTATCACACACAACCCTGGTGCTATTTCCCTAGCAAGCGTGGTAAAACAACAGTTGTACAGGCCAACTCTGTCATTCTGCGTGCTGCTCTGGCATGGCAAAGCTTCCCTCAACAAACCGCAGGGGGAGGGGGGGTTCACCCAACCAGAACAAAAGTGTGCTTCCCATGTTTCCAAGGAAACATCCTAGGTTGGGGTGGGGCCTCTGCTGGAAGTTAAGGGACATTGTGTGATGGGCTGTGTACCCATCCATCTCTCAACAGGCTGGCAAGAATCCTAGGATGCTTAAATTGGAAAGTGTGATGAGGTCATTTGACTCAAGATGACAACACCATCTCCTTGCCCCGAAGGTCCTGCCTGCTTCAATATTGAGAGAGATTACCCCCACCCCACTGCCTCATCCAGCCATTATCACAACAATCTTATTTAAGGAGAAGTATGTAGGTACTTCTTTCAAGATGGGTATTAAGAAAGCTCAAGGAATCCCCAATAAATAACACATCTCTGAAAGAAACAGCATGTCTTTGTGTTGTTCCAATAAGCTTTCTTTAATTTTCACAGACATTTTAAGACTTTACAATGATGTGAACCCTATTTATTTTGCTTTCAAATTAACTACACAATAATTGACACCAGATGCAGGATAATCATACAAACTCCCTGACTTTTCCTTTATCAGTTCAGAAGATAACAGCTGCTTCAAAGGGACGGGACAATGGTCCTGTATTGTTCATGCTAAAAGTAATTTTGCCACTCCATGGAAGATGTCAGCAGACATTTGGCTCATCAGCTACATTTTTAAAGGACAATAGAGACATTTGAATTGAGCCTTCTATTGTTCCCAGCTGTAGCTGGGAACAATTAATTTCAAAATCTGAGTGGATGAAGACTCCAGTAAAGATTCACATAAAATTGTCCTGTAAGGTATGTTTTAACAAAGTGATATGCCCAGGTGATATAAAATGATGCCCTCTATACCACATAGAGGTTAAAATGGAATAAATGCATCCTCCAGAAGTTTTTAAACAGAGGCTGGATGGCCATTAGATGACATATTCCTACATGGCAGGGGGTGGACTGAGTGGGCCTTGTGGTCTCTTCCAACTTTATGATTCTGTGTGCCCATAAATGTCTAAGTGTTTATGGAGTGGATATACATTTATTCCTATCATTCTCCAGAGGATATGGAGCAAGTTATCATTTCAAGTATTTTTCCTTCCTTTCAGATATTTGTTGTTGGTGAGTTGATAAAATAGCAGTAAATCAACTGGGAACATCAAACTATAGGATGGTATGATCTAACAGGGGGCTGTGGTGGTACACCGGGTTAAACTGCTAAGCTGCAGAAGTTGCTGACTGGAAGATCAGCAGTTTGGATCTGTGGGATGGGGTGAGCTCCTGTTGTTAGCTCCAGTATCTGCCAAGCTAGCAGTTCGAAAACATGCAAATGTGAGTTGATCAATAGGTACTGCTTCAGCAAGAAGGTAATGGCTGCCGGTCTAATTCCGGGCTCAATTCAAAGTGCTGGTTTTGACCTTTAAAGCTCTATACGGTTCTGGCCCAGCCTACTTGTCCGAACGCATCAGCCGCTATGTCCCACCTCGTAATCTAAGATCATCCGGAGAGGCCCTGTTCTCGCTCCCGCCACGTCTCAGATGAGGCTGGTGGGGACGAGGATAGGGCCTTCGGTGGTGGCTCCCCGCCTGTGGAATGCGCTTCCCAGGGATGTACGATCCACCACATCCCTCCTGGCCTTCAGGAAAAAAGTAAAATCCTGGCTGTGGAACCAGGCATTTGTACACCAGCACAAGGCAGCATTTTAGATTGGTTTTTAATGGAAGTGGGTGATTATGGCCAATGTTTTTATGGACTGAACATTGTTTTAATCCAGAGTGAATGTGTATGGTGCTAATGTAGTTGTATTTTAATGTATTTTTAATGTATTTTAATTGTTGAAGGGTTTGGGGGTTTTATATTGTGATTATGTGGGCATCGAATTGTGCCGTACTGTAAGCCGCTCTGAGTCCCCCCTTGGGGGTTGAGAAGAGCGGGGTAAAATCCCGAAATAAATAATACTTTTTTGGAAGTGAGTGAAGGTACTTCAAGTCCCATCATCCGTGGTCCGTCTCACAGAAAACTGCACCAGGATGTAGAGTGAGTCATGAGGGCTCTGTGTGCCAGATTTGGTGTTGATCAGTCATTGGATTAGGTTTGTAGCAGGCTTGGAAAGTGAGGGAAGGTACTGCAAGTCCCATAATCCATGTTCTGCCCCCTCCAAACTTCAGTAGGATGTAGAGTGGGACACTGGGGCTCTGTGTGCCAAGTGTGGACTTTCTTGGTGTTTGTTGGGGGCCGCAGTTGTATGTGGGAACAGAGGGGTGTGAAAATACTACAAATCCCTTCATCCATTGTCAGTCCTCCCCCAAACCTCCCCAGGACGTGAAGGCAGTCATGGGGGTTATGTGTGCCAAGTTTGGTCTCAATCAGTAATTGGATGAGGGTCGCAGCAGACTCGGGAAGTGAGTAGAAGTACTTAAAGTCCCATCATCCATGGTGCACCCTCCTCCAAACTGCACCAGGATGTAGAGTGGGTCATGAGGGCTCTGTGTGGCAAGTTTGGTGTTGATCAGTCATAGGATTAGGTTTGTAGCAGTCTTGGAAAGTGAGGGAAGGTACTGCAAGACCCATCATCCATGTTCTGTCCCCCTCCAAACTTCAGTAGGATGTGGATTGGGTCACTGGGGCTCTGTGTGCCAAGTGTGGTCTTTATCAGTGTTTGTTGGGGGCCACAGTGGTATGTGGGAACAGAGGGGTGTGAAAGTACTACAAATCCCATCATCCATTGTCAGTCCTCCCCAAACCTCACCAGGACGTGAAGGCAGTCATGGGGGTTATGTATGGCAAGTTTGGTCTCGATCAGTGATTGGATGAGGGTTGCAGCGGACTTGGGAAGTGAGTAGAGGCACTTCAAGTCCCATCATCCATGGTCCACCCTCCTCCGAACTGCACCAGGACGTAGAGTGGGTCATGGGGGCTGTGTGTGCTGAGTGTGGTCTGTATTGGTCCTTTTTGGTGGCCTCAGTGGTCTGTGGGAACCAAAGTGTTGGAAAGTACTACGAATCCCATAATCCGTGGGTCATGTCCCCCGAACCGCACCAGGACGTAAAGGGGGTTAGGGGGGTTATGTGTACCAAGTTTGGTGCAGGTCCATCACCCGCGCTGGTCGCTGTGGCCTGTGAAAGTGGCTGCCACATATCCGCTCTTCCGGCCTCCCGCCCTCCGCACACATACATACATACAAACATTCCGCTTTATAAAGGTATACAGACAGATGATGATTTGCCACTATTTTATCAGCTCACCAGCAACAAATATCCATTGTACACCAACTCCACTGTGCGTGTTGCTATCCTATAACAGCAGGAGCAAAAACAAGACTGCCACTGCCATGTTCCCTGCCTCCTCTCTCCAGCCAATCACCATATGTTCTTTACCATATTATGGACACAAAAAGACCAATTTTGTCCCACCAGCTCAACTGTGAAATACTCCAGCCAGCATTCCTTATGGCAGAAGCACATAAGGACCTCCCTCTGTGCCTCTCATGCTTTTTCACTTGAGGGGAAATTCCATAGTATTTAATACTATAGAGTTTTCTCTCAAGTGAAAGGTCAGTGCTTTTTGTCAGAGAAGGCTAATCTGTATACCTTTATAAAGCGGAATGTTTGTATGAATGTGTGCGGAGGGCGGAAGGGCGGGAGGGCGGATATGTGGCAGCCACTTTCACAGGCCGCCACTTTCACAGGCCACAGCGATCAGCACGGGTGATGGACCTGCACCAAACTTGGTACACATAACCCCCCTAACCCCCTTTACGTCCTGGTGCGGTTCAGGGGACATGACCCACGGATTATGGGATTTGTAGTACTTTCAAACACTTTGGTTTCCACAGGCCACTGAGGCCACCAAAAAGGACCAATACAGACCACACTTAGCACACACAGCCCCCATGACCCACTCTACGTCCTGGTGGAGGAGGCGGACCATGGATGATGGGACTTGAAGTACCTCTACTCACTTCCCAAGTCCGCTGCAACCCTCATCCAATCACTGATCAAGACCAAACTTGGCATACATAACCCCTATGACTGCCTTCACATCCTGGTGAGGTTTGGGGGAGGACTGACAATGGATGATTTGTAGTACTTTTGCACCCCTCTGTTCCCACAGACAACAGCGGCCTTCTACAAACACCGAGAAAGACCACACTTGGCACACAGAGCCCCAGTGACCCACTCTACATCCTACTGAAGTTTGGAGGGGGGCAGAACATGGATGATGGGACTTGCAGTACCTTCCCTCACTTTCCAAGCCTGCTACAAACCTAATCCAATGACTGATCAACACCAAATCTGGCACACAGAGCCCTCATGACCCACTCTACATCCTGGTGCTGTTTTGTGTGAGACGGACCACGGATGATGGGACTTGAAGTACCTTCACTCACTTCCTAAAAACAATGCAACCCTCATCCATTCACCAATACAGACCAAACTTGGCACACAGAGCCCCCATGACCCAATCTACATCCTACTACACTTTGGGGGAGGGTGGACTAGAGATGATGGGACTTCCACTACCTTCAGTAATTTCATGATACCACTGCAACTCCCAATAATGATGGATCAAGACCAAACTTGCCACACAGAGCCCCCATTACCCACTCTACATCCTGCTGCACTTCTCAAATGACCCGGGCACCGCCGGGTCCCCAAGCTAGTACCTTATAAAATTACAACTTCCATGATTGACAACAGGGGAACTGGGGAGAGCACAATGTACGAAATCCTTTGGGGACCGTATGTGACCCATGGGCCGTACAGTGTGTAGATCTGTTCTAAATAAAGACAGAGTTCCATTTGCTATCCTAAAGAGTTTTAGTTCTTTTAATATCATTTGAACATATTTTTAGGCCGTATAAAACAACTAAATAACAAAATCAAACCCCTATGAGAACAGAAAGAATAAGACCGAGCTTTTTAAAAACATCCACTAAGCTAATTTTCTTCACTTCATTATTGGCACATGGCCATTGTATGGCACATCAGAGGCATGAACAGATATCAGCAGGCATGGGAGATGGGCTTTACCATGTAGGTACTGACAGTCCCATAATTACATCGAGTGCAAATAATGTTGTTGCAACACAATGTAATCAAATATATCTAATACAGAACAGCCTATAATTCAATAAAGCAACAGCCTTGTTAAACCAACATTTATCAATCTCAATCTGGAATATTTGTACATATTTCATCGTGAGAATGAAAGAGAAGTGGAAGAGCTGAAAGGCACGCTGGGATGAGCAAATGCAATCCCTCCATAATGATACATGCACTATAAGTACTGAAGATGGCATTATGCTGAAACTTTATCAAGTAGCTGCTGACATATATAGAAATAATTGCATGTGATTCATTTCTCTCATTTCCTCAAATTAGTTCCAAAGCTATTAAAAGGGCTACTGCTTTAGTAGTTTTCATACACAACCATTTTATCCTAATCAGTGTGATTCAGACAGCATGGAAGAAAAAGTTGATGAACAGAAATGAGAAATGTAAAGGCATGGTTCTTAGGTCTAATTATAGGATATGGAACTTGGCATGTCATTTTCATCCTTTCTCTAGTGATATGATAGTAAGCGAAAGCGTGTCTTATAATTATTTTGAACAACATCCTTAAAGTAACAAGTGCCATTTCCACAGGGTCATAGTGTCATAAACCAGAATCATTTTTCCTCTGTCTAGTTACTAGGAGATTCAGAGACCTTGTCTGAGATCCCACGTCACTTCGGTGAAGAGTAAATATCAGCCATCGGAGTTATGTTATACATTTCCCATACGGAATAGCAATCTAATGCAACATGTGTGAATTAATGGTGAAGGTGCATGGTTTACAACCCATTGTACAGCTGTAGTAATGTTCAAACACAATGCATTCAGGCAATCAAAATTCATTTGATACTGTGTGTTCTAATATGCCACAACATTTTTAACAATTTCACATGTACAACCTCATTTATGCCACCATCAGCTGGAATGACTAATGTACGTTGTAAAAAAATGAAATTGCATACACAACATAACTTACCCCTGCATATGTAGAGAAAGCCAGCTAATGCCTCCTTTCTCATCTCTATGCATAGAAGCAATTAGAATGTAATGAACATAGAAGAATCCAGAAGAACTGAGCAGTTCCTCCTCCTTCTACTACAATTCCAGCCTGTATCCCCAAACTTGGTTGTGGAGTAAAGGGGTTGAGGAAGTTATACAATGTCTACTAATGGTACACTGGAGTTTGGTGATGTAACGGGGGTGGCAGAAACAGGTAAAGACTCTAAACCCCATGATTCCATAGCATTGAACAATGGCAGTTAAATTAGTGGCAAATTGCATTAAGTTTACAATATAGATGCACACTAAGAAAAAAAAATCTGATATCTTGTTTCATGTGTTCATTTTGAGAGGGGAGAAAATACGTTCTGCTCCCAATCTATGTTTTGAAGATGTTAAAAGTAATTGAATTTGAGCTGACATTTTGTGAAGGAGGTTAATGCTTCTGGTTAGTTGCTGTGCTGTTACCTCATTCATTCATTTTAATTTGGCCAAATCATGTCCATTTAAAATTCATTTGATCTGTCCAATCTTGGGAACTCGGTAGGCTAAAGGTCTAAAAGCCTCCCCTCATCTCTCTATGTCCGTGCATAACTATATAGTCTTCTCTTAGACAATCCAGTTAGATTCCTGACTTTAAAAATAAAAGAAGCATCATTGCTGATTCCCGACTATAAGTAGCGTATAAATGCCCCATCTGGCTGTGCGCTGATTTTATCATAATTGGGAGAAGCAAAGATATGCTCACTACTCATTAGTACCAGGCTTCTTGCATTTAAGTCTGGTTTATAATGGCATAGGTCAAAGAAGCATCACTTTAATGAGAGCCTTGATAGGCACATACAGATGAAAGAGGTCTCATCTTCACCTTAATGTGCAAAATGAGATCCTTTGTATGTCTTCTTGGCAGTACAATGTCTCTGCACCTGTATTATGTGTAAAGATATATGGAGGAACATAATCACAACAAATGTGGAGTCATTCAAAGTGAATAAACTAGCAATCTCACTATCCAAAGCTGTAAAACAGAACAAAGAAAGGGAAAAGGTTCCCTCTTAAAAAAAAAAACCATAGCAAAATGTGAAACCAGACAGATGTCAATATCTTGGATTCTTCTTACTCAAAAGAATGTGGGGAACTGATATCATGCAATCTTTCTACCTTCCTTTTAGACATGTTAAAATTTGTACAACTGTTGGAGCTAAAATGCTTCCCACCAACTCTCAAATATATCCACACTGGAAGATTACTGTCAAATTATAATTCACCTATTAAAAATAATTACATTTTCTTAATTTGTGTGAATATGCTTAACTGGAATTACAACAAAATTATGTGATGTCTGGTGTAATGTATTTTGTGATCAGCAATTCCTCCATATTCAATTTTAATGTATTACTTTAAAAATATAAAATGAATAATGCAGACTTTGTTTATGATCCTGAAGATAGGATCTCCCAGCCAATATGTGGCTGGATGACTGCAGGAGTCATAGTCAATTTCTCCAAGTTTTGTGAGGGAACCAGGTTGCTAACTGGAGCTGTGCTCAGGGAGCACACAACTCCTCTGTTGCGCCAACTCCACTGGCTGCCAATTTGCTACCGGGCACAATTCAAAGTGCTGGCTTTAGCCTATAATGCCTAAATGGTTCTGTCCCAGCTTACCTGTCCAAATGTATATCTCCCTATGAACCATGTAGGAATTTAAGATTGTCTGGGGAGGCCCCACTCTCGATCCTGCCTTCTTCACAGGTGCATTTGGCGGGGACGAGGGACAGGGCCTTCTCAGTGGTGGCCCTTTGGTTGTGGAACTCCCTCCCTAGGGATATTAGATCGCCCCCCCTCCCTCCTGACCTTCTGAAAAAAGTAAAAACCTGGCTCTTTGAACAAGCCTTTGGAAATGCAGTGTAATAGACAAACACGGAATTATGTAAATTTGAAACATGGAATGGCTTAGATGATGCTTCTGGAAAGTGAGATTAACAGGAAGACATTGGTTATTATATGTTTATAATGGTTTTTGTATTGTATTGATTTTATATTAATTTTATAATGCTGTTTTATATGTTTTAAAGCCTTCGGGCTTGGGAAGATGGGATAAAAATGTCGTAAATAAATAAATAAATTGTAGAGTTAGAGCATTCATAGTAGCATTTACTCCACCCTATGTGGAACTTTGTTTCATCCCTATTTAGCATGATTTTGTCTAATTAACTGCAAACAAAGCAACTACCCATACATTTAATAACTGAATTCACTGGGACCCATTTCATTCATATATATATATATATATATATATATATATATATATATATATATATATATATATATATATATATACATATCTGTGTGTGTGTGTGTACATATATATGTGTGTATAAAACAATATTTTATATGCCTCATAATCAGCATATAATGGTGATTCAAATTTGCTAAGGCAGTATAGATATAATTGCAAAGGTTTAGGATACCTGTCTTCATATACAATACTTCACAGTTAGTTGTTTGTTGGAAGGACTGGTTCCAATGGTAGATAAAAGCAAGGAAAAGATAATGTGAATATCCACTGTTTTACCGACATCTGGCACCTATCTTATTATTTATCTTTACACTAGCTTGGGGACCCGGCCCTGCCCGGGTTATTTGAGAAGCGCAGCAGGATGTAGAGTGGGTCATGGGGGCTCTGTGTGCCAAGTTTAGTCTTGATCCATCATTATTGGGAGTTGCAGTGGTATCATGAAATTACTGAAGATAGTGCAAGTCCCATCATCTCTGTGTATCCCGTCCCCCCCCCCCAAAGTGTAGTAGGATGTAGATTGGGTCATGGGGGCTCTGTGTGCTAAGTTTGGTCTGTATTGGTGAATGGATGAGGGATGCATTGTTTTTCGGAAGTGAGTGAAGGTACTTCAAGTCCCATCATCCGTGGTCCGTCTCACAGTAAACTACACCAGGCTGTAGAGTGGGTCATGAGGGCTCTGTGTGCCAGATTTGGTGTTGATCAGTCATTGGATTAGGTTTGTAGCAGGATTGGGAAGTGAGGGAAGGTACTGCAAGTCCCATCATCCATGTTCTGTCTCCCTCCAAACTTCAGTAGGATGTAGAGTGGGTCACTGGGGCTCTGTGTGCCAAGTGTGGACTTTCTCGGTGTTTGTTGGGGACCACAGTGGTCTGTGGGAACAGAGGGGTGTAAAAGTACTACAAATCCCATCATCCATTGTCAGTCCTCCCCCGAACCTCACCAGGACGTGAAGGCAGTCATGGGGGTTATGTGTGCCAAGTGTGGTCTCGATCAGTGATTGGATGAGGGTTGCAGCGGACTTGGGAAGTGAGTAGAGGCACTTCAAGTCCTATCATCCATGGCCCACCCTCCTTCGAACTGCACCAGGATGTAGAGTGGGTCATGGAGGCTGTGTGCTGAGTGTGGTCTGTATTGGTCCTTTTGGTGGCCTCAGTGGTCTGTGGGAACCAAAGTCTTGGAAAGTACTACAAATCCCATAATACGTGGGTCATGTCATAGGGGGGTTATGTGTACCAAGTTTGGTGCAGGTCCATCACCCGTGCTGGTCGCTGTGGCCTGTGAAAGTGGCTGCCACATATCCGCCCTGTCCTGTGAAAGTGGCTGCCACATATCCGCCCTGGCCTGTGAAAGTGGCTGCCACATATCCGCCCTGGCCTGTGAAAGTGTACCGGTGTAAAACAGAAAGGAGTTAAAAAAATGGAAAAGGCCTGCATGGAATTAGCAGTAAGGTCCAATGAGGCTGGGTGAGGGGGGCTTTGGGCCAGAATTATTTATATAAGCATTAAAAGGCATTAGAGAAAGGTATTTATTGTTTTCTCTTGTGTCTTTTGAGTGAAGTAGGGCCTTACCTTGTAGAGTGACAGTGCCTGTTCTAAAGATCCTGTCAGAAGCTGCCTTTCTCTGACACTGTGTTGAAGAGGGAAGATGGATGCCTCTTTTGGACCTATTTGGGAGAAGGGGATTTGTAGGGGCTACAATGTTTTCTGGGAAGTGAATTGGGATGCAAATCCCATCATTCGTCGGCCATCCTGCCCTAAACTCTATTTTGGGGCCTGTAATGTTATGGCCTGCTATTGGTAACTTTAAAAGGGTGCATGGCAGGCAGCCGTTTTCTAAAAGCTGAGGGGGAGGAGAATACAGGAATCCATTTTGTTTTCACAGAGCCAAGTGGGGAGGGAATGTTGATGGTGCATTTTTTCCCCTCAGTGGGAAGAAATCCTGTTGTTTGAATGTAGAGGCCTGGATTCTGGGTTGCTGGCTTTTTTTCCCCTCAGTGGGAAGAAATCCTGTTGTTTGAATGTAGAGGCCTGGATTCTGGGTTGCTGGCTTTTTCCCCTCAGTGGGAAGAAATCCTGTTGTTTGAATGTAGAGGCCTGGATTCTGGGTTGCTGGCTTTTTTCCCCTCAGTGGGAAGAAATCCTGTTGTTTGAATGTAGAGGCCTGGATTCTGGGATGCTGGCTAATCAGTGGCTATCAATGCCCTCTGTCTGGTGCCTTAGAATTTTGGAGTGGCGAGGCTGTCCAATCAAAGGACTTTATGCAAATAGCTGCCACATATCCGCCCTTCCGCCCTCCGCATACACACATACACACATACACACATACACACAAACATTCCGTTTTATAAAGGTATACAGATATACAGATATCTGAAAGGCAGTAATGTAGGAGATGGAATGAGCTGGTTTTCTGTTGCTCCACTGTTGAGTAGGCAAAGCAAGAAAAGAGATTCAACTTATCTAACCATTAAGAAAGACTTCCTGATGCAAGAGCTGTTTGATGGTGTAATAGGCTGACTCAGAAAGGACTTTCCTGAATGAAGCCACTTTGGCAGTTACATGATCACCAAGAATAACAAAATGTGATCATGAGCACCTTTGCTGTCATATGTTTCTCCATTCATACAATTGTATGAAATTCCCACCCTATGGCCTTGCACTTGTATTTCCTAATAATAACTTTGTAACACTGCCCTCCCATACATCCACTGTTATGTAACTTCAGTTCCCAAATTTTAAAGCATTTTCAGGATTGAGGGCCTAATAGTTGCTTTGCACTCTGTGATTCTATTATTGATTGACTAATCTCTTTTGGGGCAAAGATCCAGCAATTACAGAAAAAACAAAAGTTCACTAAAACACAATGAAACATAATGGGAAACATGAATCCACGAGCTTCATGTACCTTCACCTGAATTTCATCAGCACAGTAATAGCAGCAATGTCACCTTGATTTAGAGCAGTGGTTCTCAACCTGTGAGTCCTCAGGTGTTCAGACCTACAACTCCCAGAAATTGCAGTCAGTTTACGAGCTGTTAGGATTCTGGGAGTTGAAGGCCAAAACATCTGGAGACCCACAGGTTGAGAACCACTGATTTAGAGGGACTCCACAGGAAAAACTTCTCCTCACCTATTTTCACAGCATTAATTTCTAAACCTTCAGTTTTTTGAATGCCAGTTACTCCTGCATTGTCCAATTTCAGCAGTATGCTAAAGGACATGATTGTGGAGAGATCAAGGCAGTAGGACAGTACGCATAGAGGTTTGCCTGTTGGAGAAGGACACTGGGAGACCAGAGTTCAAAAACCCATTGAGTGTGACTTTGGGCAAGTCATCCTTACCCAGTCTTAAGGCAATGGTAATCCTCCTTTGAACAAATTGTGCCATGAAAATCCTGTGATAGGATCACCTAAGGGTCACCATAGGTCAGAAATGACTTGAAGGCACAGCAAGGCAGTGGATTGGGGCCTTTCACTCACCAGAGATGCCAATCTCTGTGATAAATCAATCACCAGTCAGATAAATGTTAGACAACAGAATCACAACACAGGTGCACAAGAAGGGAAAATAATAAAAGCCTTTCTGAACTTAAGCATAAAGAAGTATTCTTAACAACCCTACATTCTAAGGACGTAAGGCCAGAAATGCATATGTAAATATTGGGAAATGCAACAAATACCTCTGCCTCACTGAAAGAATTGAGTGGTGCTCTCATCACTGCCTCATTCTAATTATTCAGGATTCTACTGATTGGAATTTGGATCAGCTCAAGAAATTATACCTACACCTACAGGAAATTATATGAAAGACAATGTTGCTTTTTCTTCTTTGAGTGAATGGCTCACTGCAGAGCAGTAGTCACCGTACATATTTACATAAAGCTACTCAAGGGAAGGTACAGAAGAATAATTTATGCCTGCAGCTTGCAAGGTCATTAGCGCTCTCAGAGAACATCATTAAAGATGCTAAAGCACCTCATATAACATTTATTGCACGAAATATTTACAACCTATGAAATAGCTTTTTGGAAAAAAGAAAAGAAAAGAAAAATAATATATCTTGGTGCCAAAATGACCATGGATTATGATTGCTGAATCTGAAAGGAAGAGAAAGTCCACAAAGGCACGAAAATTCAGATTTACTCTGAGTTGGTTCCTCATTGTTTTCATGATATTCCGGTATTTCAGGTGAGTACAGTTAGTTATATCACATTAAATTGGCTTCACAAAGTTAGGGATGTTTCAAACTTCCCTTGAAACTTCAGCATATCCCAAGGTTTTGGGGCAATGTGGACAACTGGACTGGGTCACCATCTTTTTCCTGTTATCATAAGTGCCCATGTCACCATGGTTGCTGCTTCTAGCTGGCCACAGAACTCTGTATGATCTCCTGGCCATTGCAAGCATTGTGTTCTGACATCAACAGAGGCATCCATATCATCAGAAATAAGGAGGGGATATCACCCCCCCCCCCTTCTTCTTATTGATAATATCTGTGCTTCTGGTGATGTAAAAATTGGGTGCCTGCAATAGTTAGAAGCTTGTTGGAGCTATGTGGCTGGCTAGGATCAACTATTGTGACACAGAAATTGTAAGATGTGGTCTCAGACCAATTCTGGTCTGATGTAAAAATTGGGTGCCTGCAATAGGACTTGTTGCAGCAGTGCTAGGTTCTGCAGGGTCAGACCAGCTGGACCTCAGTGGGTTCTGCAGGGTAAGTGTGGCCATCTCAGGACATTTCTGCTCTTGCTCAGAGTTTAAAATGGTTGTGTTACACAAGAATTATTCAGTGGAGTGTTTGGTTAATAACATCTTTAATCATTCAAATTTAGTTGCTTTCTCAATTATGACCATAATAGCATCTAGTTTTGGAAGAACATAATAAACAGGTTCTCACTTCTTGCATGGTGATGTGTAAGTAAATGTGCCACGCTGCAAACTTTTATCCATGGAAGTTACTGTTACAAATCATTTAGTTATTGTTACAGTTTGAAAGATAACAACAAAAACAATCATTTGTAGTAGGAGAATTTTTATTTAAAAAATGTAACTTTCAATTTTGTAAATTAGCTACTTTTCAGAAATAACATCCGAATGTTACAGCCTGTGGTAGAAAACATACTCTCTGCTCATTCATATTGTCATCTCAATATTCAAACTGCATGAAATAGCAGTAGACAAGGCGAGCATGATCTGGTGTTGGTACAACATGAAATCCTCTACTGAGAATATTGAGAAGGGGGAAAAGACTGGCCAGGTGAGTAAAGGGCTTAATGCCTCACTGAAGCAAAGCAGGTACCCATTCTACCTACAAAAGGCTTTGGTGAGAGCGCTACAAAAAAACGCAAATCCGACAATACGAGTGGACTACTGTTCAGTCCCTACGTTCATGCAAGTTTGAGAATATAGTATGTGGTAGCTTTCAAGCTCCAGCAGTAATAGATTAAACAGATTATACTGATCTATTTCAATCTGTTTTTAGGCTGGGTTATAGACTACAGACAATTTTGATTACCTTGGCAAATGACTTTCACTGTGATCCAGAAGAGAGGAATATTTCCTTTTTGGTTAAATGTTAATGCTTTTTCTGTTTTAATGATATAGCACCTCCATATCCTACATTTTGTGTGAATACATGAAACTGCAGATAATGGTAAACCCAGTTATTTTCAATGGAATGAACAATGGACATACTAAGAACAATGTGTAGTTTGTGCAGGAGGCCATGAATGACACTCTGGATAAGGTAAACTGTGTATAAGCAAGTGGGACAATGTTATCTGCAAAGGAACATCTAGCAGAAATTCAATCTGACCTGGGGCAAACATTGGACCTAAATAATAGCATCTTCCGCAAATGTCTACCCCAGTATGGTTAAAAAGGCA
Source organism: Anolis apletophallus (assembly GCA_030556195.1). Lineage (NCBI taxonomy): Eukaryota > Metazoa > Chordata > Lepidosauria > Squamata > Anolidae > Anolis > Anolis apletophallus. The sequence goes on from JARBWK010000001.1 coordinate 20,879,677, forward strand.
GCACAGAACTAACATTTTAGGATCTGGGTGTGAGGCACAAATTTTGGTTGCTATTACATACATTCACCAATGAAGATCTGCTATTTGAACTAAAATAGTCACAAAAGAACACTTGGCAATGATATCCCAACGGTATCAGGAACCATACTTAATTGTATTGTATTTTAATTTGTGAGCTTCCTTGAGCTAGTTTTGGGAAAAGGGGAGAGTACAAATAAAGTTGTTAACAACAGCAGCAGCAGTGGGAGAAGAACTATCTACAAACGATTAGTTATTAATAATAGTCTCTTCTACACTATAATATAATTCTATGTGTACTAATACTGGAAACCAAACAGACTACATATTATATTCTGAACATCAGCAAGTCCTCCATTTCCGTTATGATCAAGAGATGGAGGGGAATAACATATACCAGGTGATGTCAGGTGTATATTAAAAATATTTTCTATACTGAAATAATCCATCTAGCATGTTTCTAAGAAGACAAAACATCTTCTAATACAGCCAGTTGCCCATTACCCTATTTGACCATTTTTTGTATTTTTAATGATGTTCCTTTTTATCATTTCTTGGCCCTATCTGTGACCTCTGAAAGAAAGAAGGGGCAGTATCTGTTGGATTTAATTTCCTCTCCCACTTCCAAGCCCTTTTCTTTGTGTCATGTCTTATTTAGATTGTAAGCCTGCAGATAGGGAACTGTAAAATTAATCATTTGTAGGCCACTGTAGGAGTATTTTTGGCTCAATGGTGAGATAGATATATTCTAGATATAAAATACAATATTACAGTCTACCCAGGAGCTGGTCTAGTGGTTTGGTGTTGGACAAAGGCACTGGGAGACCAGGGTTTGAACCCACTCTCAGCCATGGAAACCTATTGGGTAACTTTGGCAATTCCTCCATTCTCAGACTCAGAAAAAGACAAAAGTAACCCCCCTCCTGAACAAATTCTGCCAAGAAAACCCCATGACAGATTCATCTTGGGTCACCATGCCACTTGAGAGCATACAACAGCAAAACAGGTTGTAAAGTTATCTTTTCAGTGGTTATACCAGACTGTAGGATACCTTCCAAAGAAACACTCATTTGGTGTCCAATTTGATGTCTTTTTAGAGCTGCATCCAGATCTTTTGTTCTTTTTAACCTGTTTAATGTTTCAATTTTAAAAAAAGCTTCATCTATGATGTGAGCATGTTTCTTGTTGTTGGTTTCAAATTTGATTGATTCTGTACCTCACTTCAATGTTTTGGTGTTTATGTGATTTTTATATTTCAACATCACTTGGTTTTAATCTTTGTTTTCACTCTGTTGGACACTGTGCACATGCAACATGTAAATACTCTAGTAAGAAGATACGTCTTTCTTTTTGAGATATAACATGTTGGCCTGGCTTTCTGAAGAATGCAGCACACTCTAGAACAGTAGTTTCCAACCTGTGGCCTATTGACCACCAGTGGTCCGCAAAAACTAAAATATGGTCTTTGGCCTTACTGTTATGACACCATTGCAACGAGAGAGATTGGTCTCGCAAAACCCTCTTAGTGCCAAGGCTTATTAAATATGGTTTTTTGTGGGTGAGGAGATGGTGACTACTGGATGGCATATGTTCTGTATCAAAAATAGATCTGATGTGGTCTATCCAATGCAGTTTTCTGAATCAGCATCCCAAATAACCAAACTGAATAGAAATTTGACCAAAAATGATTTGTAACTCTTTTGGTATTAATGTTGGAGAGTGGTCCCTGGTTTTAAAAAGATCAGGGACCATTGTTCTAGAACAGGGCTGCCCAACAGACGGCCCGCGGGCCGTACACGGCCCCCAAGCCAGCTGGACATGGCCCCCGCTACCCTCCTGAAAGTTTTTAAAAATATTTTTTAATTTTTTTTTAAAAAAGGCGGCCGGGGGGAGGGGGAGGCGGGGCAGGGAGAAGGGAGCCAGCTCCTCCTCCCTGCACTGCCCCCTCCGTCCCTCTCTCTGTGCCGCCCTTCCATGGCAGGGGGAATCGCTGAAAAGGAGCAGTAGGCGCTGCCTACTGCTAGGAAGGGCGGGGGAGACGGCTGCCTTCTTCCTCCATAGCCCCTCCTCCTTCTCCCTGCTCATGCCACCACTCGGGATCTGAGCAGCGGCGCGCCCGGGAAAAAGGAGAGGTCAGAGGCCTGGGGTGACGCGCCGCCCTTGGCGCCGCCTACTGCTCCTTTTGGCGGCTAGAAAGGGTGGGGGAGCCGCCGAAAAGGAGCAGTAGGCGCCGCCTACTGCTAGGAAGGGCGAGGGAGCCGGCTGCCTTCTTCCTCCATAGCCCCTCCTCCTTCTCCCCGCTCGTGCCGCCGCCCAGGATCTGAGCAGCGGCGCGCCCGGGGGGAAAGAGGAGAGGTCAGAGGCCTGGGGTGACGCGCCGCCCTTGGCGCCGCCTACTGCTCCTTTTCGGCGGCTAGAAAGGGTGGGGGAGCCAGCTGCTTTCTTCCTCCATAGCCCCTCCTCCTTCTCCCCGCTCGCGCCGCCGCCCGGGATCCAAGCAGCGGCGTGCCCGGGGGGAAAGAGGAGAGGCTTCGGAGAAAGGAGACGGCCAGCTGCCTTCTTCCTCCGTAGCCCCTCCTCCTTCTCCCCTCTCGCGCCGCCACCTGGGATCCGAGCAGCGGCGCACCCGAGGAGAAGGAGGAGGGGCTACGTGAGTGAGTGCCCCCCCGTGAGTGGCCCCACCCCCGCGAGCGGCCCCGCCCCCGCTCACTGATCACCTACAGCCCCCCAGGTGATCAGTGACACTTCTTCCGGCCCTTGGGCCGGAAGAAGTTGGACAGCCCTGTGAAGAACCACTGCTCTAGAAAATCAGGGGACCAGAACTGAATTCATGATAGTAAATAGGAAAGGGAAAATAGAGCTGGTGAGCTAAAAGAAATATACCCACTAACCCAGAACAAAAAGCCTCTGATTGTTGCAATTCAATATACATCTACATACTGTAGAATGAATGCAGTTTAACATCGCTTTAACTATCTTAGCTCAATGCTATGGAATAATTTGATTTATATTTTGCTGAGGCACCAGAACTCTTGGCAGAGAAGGCTAAAGACACTGCAAAACTGAAACTCCCATAATTTTACAGCAATGAGCAATGGAAGTTCAAGTGGTGTCAAACAGCATTAGTTCTGTGGCATAGACAATAATACCTTCAGTTACAATTGTTCTCACTTCTATTGATTTTTATAAATAAATGATTGTAAAATAAAGAAGTGCTTGTGCTATTCAAATGTAAATTTAAAAAAATACATTGAGTAATGGATATTGGGTTAAATCATATTGTTTGTCCAACTAGAATAGAGCCACTGAATGAATGGAAACTGTTAAGCCAATGCTTATGTATGCCTCATTGTGTCAACGAATCTAGTTGGAACTAATATCTATTTTTTTGTAGCAAGAAATTAATGGGGGACAATGAAGATGCTATGATTTTTCTTTACTGCTTCATATAAACGCTGGGGGGTGACATGCACATTGCCAATTATGCCCAACTACACTGAAAATATGAGGCAATCACACATGAAAAGCTATATTGGCATTGCCACCAAAGTCTCAAATTATTTGATCCCTCTATGTTACTGAGCAAAATTGCTAACAAATAAAACAACTGTCAGGGCTTTAAGATCCTATATCTGCATGAATAACGCACAAATTGAGATAGTCTGATGATACAACATAGTTAATGGACACAGTGGGCCTAATTTCCCAAACTTTATAGTATTTTCAAAAGCTCAGTGGGATATGCTCACATTTTGCTTCTTTAATAAAGGCTCATGATTAATTCAAAGAACATAATTCCATGAAAGACGAGATTTTTAAAGGATAAGTTTGTGGGTCAAGCTGTAAATGGAAATCGGAAGCAAATTCAATTGCTACTTTAGCATTTCACACACACCACATGCACACACATATGAAGGATGAGTCAGGTCTAATAATGTTATTGTTCTGTTCTGTTACAATGTTGACATGCCACCCCTTAACTTTTGCTGGATTCCCCTTTTCTGCTGCCTCTTCCACATGCATTAAGCAGTTATAATGTGCCCTTTAACTGACTTGCTATTTCTTTTCTTTTCATACACCCATCACTCTGGTTATGTTCGATACCAGGGATGAGAATCCAGCAATTCTCCAGCTGTTGTTGCACTTGGGAAGCAACATCCAAAGCACCTTTCAAACTGCCTTTTGGGGAAGTAGTAAAAAAAATTATGTGCCTGGACAATGGGATTAGATTTGATTCAGACTGATCCACTGCCCAGGAGGAGCACTGGTGTTATCAGGGAAAGGGGACGGATCGTGTCTGTGTCATCACCATTCCCAGTTGCACAAAGAGCCCCATGCAATTTCCTGGCCTTAGCAGATGCTTTATTGTGAGTCTGTAGAGACACCCATGTAATCAGGAAGAAGATTGGGAGATCTCCCCAGCCTTCTTACTAGTCATGTGAGCACCTCCACTAATGTCAGAACAGAGCAGACACATGGAACTCTGTGTACGGCTGGGAATGATGGTGATGACATGCAGAGTCCTTTAACTCCCCTGTGGGGTAATGCAGTTTCAGTACAACTAAATAGTGTGGGCATAGAATCATAGAGTTGGAAGAAACCCCAAGGGCCATCCAGTCCAACCCTGTCATGCAGGAACACAAAGTCAAAGTGCCTGCAATAGATGGTTATCCAGCCTCCAGAGGAGGATTGTGTTGGCTGGAAGATCAACGCAGTGGTACAGCACATCCAACTGCAAATTTAGCAGACAGCAAAGACTTGACCTGAGACATTTTAAAAGCAGTTAAAATGTAGAACGTCAGAGGATAAATTGTGACATCCCTGTCAAACCACAACAATTGGAAGATATGATATTGTTGGCTAAATTACTGGTACTGGTTTGGACCATGAAAATGATGTACCATCACCATTACAAGAGGAAGTCTTAACATAACACCTCTCAGGCACAAAAGAGTATCAGGATGCAAGTGGCTTTTCAATTAATTGAACAGTCCTTCCGCTTTGGGACAGAGCTTCAGAACACCAGATCATGTTGACTAGAAGATTCAGGGAGTTCCAGTCCAATAAAGTAACTCTTCCATACTTTGATATCTACCCACAGACTGTCCCAACACTATTGTCATGTGGGTTACTTGGAGCATTTTTCAGAACTCCTGAACAGTAAAGAGACAACCACAACATAATTGCAGAGTACACAAAGTGCTTTAAATACAAGCAACATCTGGGGAATTATACAGTCCTCATACTTGCTCTCACTATCATTATGGGCAACTTGGGCAGTGTGAATTGAAAGCTGTGACCACAGGAAAATGTCACCTTCATATTGAGCTGATCTAGACATTTTGAAAGACTACAATGATGCCTTTGAGCATTAAGTCATTCTTAAGGACAGGGAAGGGAGGATGGAACTAATTTGCTGTCCTCTGCTCTTTGATACAAAGTTCTATGCATGTGACTTTCCAATGAGGAAAAAGATAATCCCATTTAAAGTCAAATAACTGTCATTGTTTGCCATGACTAAGCCATGGTACTGAAGGGGAAATTCCATATAGGAAGCCTTAATGAAACTGTCCCCATCTCTTTATTTTTAAATGAGTATTAAGGAGCAAATTTTTAAAAAGTAGCAATTTGCTCAGATATTTTCCAATATGTATTCTATAAAACACTAAGAAATAGTGAATGCTTTAAATAACAAATGCTGCTAAAACCAGTATAATTTTCACTTCAAGAAACCTAATTAAATGAGTAAAATTAGTTTGAAAAGACATTGAATGCAGAGTGAAAAATGGGATTATTCTACTCCATCAAGTTCCGTTTTGATGTTTAACAAATCTGTAACACCAGGTAAATTATGTTTTTGTGCTCACTGCATGTCTTTTTATGAGATTATCGGTTAAAATCTGGCATAAAAAACAGAGGGAGGGCAAGTAGGATGCGTTCTCTCACAAGGGAGTCACAATTTGATTTCTTCAAAGGGAGTTGCCTGAGGTCACTCAATGGGTTTCCACGGCTGAATTGAGATTTGAACCCCGACCCCTAGAGTTGTAGTCCAATGCTTAAAGTATTACATTACACTAGCTCCCTTGCAAAGTTACTGAATTACAATATTGTTGACTGATACTTTCCACTCTTTCCTTCCTACATTTCCTCTCAATTACTTTTCTAATTTACATGTGGAGGACTTGCTGTTTTCCGAACTGCTGAACTATTTTCTTAGCAAGATTTACCCGGGTGTGTGTGTGTGTGTGTGTGTGTGTGTTGCCTTTGCCTTTTTCTGAGATTGAGAGTATGTCTTGCCCAGGTTCACCCAGTGGGTTTCATGGGCAAGCAGGCATTAAAATCATGGTATCCAGAACCATAGTCCAATACTCAAACCATTACACAAGGCTGGTTCTCCATCGTTTTATAATATTCATACTCTTATTTTGTAGTATGTAAAAGAGAGCCCGCAGTGGCGCAGCAGGTTAAACAGCTGAGCTGCTGAACTTGCTGGCCAAAAGGTCAGAGGTTTGAATCCGGGGAGCAAGGTGAGCTCCCACTGTTAGTCCCAGCTTCTGCCAACCTAGCAGTTTGAAAATATGCAAATGTGAGTAGATCAATAGGTACCACCTTGGCAGGAAGGTAACTGCAGTTCATGCATTCATGCTGGCCACATGACTTTGGAGGTGTCTACGGACAATGCCGGCTCTTTGGCTTAGAAATGGAGATGAGCACACACCCCCGCCCCCCCAGAGTTGGACACGACTAGACTTAATGTCAAGGGGAAACCTTTACCTTTTAAAAGAGAGCCAGTGTGAAGTAATAGTTTGAGTATTGGACTACAACTCTGGAGACCATGGTTTGAATCCCCCTTAGGTGAGTACGACCCACTGGATGACCCTGGGAAAATCGCACACTCTCAAGCCCAGGAAATCCTGTGATAGGTTTGTATTAGGGTTGCCATAGCTTGGAGGTGCACAACAACAAAACCAACCTTACTTCTAAGTTTTCACACCAAAATTTGTACACTGTTATTGTATATAAAAGAAAACATTTCTCCATTTTAGTCAAGTGAGGAAAGTGGGCCTACAGGATACCACCGCACTATACAATTCTAATCTTGCTCAACCAGGAATGCTCAATTCCTGACATCTGGCAAGGCTTACTTTACAGATGAGCTACCAAGAATTTCTTTGAAGGTTTATGGCATTCTAGTGCCATCTAGTGAAAGATGATGGCCATGATAAAGACATGTTGTAAAATTCTATGAGTGCTATTGAACACACACATTTATTTATCTGATCCCAGTTTTCTCTCCCCAGTTTTCTACACTATATGATTTGTTTCATCGCACACTAGCAATGATTCAACTGCTGATTTGTGCTTTATACAATCAAGGAATTAATCAGGGCTGAGGTGAACTGAAAAAAGAAAGACAGCTTGTGATTAATCAAGCTCCATACTGCTATTTCAACTGCAACACAATGCCATTTCAATGTTTCAATAACCAGAAAAAGTTATGCTGCGTTCAGACACAATAATAGGTGAGGGATCCAGGGAATCATTGACTTACTGTTCATGAATCGTATTAATAGCACGCAATAGTTGGTCACTCTTGCTTTGCTTTTCCTGTATATGGAATTGGCAAAACAAATCAGGACTTTCTACCTATGGTTCATTTGATATTTCTTCCCATATAACACGATGTTTCCTTCCAAGAAGACAGAGATGTAAGGCAACAAGAAACCACAGCCTTCCCTTTGGGGTCAAAAAATTCCCTATCTCTGCCTTGATCAGTTAGTCCTATTTGCAGGAGCAGCCACATGTATATGAGCAAATGCAAATCCTTAAAAGCTGTGGCTTATTATCAGCAGTCTAACTCAATTGCGAATTAAAAAAACAGCTTTTTGTTCCCTGAGAAAACAGCTCTCTGGGAAGGACTCTATGGAATTGTTTGTCAACCTGACTCTATGGAACTGTACAGGTTGCAAAAGAGATGACCTCCCTAGAAATCTCTAAGTCCTTTGTCATGTCTCTATGATCAACTTCTGGCCATGTGGGGAAGGGAATCACTTATTGTGTACACATTCATCTCCCTCATCTTATAACATTCAAAACAAAATGTAGCTGCTATAAATCAAAACACCATTACTTTTATTTTCCCTTTGCCTATGAAGTTTTCAAAGCTAGGTATTTTAGTGGGCCCAAGGGAGGTATAATCAATTTGGTTTTTAAACTCATCTAGTTGGAATGTATCTATTTCTTTCTAGGAAACAGTGTTTGGTTTCAAAGATGGGCACTGGCATGATCTTAATAACTTGACAATATAATCATTTGAGTAGAATGAATATTTAACCACAAATAAGCAGCAAACATTTTAAGAATGTTTGACTTTGCAGCTTCATGTCTATTCAATGCTATTCAAGCTTGCTAATTGCAACATTCACACTTGCTTTAAACAGACAAGGGTTAAACATAAGAACATAAGAACATAAGAAGAGCCATGCTGAATCGGACCTCAGCCCATCTAGTCCAGCATTCTGTATCACACAGTGGCCCACCAGTTGTACACGGGGATCTCGAGCAGAAGGGAGGGCAAAACCCTGACCTGCTCCCGACCCCCACAACCAGTACCCAGGGAAATCCTGCCTACCTCAACCAACCCGAGGTGGCACTTGAATGTCCTTTTCAGTAACTACCGATACACTTGGTATCCATGAATCTGTCTAATCCTGCCTTGAAGTTGTTCAGGCTGACAGCTGTCACAACCTCTTCTGGAAGTGAGTTCCATAACCCAATGACCCTCTGGGTGAAGAAATATTTCCCTTTATTAGTCCTAATTTTCCTAGTGTTTTGTGACAAAGAAAATAGTTTTTCTTTATTCACCTTTTCTATCCCATGCATGATTTTATACACTTCGATCAAGTCACCTCATATACGCCGTCTTTCAAGGCTGAAAAGACCAAGGCGTTGCAACCTGGTTTCATAAGGGAGCCGCTCCATCCCTTGGATCATTCTTGTTGCCCTTTTCTGTACCTTTTTCCAGTTCCGTTATATCCTTCTTAAGGTGCGGAGACCAGAATTTTACACAGTACTCCAAATGTGGCCTTACCATCGATTTGTAGAGAGAGGTAATACAACATTTGCTGACCTATTTTCGATTCCTTCCTGATCATGCCAAGCATAGAATTTGCTTTTTTCACTGCTGCAGCGCACTGGGTTGACATCTTCATTGAGCTGTCCACCAAAACCCCAAGATCCCTTTCCTGGTTTGTCTTGGAAAGCTTTGACCCCATCAATTTGTAGGTGTAGTTGGGGTTCTTGCCCGATGTGCATGACTTTACACTTGTTTAGGTTAAAATGCATTTGCCACTTTGTTGCCCATTCACTCAATTTCGAGAGATCTTTCTGGAGCTCTTTACAATCAGTTTCATTTTTAACTACCCTGAACAATTTAGTGTCGTCTGCAAACTTTGCAACCTCAGAATTCACTCCTACATCCAGATCATTAATGAATAAATTAAAAAGTAACGGACCCAAAACTGAACCTTGGGGTACGCCACTTCTCACCTCTTTCCACCCAGAGAAATGTCTGTTTATTACCACCCTTTGTTTCCTACAGTTTAGCCAGGTTCCAATCCAGGACAAGACCTGTCCTCTGATTCCATGGCTGAAGAGCTTATTTAGGAGCCTTTGGTGAGGGACTTTGTCAAATGCAAATCCTTAAAAGCTGTGGCCTATTATCAGCAGTCTAACTCAATTTTATTTCTTTCACCCTGGTCATTCCACAGATATAGATATAGATACACACACACTCACACTCCACTTGCCTCACATCCAACAGACCTCTGAAGATGCCGGCCACAGTTGCAGGCAAAACCGTCAAGAGAGAATGCTACTGGAAAATGGCCATACAGCCAGAAAAACTCACAGCAGCCTGGATTTTAAGCATGCTTTTTTGCTGCACATGTTTGTTATTTCTGTGTTCTTTCAAGTCCCCTATCATGGGTTTTCTGGGATTTTCTGAGTGTGTGACTGACTCAAGGTCACCCTGTGGGTTTTAATGGCTGAGTGGGGAATTGAATCCTGGTCTCTAGAGTCCAGGCCCGCTGGTAGCTCAGCAGGTTAAATTGTTGAGCTGCTGAACTTGCTGACCAAAAGGTTGGTGGTTCGAACCCGGGGAGCGGGGTGAGCTCCCACTGTTAGTCCCAGCTTCTGCCAACCTAGCAGTTCAAAAACATGCAAATGTGAGTAGATCAATAGGTACTGCCTTGGGAGGAGGTAACGCCGCTCCATGCAGTCATGATGGCTACATGACCTTGGAGGTATCTTCGGACAATGCCGGCTGTCCAGCTTAGAAATGGAGAGGAGCACCCCAGAGTTGGACATGACTAGACTTAATGTCAGGGGAAACCTTTACCTCTATGTCCAAATTCAAGCCACTACTGACTCACCTTGCTGTATATACATACACCAAATATATGTGGTGGAGCCCCTCTCCAAGGTGGCCTTGCAGTTTCATACCTTGGGCTTCTATCACTCCCATTACTTTTCTCCCTCAAGATCCCTATGGATCTTCGACCTCAAAGTGACTCTTATATGGACTGGTGACTGCATTGTTAAGTGAGCTCTTTGTTGGGAAGAGTGACCAGACTCTTTATCAAAACCTTACAGTAACAACCAGACATGGTTGTAAAAAAAAAAAAAGAAAAAAGAAGAAAAAGACAGAAGTGTATTAAAGCACAATTAGGTCACTCTTTAACTCTTTACCTAATTAATCATTCACAGCTCTTCTAAACCTGTCAGTTCTTCCTGAGGTTGACCATCCTATCACTATTATACCTTTCCCCTGCACCTATGGCATCTTCTTCATATTTCGCTGCATCTAGGCAACTGTTCCTCTATTTCTCCACAACAAAGTCTTGCAGAATTCTAGTTATTTTATTAATTGTTGACAACCCAAATTTTCTAATTTATATATGTTGCATTTCAGATTGATGACTGGTAGAGAAGACAGAGATAAATTAAGTGCCATAAATAAATTCCACCTCTCACAGACCCCAAAAGGAAATGGTATGTTTTAAATTGAGGTGGTGGGAGGAGTGGGGGGAGGTATTTGTTTTGTAATCAGAGGTTGTTTCCTCCTTGGCACAAGAATTTCTTTTACACAGTCTTTGTGATCCTTCTCTGCCTGCTTTCAATAGATGATCGAAAAGGAGAGACCAACCCAAGGACAATAAGAGGGAGGAAGGAAGCCAATAAATGTTACCTTTGGCGGAATAGCTGCACAGGGCTGTGTTCCATATGATTTTGTCTTTATGGGTAATGTTTGACATCTATTATAAAATAGGGGTTTTTTTTAAAAAAAAATACTGATATGCAAATTTCTGCAAAGTTTTGGGCAATATGTAAAACTAATTACATTTTTTCATGTCAGGAGCGACTTGAGAAACTGCAAGTCGTTTCTGGTGTGAGATAATTGGTTGTCTGCAAGGATGTTGCCCAGGGGATGCCCGGATGTTTCTGATGTTTTACAATCCTTGTGGGAGGCTTCTCTCATGTCTCTGCATGGGGAGCTGTAGCTGACAGAGGGAGCTCATCCGCACTCTTTCCAGTTTCGAACCTGCAACCTGTCGGTCTTCAGTCCTGCCGGCACAAGAGTTTCACCTACTTTGCCACTGGGGGCTCCAATTACATATTGAGAACATAACTTAATTATATTTTAATATTCTCAACACCAGATAAATAGATGGGATAGCAGCTTGCAAATCTGTACCATATTTCATAGTAAATCATTTTTAGTCTTCCCTTTGTGGTAGGCCTGAATTTTTTGTTTTCATAGGGACCTGACTCTACTTTCATTGGCGCTGGTCAAACCTAAAATAATTTTCCACTGCCACATTTCCTTAAGCGTTAAGATTTAAGTACATAAGGATTCTATTTCACACATCACGGTAAAATTGACATCCAATGTATACTTCACTGGAGCGCAATGGGGCTTACATCTGAGTAAACATGTTGAGGATTAGGCTGCAGGCGTAATATTTAAAAAAAAAAGCCCTTCCCTGCTGGCAGTAGTTTTACTAGATAAGAGGTTGAAATTGTGACATAAGAGTCCTGCAGTGCGACTGGCTAAAACAGAGAGGAATTAGCCAGCTCAGCATGTCAAAACGCTATACGCGTCCACTAATTAAAACTGTTATGAGACCCAAAAATGCCCCAGAAAAATGGGGTTTGGTGAGTTAATGCTGTGTAACATATGAATCCATATAAAATGTAAGTGTAATTTAATTAGTTGATAATGGCCTATTAATTACAATGGCAATGAAACGAAATGCATTGTTATGGGAATGCATAATGAAAGCACTGAGGAAGAAGAGATTTGCTTTGACCTGTCTGTTAAGAAAACCACCTGTGCAAATAGTTGAGCCACTGTAGTTCAGCAGACAGGAAGGGGTTTTTTTTGTTTTTATATTGCTCAGAAAAGGGTTTTGTTTCCATGGCAGCACACACACACACACACACACACATACACACAGAGAACAAAACCAAACTATTTTATTCTCTTTACCCTTTGCAATTAAGATTTTATTTATCGTAACATATTTAGCCTGTCACTTAATAATGTGTTTAAAATATATTTATCAACTAGCAATTATTTAACATAATGGCTTCAGCATAGTAATGACCAATTGGTTACTTAAGACTTCATTTTAGTGGATACTGGCTCTTTTCTAGACTTCTGGCATTTTAGACAAATGCTGTAATGCACTTTGGCTCAGACTAACCACTATGGACACAAGGGGAAATTAAGCAAGTTTCATAAAAGTTTATTTAATTGGGCATAAAATTATATTAACTTATATCACATGAGTAGGTCATACAGCTTTTAATATTTTGGCAAACATTTACAATACATATTGCACAATACTTAATGATGTTGTTCAAAAAGGAGTTACTTGATCTAAAGGCAGGGGCGGTCCTACAAGGTAGGCCAAGTAGGCGGCCGCCGAAAACCTCCGCGCATGCCCAGTAGCTCCCTTGCGCAGAAGCCTGTAAGCAAAGCACTCCCTATCGGGCAGGTAGGGAGTGCTTCCCCTCTCCCTTTGTCTCCGCCGCGCGCGCGTTTGCAGGGAAGGAGAAAAGAATCAGTGAAGGAAGTGTAAGTGAAGGAATGAATGAAGGGCTTTCCTCCTCCTCTGCGATCTCTTCTCTCCCTCCTTCCTTTCTTCGGCACTATTTCTGTCTAGACCTGAGGGGCCTGAGGCTATGAGGAGTTGTGGGAGTTGGAGGCCAAAACACTTAGAAGGAGGGAGGGAGGGCCCAAGTTTGCCCAGGCGCTGCCTGTATTCGACCTCATTTGAACATTTTGGCTGTTTTTCTATTTACATTTACATTGGGATCCTAATTTTGGACTTATGGGAGACTCCTATGAATTATGAGACGGGTGGTAGGTAATATATTCTGATTTTGATGCATTTACATTGCATTTCTTGTTGATTATTATACAGTTCTGCTTAATATTGTCATACAATATAATAAAAATACAATATAACAATAGAATAATGATATATTTTATATTACATGTAATATTACAAACAATATTGCAGTATAGTGGTATTGTACAAAATAGTAATATATAATATTTTATTTTACTTTATTTTATGTTATTTGAGTTTTATAGAGTCATGAAAATATTTAGTAGAGGATAATTTTATTGAAATAAATAATTTTATTTATTGTTTTATAATAATAATATAATAGAATGTTATATTGTATTATAATGTCAATATATTATAATATAATTATATTGTAATGTAGTATAATATAATTATGATATAATATAGTATGAGTATGGTATAATATATTGTATATACATTGATACAATATAATACTACTAATGGTATTGTGATATTATAATTGTATATTTGTTTTACATGGGAGGGGCGCCAAAATAATGTTTTTTGGGGGCACCAAAATAATGTTCGCCTACCATTTCAAATTACCTTAGACCGCCCCTGTCTAAAGGTCAAATATATATCTTATTTACAAGCAGTTAGTCTCATATGGCACATAGGAGATCCAAATGTGTTACTTATTACATGCCCTGTTTTATGCTTATCTGCTTCGCTTCTTTATACTGAACCAAGCCAAAAGAAAATAGAGAATACCACAAACAAAATAGAACTCACTGACTTTTAAATAAATTAAATCAGAAAAGCATGGGGGACAAAGCAGAGCCCCATAGACCAGTGGCTCTCAACCTGTGGGTCCCCTAATGTTTTGGCCTTCAACTCCCATAAATCCCAACTACTGGTAAACTGACTGGGATTTCTGGGAGTTGTAGGCCAAAACACCTGGGGACCCACAGGTTGAGAATCACTACCACAGATACCACATCCAGGGGCTCAAACAGTATTATCAATGGATGATACCCAACTATACCATGCCTCTCCATTCCAATCCAGGAAGGTTATTGTGGTATGAAACCAAGTGTCTGTCATTAGTAATAGGCAAAAACAAAAACACCCCCCCCCCCCAAATGTAATTCAGACAAGACAGAAGTGCTATGGTCAGTTAGAAGGCAGATTAGAGAATTGAAATACAGCCTGTGCTAGATGAAGTTACACTCTCCCTGAAGGCACAGGATTGCAGTTTGTGTGTTCCACTGGACTAAGCTTTGAACCTGGAAACTCAGGCCCCTTTCACATGGCTGAATAAAATCCCACATTATCTGCTTTGAATTGGGATATATGACAGTGTGAACTCAAATATCCCAGTTAAAAGCAGATATTGTGGGTTACTCTGCCTTGATATTCTGGGTTATATGGCTGTGTGGAAGGGCCCTCGGGTTTCTGCAGTGGTCTGGGATGGATTTGCACATTGCCAACTGTGCCCATTCTTTGACACCCCAGATGTAGTCTATGTTGGTACATGTTTTCTGGGACTACTGCAATGTGCGCTACTTGGGGCTACCTTTGAAGACTGTTTGCAACTGTGAGCTGTTTCAAACACTTGCAGCCAGGCTGTTAACTGGGGCAGGTTACTGAGGCCACACCATGCTCATATTTCACATAGCCCACTGGCTGCCAGTTTGTTTTGAAACAAAATTCAAAGTGCTGGTTATGATGTAGAAAGCCCTATGTGCCTCAGGTCCAGGCTATATAGCATACCATGTCTCCCCCTGACTGGCAAACAGAGAGAGAAAACATGGAGGCAGTGACAGACTTTGTATTTCCAGACACAAAAATGACTGCAGATGCAGACTGCAGCCAGAAAACCAGATGTTTAATTCTTGGAAGGAGAGCAATGACTAATCTCAACAAAATAATTAAGAGTAGAGACACCACATTGGCAATGAAAATCAGCATAGTTAAAGCAATGGTATTCCCCATAGTAACCTATGCATGTGAGAACTAGACCATAAGGAAGGCTGAGCGAAGGAAGATAGACGCTTCTGAACTGTGGTATTGGAGGAAAATTCTGAGAGTGCTTTGGACTGCAAGAAGATCAAACCAGTCCATACTTCAAGAAATAAAGCCTGACTGCTCATTGGAAGGAAGGATAGTAGAGGTAAAGATGAAGTACTTTGGCCACATAATGAGAAGACAGGAAAGTTTGGAGAAGATAATGATGCTGGGGGGAAAGGAAGGAAAAAGGAAGAGGAGCCGATCAAGGGCAAGATGGATAGATGTTATCCTTGAAGTGACTGGATTGACCTTGAAGGAGCTGGGGGTGGCGATGGCTGACAGGCAGCTCTGGCAAGGGCTGGATCATGAGATCACGAAGGAACTGAACAAATAAACAACAATCTCCCCATATGAGCTGACCCAAGTTCTGAGATCATCACAAGAGGCTGTTCTCTCAGATCCACCACCATAGCAAGCACAGCTGATGGGAACATGAGAGAGGACCTTCGTGGTGGCTCTGGAACTCCCTTTCCAGGTAGACCAGAATGACCCCCCCCCTTCTTGTCCTATCAACAGTATTCAGAGAAGCAAATCAATGTACAACAACTTCATTCAAGAACAATGAAAACACAGAAGGCAGTCTCATATAAACTCTGGACTACCCCAAATGACACTACTACTCCACGAGGGCAATGTCTCAAAGGCATGCTTGAGAGTTAAGTCAAGACCATACTGACATGATGGAATGCACAATCCTGCCAATTTCACCTAAGGATGAACTAATAGGAGAATCAAGTTTTAAGTCTTTATCTGTCCTAACAGTCCTAGATGTTAGCCTCAACTCACATTACACTTGGTAAAGATTCATTGTATTTTAAAACTGTAGTGATATAACGTTTGTGCTTTTCAGATCAACAGCTCTTTTTATCCTTTCCTGTGTGTGTAAGATCAAATCTGTTCCAGGGATCTGGAGATCTTCAAAACTTGCTGACCATTTCATGCGTTTTGGATGATCCATCGATGCTGGCAGACTGTTGATTTTCATGTTTTCCTTAAGGACCAGCACAGCTTACTTGCTTTATGAGTAATTCTTGCAGCGTGTTTAGGATTAGTGCTTAAACCAGGAAAGAAGTGGCCACTAGATGGCTTCCTAATAATAAATTTAGAGCTGTAAAGAGGATCCATGTCCAAAGAACCAAGGGCGGAATGGGTGTGCTTTAAGCTCTCATGTGTCCCAAATAATAAAAGAACAACTGCTGTCATGTTATAAGCCATGTTCTTTAGAACATTTCACTCCTCCTTTTCAATTAATTTTCATCATGCTTTCACAACCCATTAAAAACAAAAAGAACATACACTAAAATAAGAAACAAATAAAAGTATCAAATACGAAGTAATATTCCGATTCCTAAATCCTCATCCCTACCAACTAAAACTAACAACAAAACTCTGTCCCCACCTTTATTTTAAAAATATACAAACATACAGAATAGATTTGTTTTAAAAAAATTAAAAACACAGCTGACAGAAAATTCAGTCCCTTGAAACTTGAGAAGCCAGACTGATAAATGAGAGAGGAATATTTACATATCCATTTCCAAATCAACAGGATCTTTATTATAACATCAATAAAGTTTATAAAGGAGGGACCTGTATTATTGTTGTAGAATTTATGCAGTATGACACCACTTAACTGCAATGACTCAATGCTTTGGAATCTTGGGATTTGAAGTATTGTGAGGCACTATCACTCTATGGCAGAGAAGGCTAAAGAACTTGTAAAACTATAGTTCTCTCCTTATTCCATAGTATTAAGCCATGGCAGTTAAAGATGTGTCAAACTGCATTAATTCCACTGTGTGAAGGCACCCTTAAATATATGAAAACCTTACTGTCATGATAATTATATAATGCAAGCTTGCAAAATGAACTTTTCTGTTATATTTTTAGCAATCAGATTGTTAGTTCAACAGACCCAGACTATCTCATCTTAATAAGTTATCACCAACATATACAAGTATTAGCCAGTCTCCAAAAGACATAATACAGGATCAAAATGCTAAACTAACCTATTGCTGTCAGCAAACATCAGCTTGCCAACACTTACAGCTGACATTAATGTGATGTATTAGGTGCACTAAGGATTAAGCAACCTACAGATTAAATTCATGTACATAGGTTCCTTTTTAAGAGTTTGGAAACTGTATTTAAAATGTTTAAGGACAATGCATCCAATTGTTCAGTCTGCCTATTAGCTACAAGTTATTTCTCTTATATGACTTGGCTTCATCAGTATTTCTTATTGCTGTTTTGCTGATGTAGGCTTAAAGTTAAATATTTCTCTGCTGCATATTCCATGTATAAAAAGCATGTCTTAGCAAACCCACTATAAGCTAAACAGCCATTTCAAACTTCAGACAGGAAACACCTGGGCTCCTGTGGTAAACTATCGTCAGTATGAGCATACTTCAAATTTTGGAACAGATCAGTTTAGATTCTTGTCCTTCTACGGTTTTCATAAACTCAAATGAACAGGGACTAAAATCTGTGAAATGAGAACCAAACACTTTTGATATGGAAAACTTGTAAAAGGCACACCATGGTTCTTTGAGAAAACAAACTGAACATTTCATTTTTGGTTTTTCCCTCTCCTTGGCTGCCCTATATCACATTCTGCCTTTAATCTCAGGAGTCTGTGATCTTGTGTAACTTTCTGTTCACAGCAGACTGAGTCTTCTAGATAGATCTTGAACAGGGAAAGTCAAGCAAACACAACAGAAATTAGTGGAGCCTGCACAGGAGCAAGGATATAGGGACTCTGTGTCTATAGCAAGGAGTGTGTTCTGAATAGTAAAATGTTGCCATTAAGGGTAATGATAAACAAATCTTGTAGTCCCCCCTGTTTCATATACTTCTGAGCTCAGTTAATCTTTAAACACTATCTAATTCTAAGCAAAAGAATGATTTCTAATTTTCCACACTCCCGAACCAGGACTAAGAAAAGAAAAATACAATCTTGTTCCAATTCTTTTCTCCTTAATAAGGCAAAGGGGAGGGGCGGTGTTGCATGTTGTCTTGCCAAATTCAGGAGAGGTTCATTTTGTTGGATTCAAAAGCAACAACAGACACCAGTTGTGGATGAAAAAGCTTTTAAATTTATTATACAAGAAGCAAATGACATACCATGCAAGTCACCATCAATAATGCTAGTGGGAACCTCGGAAAACAGCAGGATGAACCTCGTTGTTTTAGCCACCTGGTGCACTAACACCTCGTGATGAAGCCCCAACTTGTGGCCTGACCCAGGGCATTTTTATAACCTGATTGTTTATATTTTGAAATGTTCTGAACATCACACCATCCTTGGTTATCTCAACATTGCTTATCTTGCACCTGTCTCCAAGGCTAAACTCGCATACCCTTCAAGGTTACTAATTCTTCCTTGCAATGTACCAGCTGTGTTATCTTACATAGCAACTGGGCAAGTTATATCATAAATAATCTCTAAACAGCTCAGAGGGATAGAGACAATATTGATGAATAACTGGGCCTCAGGCCATGATCTCTTACAAATAACAAAAGGTCTTCTGGTAGTTAGGTTACCATTACACACATCCTACACTTAAACATAACAATAGTCCCATGTACCAGTTATCTCCCACTGAAACCATCATAGGTATACATTAATATACATAACTTTGGAACTATGAATGAAAAATCTTTGTCACCAAATATTTTCTTTGTGAGAAGTATATGTAATTGGGAGTGCACCCAAGTTCCCAGATTTCTGCTGTTTCATTTTTTAAAAATGTACCTCCTTCCAGTAGCACTGTAATGGGTCTTCTAATTTACAGAGATGGGATTCATTTCAAAACCTATTATAGAATGACCCCCATAATTGTGGGACCAGCACCCATGATTTCACTTACTTGTGTTCCCTCAGAAATGTTTTCTCTCTAGGTATTTTCTAGGTCCTCTAGTGCAATTCTATACAACATCCAGAATGTGGTGGAAGCCATCTGGGGGGGGCTGGCTACTGGGAGATGTGCTTCTACAGTGAGCAGCAGAGACACTCCTTTGACCCTTACTTCCAGGATAACTTCACCAAGGAGCTACTGTAACAAGACAAGGCTGAAATTTTATTATGAGGCCCAACAGGAACTGTTTATAGGGATTCACAAGAAGCTGGCTCCACTTTCAGCAGTTTGATAGAAAGACCTTGGACCCTAGCCTCTTCAGCAACTGCGAGGACAACCTTCTGCTGGAAGAGAAACTGTGGGTGAAGCTGTAGAAGACTTTATTGGGTAAAGCATTTTACAGGGAGCTCCAGCTGCCTGTTATGGACGGTGAAGCAGTTTGCCTGTCATCCCTTGTAAAAAGCCTGGGGGTCCAATTGGACCCTCTGCTGACAATGGAGGCCCAGGTCTCCGCTGTAAGCAGAGTGGCATTTTTCCATCTGCACCAGGCAAGGCAGCTGGCACCCTACCTCTCCGGTAACGACCTAGCTACGGTGATCCAGGCTATGGTCATCTCGAGATTAGACTACTGTAACGTCCTCTACATTGGCCTCCCTTTGTCAGTGATCCAGAAACTCAAGTTAGTGCAAAACGCTGCTGCTCGACTGCTTGCTGGCGTGTCACTGAAGTGTCACATCACACCAGTCTTACAGTATTTGCATTGGCTTCCCATCGAGTACCGGATTGCCCTCAAAGTGTTGTTGTTAACCTTTAAGACCTTGAATGGTCTGGGGCCAGCATACTTGAAGGCCTGTTTTTCCCCGTATATCCCCCAGAGATGGCTACAGTCCGAGGACCAAAATCTTTTGGAAGTCCCGTCGGTAAGAGCCTGTCGCTTGTCATCTATGAGACAACGTGCCTTCTCGGTAGCAGCGCCTAACTTATGGAATGCCTTGCCGGAGGAGGTCCAAGCAATAACGGACTTGTCCTCCTTCTGGAGGGCTTGCAAGACTAACCTCTTCCGGAAGGCATTCAACCTTTAGAGGCCTTGCTTGACCCACATTCTCTGTTTAGAATAAATTGCTTTTATTGTGTTTTAAACGCTGTTTTTGTGATTATGCTTTTATGACTGTGCTGTGAACCACCCTGAGCCTATTGGGAAGGGTGGTATATAAGTTGAAATAATAAAAAAATAAAAAAAATAAAAAAGTAATCAAGACAGGATGTAACTAAGGCATGTACCGCCGTCGTCAGATCTGAATTCTCAAGGTAAGGGCACAATTTGCACACAAGTTTTAATTGTTAAAAGGCCCTCCTGGCCACTGCCAACACCTGGGCCTCTAGGTTAAATGCTGAGTCCAGGAGAACCCTCCAAACTCCAAATCTGTGTCTTCAGGGGGAGTGTAACCCCATCCAGCATAGGCTGAATCCCTATTTCCTGGTCTGCCTACCAACTGACCAGTAGATTTGTTGCCATGCATTAAGGTATTCAATATAATATTTATGATTTGTTCAGAATCCACTTTAGATTTTTTTCATGTAATTATTTTCATATTGCAACAGCAAATACTTTTTTTGTTTGTGTCTCAGACTATGATTCATACCTGCAGCTGCTATGAGCCTTCACAGAAATCAATTCTTTATTGATCACCTTTTTCTCTTGGTGTTTCTATATATTTAGAAGTATATTTTTCCCTTACTACTTTATCATCCAGTTAGAATGATCTTAATAGGTACAAAGTCATTTTCTCTCTCTAGATCATCCCAGACTCAGAGCAATCGCCAGAAATGAAGAACTGAAGACAATAAAAGACATATGTGTCAATAGATATTATTTCAGATTTTTCAAGGAATTACATTAAATGAATATTTACTCTGGGATATATTCAGTGAAATCTTTGGAACCTATGAACATGTGAGGACTGGGGATGCATATAATTTTCATTATGGTCTAGGTCAGTGGTTCTCAGCCTGTGGGTCCCCAGGTGTTTTGGCATACAACTCCCAGAAATCCCAGGCAGTTTACCAGCTGTTAGAATTTATGGGAGCTGACAGCCAAAACATCTGGGGACCTACTAGTCTAGGTGAAGATAAGCCACTGGTCTAGTTGAAGATACAACCAATACCCATGGGAGATCCATCCCCTCCGCATGGATAACTGAAACTGTGGGTAAAATCAAACTCCATATTTGACAATATGTGGACCAAAAACTTATCACACAATAGCACTGGAGAACCTGGTGGTGGTGGTGGGAGGGGGGAGATATATTTTGGAACACTGGTAAATGAAACTCTGGTTATCAAATCTATGGATATGGGGATAATATTAAATTTATTTTCCTTCCAAGCACAGATGTGCTTTGGATTAGTCAAATTTTAGATCTGAATAATGGAGACTAAAGAAAGATTATTTCACAGTAAGCATATGCAGATTGCATCCAAAACCTTAGGCTGTCAGTAATACCACCAAGATGTCTGAATGAACACATAGAATTGTGTAGCTGAAGCTGCAGTCATGTTCCCACATTCATTACTATAACAAACTCTTGTTTTATGCATATATTAAAGCCTTTCCCAACATCACAAGGTTACACAAAACTGAGTATATTTCTCCTGCTTTTTCCATTGAGTTAACCACCACTTATCCAAACTGCTCCTTGCATGCCTGCTACTTCAGCTAGTCCCAGCAATGTTACTTTTTAACTAGAGTAATTCTGTTTAAAGGTTAATGGTCAAGGGGTATGCTTTTCTTCATATATTGATTCTGAGTTCAGAAGACAATGAAAATGTTGGAGGTCCACAACCTCGCCTCCAAGAAACTTTATGAAGCAAAGCTACTCAAGCAAATTATTTCTGGGTTGGGGAGATACATCACATCAACATTTTTCATTAAATGTTAACAAAGATATGGGATCAGCATAACAGCAGCCATCATTCCTTCTGTTTCCAAAGTTCAGAACTAAATATAATAACAAACAACACCATGCAGGCATAACAAGAAAGCATCAGCAGAACTGGGAAACTCCAATGCTTTGCAGAAGTGCAAGAAAACATCAGGGGAAAAACATCTAGAGACAGATGGAAGCAGGGGGGCATACAGTGAGTGAGTAGGGAGATGGAATGAAGAGTCTTGGAAGAGAACATGGATCACTGACTTGAATCCTGATGAGGAACACAAAATTGTCAGTAGTCTTCAGTTGCTACACCTGCAGCTGTCTTCCCATATTGTGTGCTATGATGTACAATCATTTCAGAACTAAATCTACAAGCAAATACAAAGACTGCAGCATGACAGCACACCCACTGCAAAGAAGCAGTTTTCTGTAGAATCAGTGATTGATCATAACCAAATTTGACAGACTGCTTCAAGCTTAGAAAATTATGCAGGCAAGTTACTAACCCACTGATCTTCTCCATCCTGTCTAAAGTCTACTGCCCATGAAAATATATGTGAAAATCTATAATGTATTGTCGAAGGTTTTCATGGCCAGAATCACTGGAATGTTGTGTGGTTTCTGGGATGTATGGCTGTGTTCTAACAGCATTTTATCCTGACATTTAGCCTGCATTTGTGGTTAGCATCTTCAGAGAAGATCCATACAAGCTTCACTGTAATGAATATAGCATGAGCTGGAAAAGTACTTGGTGGATGAGACCCAGAGGGTGTAAACTAAGTTGGAAACCAGATGCTTCTGAGCGGAGGTCAAGTATCTTTCCAAGAGGCTTTCCAAAACAGCACTTTATTTTTATTTTTTAAAGGAGCCTCTTAAACATATACCTGCCACTTTAATACAGCTTGAAACATCCTGCTTGTAGTTGATGTTTTGTCAAGCTGTTTTCCTCTCAATACCAAGACTGGACAGTAGCCAGTGCCACAAATACTCTTCACAAGTTACTTTCCAATCTAAAAATAAATTTATTGAAAGCAATATGGTAGGACTGAAACAGACATGTTTTCTTAATTCAGATGCAACGTAGGCAAATCTTGACTAAGAGTTGTGGGAATGTGTACCACATTTGCCTCTTTCCTCTTGCTACCTCTTCACTTGCCTCCACCTCTCCCATAACTTCCCTACTCCCTTCCTTGGTTTTTACAGTTGATGGGATGACCCACATGAGAGCCATTTACTGTTGCTGAAACATCATTCTTCAACTTTCAACCAAAAGAGCAGCTGTTAATTTGTTTCCATGTAATCGTGTATAGTGTAGCAGTTTCAAATGACAACAGGGCTCTTCAATCTTTAAGTGCTTCGCTGATGAGGGAAATTTTATATACTGGCCAGCGGCCATATTTTTTATCTGCTGAAATTCCTGAAGGTGCAAATGACCATGTTTGTTGTTGTTTTTGTATAAATAATAATACTTTATACCCCGCACCATCTCCCCGGAGGGACTGGGGCGGCTAACATAAGGCCAAGCCCAAACAATTACAATAAATTACAATACCTAACCGTTTTTAACATAATACTATATACTTATTCACATAGAGTCACCTATGTAACAAACACCAATAACATACACCAGGTATGGCAAACTTTGACCCTCCGGGTGTTTTGAACTGCAACTCCCACAATTCCTAAGAACCGGTAGGCTGTTAGGAATTGTGAGAATTGAAGTCCAAAACACCCAAAAGGGCTAAAATTTGCCCATACCTGTCATACACTGACAGATCTAATTCAGAATAAGCCCTACTCAGTCTAATGGGAATTGTATGTCTTTAAAACAAACAAACAAGCTCTGTAGCTCCTACAGAGAAAATGAAGCATTGGCTTCTTTCTTCCTGGAACACTGGGTAGTTGAGGCAGGGCTCTTCCTATACAGATGTAAGACTGTGAAGAAGCCAGTGAACAAGTGAACACATGAATCATTGCTATTTCTACAACTAAAGGATTGGGGCACTTTTCAAGATGCCTTGACATAATAATACACCAACTCTTGTATGTTCTAGTGATATTCCATTCAAATACCAACAAGATACAATTTTATTAGTTCCTGGAATTAATTGAGATATTTCTGTGAAAGTAGCATAAAATGTACTTAAAATGTCAGCACACATACTGAGTGAACATTACTTGCCATGTGCGTCAACAGCAAGGAAAAAGGGAATAATGATCAGGGAGAACCACAAAAATACAAAACGATATTTGGTAGCCAGATGGTCCAAGGATGAGGGATCTTCCATTCTTTGGTCTCTCTCTCTCTCTGTGTTTTCTTTATGGCCCAAGAAAATGTTTAAGAAATGCTGGGAAAACACTTATATACCATAGGCTGCTAACAATTCTAGCCAATTGCCACAACTTAAGGTTAAAATTATAAGACAGAAGAACAGGAATCTGGAACAATCAACTTTGCAAGCTGAAGGACTGTCCCAAACCATGGACTGCAGAAAGTGGTTTCAAGCCATGGTCTGGGAACAAATATTGGTCAATACTACAGTATGTGCCATTCAGACAACTCATCAAAGTATCATTATGTGAATCATGGAACTGGGAGAAAATCTAGAAGGGTGGGAAAGGAGAGAAGAGTTTACACGTGAGTTTGTGAGTTTACAATCTGTTTGCATTTTTCTCAACATCATTCACATGGGAGAGCAATTCCATTGTTGTGTGTGATCAAGTTGTTTCTAATGTATGGCAACCCCATGGTGAATCTACCATGATGTTTTATCGGTAAGATTTGTTCAGGGGGAGGTCTCTGAATAAAGAAAGTGTGACTTGCCCCAGATGACCTAATAGATTTCCATGGCTGAGCAGGTATTTGAAGGAATTTCTCCAGTATCATAATTTAATATTCCAAGTTATTCTAGCACTCTGGCACACATCAAAATCAGTTCTGAATCAAGAACTTGGTTTAAAAGATGCTCCCTATTTATGTCTTGCAAGGAAATATTGGAAACATCACACATAAGAAATATCAACTTTTATACCTTTATTAGAATTAACAGTATGTTTTTGTACGATTATTATTTATTTATTTTATTCTGCATATATAAAAACCTACATATTTAATTCTATTCAAAATCCAATATTATTCAGGAGCCAATAGGGGTAAAATTTAAGCCCTTCTTTGATTAAGCAAATTAGTCAGATCAACAGATCAGGCACCAGTCAGGAAAGTCAATGACCCTTGAAAGCAGGCTTATGCTTCCACTGGGCCACTTATTACAGACCACTTGCTATGGATGCAAACAATGTCAGGTGCACCCCTTTTAGCAGAGGAAAATCCTTTTACTAAAAAAAGTGAAAGAACACTTGGCCCTTACTAGATGCTTTGATGTAAGATCAGATATTTCCAAGCTGGTCTTGAAAGGAGCTGCAGTTATTAGCATTCTATAATTTAATTTCAATTAAATGTAAGTTGTGGCAGCCATTTTCCCAACTAATAGCTGGTAAGCTATTTATAATCAAATATGTCTTGAACTGTGGCAAGAAGTACTGTAAAGTTGAAAAGATTAGAACACTACACAGAACTTAGCAGCAACAATCATTTTAGTTTTGATTTCATTTTTCTTATTTTCAAAAACATCACTGTTTTAGGTGGGCTCTTGTGTTCTGCCTCCACATTTATCTAATTTTCTTCTTAGACCTAAAATAGTCAATAGTTTGTTTGATTTTTAGATTTTGGAAAACAGCGTACATTTTGGGGTGTCTCTTGGGTCCTGCAAGTAAAGGATGTTGGTATTCCTTGAGCTTCTTAGTCCAATTTAAGAAATGTTTTTAATCCAACAATAACAATTCGAAGTTTCTAGTATACTCTTTATTAGGTTTTCTCCATCGTGTTTTTCACTGTAAGGAATTCCTTAATATCTCTTGGAGATAGTACTAGGAATACAAAATAGAACTTCAGCTTCTTTTTAGCACTCTCGTGGGATCTAACTAAAGTCAGTTCAGGTTATTACCTAGTTGGGAGATCCCCAGGGAATATCACCTTCTGTAGGTTATATTTTAGAAGAAGGAACTGGGAAAATACCCTCTGAGATTTCCTTACTGTAGAACACCCCATGAAACTCATAGTGTTACTACTTAAAGGCACACACATATCTCCAAATCCATGTATATCTCTAACATGTGTCAGCTGATTTGGGAACTTCGAACTGCTCTAAGAGCTCCTTAGGATTCAATTAAACATTGAGCAGCATGCAAATTCCTAGCCATTGACATGATTAACACATTTACCCTTTTCAAAGATTGGTACTTTAACAAATTGAGCATATTAAGCCTGTATTTATTTTGCAATGTATCATCACAGAATAGTGCACACTAAGAGAAACAGAGGTCTTGCCACTTTTGGGAGTACATCTTCTAAATATCTGCTAAATAGATTATTCAGTTTAACCCAGAGTGTTCTCCATTTGGGGAAGGGATATTCTGCAGTCCATTTAGAAATCTGTTAAATCATGTGCATTTTTTAGGGCCCCCACCTCCAAACCCCCAAAGCATATAAACATTCAACCCAGCCCTCAATGCAGATTAAATAATGCGAGTGATTCATCTCCAATATTTTTCCACTGCTCTCAAAACACATACTATAACCTAATTTTTTTAAAATTAAGGTTATTCACTTTCCATCTTTTCTCTAATGGGATTGATTAATATACAGTTAAGATTCTTCCTCCGTAAAGCTCATTCTTCCGCAAGTTTAACAACACCAACTTTAATAATCTTTTCCATTCCACCAATTTACTTGGAAAAGAATTTAGAGGGTGACGGCTCTTTTCATTTCCTGAAAACCTTGAAAAAAATTACCCCTCCCCCAATTTTGGCTATCTCCCAATCTGTTGGTAAGAAGGTTAATTTTAGTGTCAAGTTACGTATTTTTAGTTAAAATATCAACAATTTCACATTAAGAACATTTCAGTTCCCAATAACTCTGAGGAAAATGGCACATGGGTCTGGTTACATGTCACTTTAATTGATCAATTATTTTTATTTCAGTTGCACAGCAGGTTCCTATAGAAATTACTAAACCAATAGGGATGCAATTAAATCTCTTTTGTTAAAGGAGGACAATGTGTTCCATCAAGTCTTCAATGCTAAGGTATATGGTGCACGTGTGTGTGTGTGTGTGTATATATATATATATATATATATATATATATATATAGAGAGAGAGAGAGAGAGAGAGAGAGAGAGAGATCTGTCCTTGGCCTTCCCAGTTTTGTGCCAAATGCACTTTTTCAATCAGGAACAGGCTAAATGTCATTTCAGTCTTGAAGCAGGCCCCTGCGATGGGGCATGCATGGCAGCAGAGCAACGGGGAGAGAAGGAGGGGGGAGCCTGGAGGACTACACTTTCCAGAATGCATTGCCTACTTCTAACAGCAGCGTCACTTCCAGTTCCCCATAGAAATGCAGGAAAAAGAAGAAGCCGAGCTGAATGAAGGCGGGAAGGAAATGAGGGGGAGAAGACAGGGAGAAGTGAGTAGTACAATAATTAATTAATTAATACTTAAGAATTTCTAACGTTTCATCCTAACGCAGAGGGAAAATTGTTGGCCTCACGGACCGTGGAGACATAAAAGGAAGTCTACTTCCTGGTTCCGGGGCTATAAAGCGATACCTAAAACCTCAAAAGTCCCATTACATCACGAATCTCTTAACATTTAAATCCTTTTAATTTCCGTTTCATTTTTCTCATGCCTAGTATTTAATTGTCTTTGTTTTTTGTACAATCTTATTTATATTGTCATATCGGGATTATATGGCAGTATAGAAGGGGTGTTGAAGGCACACAGCAAACAACCACACTAATCACTCTCTTTGACAGCAGAGGATATTTTGAATCAAATGTCATACATTTCAAGACCAGAGCCTCTCAACCCATTATCCAGTAAGAAGTCTGAAAGTTACTGGTTCTGAAATTTCTAAAATTTGATTCTAAAGAAGGCCTAAAGATTATACACAAGTTGAAATACATTGGGATTTTCCATATACGCTAATAAAATGATTATTTTGAAGTATTCCAGTTTCTTCAAGGGGAATTTAAGTCAGGAAAACATTAAACTCTTCCCCTGTTCACCATTTGAAGACACCACTGAAGACCTGATCAGAAACCCCTTGTTTCCAAGACAACAACTTTCAACTAACATGAAACTTTTGGGAGATCTAAGCACATATTTTTCCCCAAAATCAGAAATAAAACATTTTAAAGCACACAGTAACATTCTTTAAGTTGTGATTTCCTCTCCTTTCCTCGGGTGGCTGGTCAATGCTCTGCTTCACAGGCAATGTACGATATTCACCTGGGAGAGGTATAGGAGGGAGTCTGTAATTATTTCAATGGAACTTTGTACACTTCTGCTTCCTTGGGAGGTTTTTTTCTACCTTTTGAGACTCAATCATGTATCTACTTAAGGATCAAATAATATGGCATACAGACCATACAATCATAGATAGTCATGAAGTGGGAGAAGTGGTTCAGATATTTTGTAAATCTGAACTTTCCGACTTTGACAAACATTATTATCTAAAACACCTAGGATATAGAATAATTTTTCTTATATATTTAAAGGAAAGATTTAACAAAAGGATTAGATTAGTCCAAAATGTGCAAACAAAACCAAACACCAAGACCCTGTTAAAAGCAGCCTGGATGTATTTACTGTTTCCCTACTAACGTTGCCCAACAGACTGGATTTTGCATTGCACAAAATAATGCTTAACAAATTACTCTTGCTGGGGGTCAAGGTCAGAGTTCAAGCCTTCCTGAGTCAAGGGCCTTCCATTAAACCCAGAGAAGCATGTAGTGTAGGAGTGCTCCCTTCATGCTCACTCCCAATTTGGCTTCTTTTTCTTCATGCTTGGCTGAAACTTGACTTGGGAAGCTACCTTGGAGGAGTGGCCGGCTTAAAGCACCAGCTAGTTAATCCTTCAAACAGCACAGCTACCACTTTCATGCCATCCAGAGCAAAGATTAAAATGCCTTGACGCTCTTTTTGAAGTTCAGATGAAACCAGCCACCCCCAAAAGCCTGTAATTGCTCGAGGGATTGGAGGGGAAACAAATACTGGGAACCTTGTAGATTTTATAGTTTCAGGTAAATACCAAGGGTTATTTAACAAGGATTATTAGATCAATACAGATTGTATACTGATTTCAGTCAGAGCAACTGACAATGGTGCTAAAAAGGTAGCCTGAGAACTCAGACCCTTTTTTCATTTAATATTTAGCATTTTAAATAAGATACAAGTTTGAATAATTTCCTTATTACTCCCCTCAACCCAAAAAAATATATATAAATATGTGCCAAAATTATTCAGGATCTCAAATCCACAGTCAAACCAGAAATGTGTGAAGAAAGATTTTTCCATGGAAAAGTTTTCACAAGTATTTTGTGAAAAGCTTTCCATATTATGTGCATATGCATACATGTATGCACACACTCATTTGTCTGAGCTGGTGTTCTACAATTAATTCAATGTTCAACTAGTTGTACCGAACCAGATTTTTCTCAGTGTGAAAGGGAACTGTTGAGTAGTGCAGTGAATGGGTGAATGAACTTGAAGGTACAGTAGTTATATCTCAAAAAAAATTTAAACTGTTGATATATTGTGTACATTTATTTTTAAGTGTGTATCCTTAAAAATAGTGTTGTTGCGGGTATTTTCTGTCAAATATTACTATGAATTTTCCAACAAATAAATTACCACATTAATGTGCATTCTCTTTATATTACTATGCATTTTTCAACAAAGTAATTACCACATGTCTTTGATTGGGTTTGAATTTACCATTTGTGCTAAACCAGGTATCATTAGTTAGAGCCCTGGAAAATTGTACTTTTTTCCTAGAAAGCTTTCCAGTTTTACTTTTTCTGGAAAAACCAATGACACTTGCAAATCTGTAATTTTGTTAATATACACTTTCAAAAAAAGAGAAAATAAAGAAGTATAAAAATAAAAGAATATGACTGGAACATTGATATACATACTAGATAGATGCTGACACAGTCCCTTCCAACACAGAGAGAAAAAACAACTCGTAAACAATACATTATGTATTTGGTATCTGAGGGAATAGAAATCTAAGCAGGCATTCTGATTTGGACATTTTAGGCAAACAGTTGACTTAGAACATGAAACACAACTCTTGGAAGTTCAAAAATGCCCATGATTGCAAGAAAAAGGGTGATCTGCTAGGCTTTATTAAACATCATTTTCTTGACTTACATTTTATTCTATGTGACTGTTCAATATTTTGCAAAAAGAGATAAATCTATTATCTACTTATGCAAACTTCTTTGCTCAAAGTCCATAGCTTAATTATACTCCTGGGGTTAACTTGGTGGACTCTGACCTAGAGAATTTGAGGTTGATGCTCTAGGGCCCCACTAGTTCTTATCAGGGCTCCTCAAGCAAAATGAGCCAATGTGGCTAAAAGAGATTCAGTGAGTCAGCTCCCTGGGTGTTTTTCTTTTTCGCCCACTCCTGAGCTCTCCTTCTGTTGAAAACTTACATAGGTTTTGAAAACTGCTTGCTCTGAGGGTACTGCCCATTAGAAAGGGCAAGATGCCACACACAATTGTGACAATTTCAAATGGACTATAGGGGACTAGATGCTTCGTTGTGTGTGTCATAGTGTGGGTGTTGTGTATTTGAAGGAAACACTGTGCTAACAGTTCAGTGAAATTACCAGAAATAGGTCTAATTGCACCCAATTTAATAAACTTAATTCTTGAATGTATAAAGCATCACATTAAAGCAGAAGTTGTTCAGCTGGAAAAAAAATAAACAGAGAGGATTAATAAATCAACAGAAAACAGCCCCAGCAAGGGGTGTGTGTGTGTGTGTGTGTGTGTGTGAGTGAATCATAACAGCTGCACCAGAGTCAACTGAGAACTTGCCACATCAGCACAATTGAAGTTTCTCCCTCTCAATCCTAGTTGAATAACAGTTGCTTAAAGGAAGAGAGGGAAAAGCTCTAATGGCATTGTTGATAAGGACTCTAGGGAAACCATTCCCTCTGTGGCTTCAAGCCACATATTGATTTATGGTAATCCTATGGTAATCTATAGGCAAGAAATATTCAGGAATGATTCACCATTCCCTTCCTCTGAAATATAGCCCACAGGACTGGTGATCCCCTCTAATAATGAACCAATACAACAGAGTTCTCAAAAATAAAGCAGGAAGGATAAAAAGCACAACACTAGTTTCTGCACATTCAGAAGATACTACAGAACTACATCTATTTCCAATTTAAATGAAAAAGAAAGTAAAAGAAAGTAACTGCTACCCTGCGCCCCAAACACAAAATTTCCTGGTAATAATCTATGTATTTACAGAGTGTTGATCACAGTTGAGCTGCGTAAAGAACAATCTCAGGATACAAAAATAAAGTTAGAATTTGCTACATTATAATGGTTTTTATACATTGTATTATAGGCACCATTCTGTTGCCTCTTTACTATATCCTGAAACACAAACAGATGCTACAGTTTAGTGGCCATGCTTACAAAAGCATAAGCTATCTTTTAAGACCATTCCCAAACAGGAATTACTACTGTAAATTTGCTCCCATAAAGCATTATATATTATATGTGGCTATTAATGAGATGAACTTCAAGGCAAGCAGCCAAAATAAAACATTGTTAATAGCAAGAAGCTGCAGGACATAATAAATTTGCAACTTGATATAAATTACAAGAGAAAGCTTATAGAGGAATACTTTACAGTTATTAAATACTAATTTCTTCAGAGTCTACCTCATGGACAACCAATTTTCATATGCTATATGGGAAACATTCCAGACTGTGAGTATGCTATGTGATCTTGTAGCACTTTAGAGACAGATAAAGATGTTGGCTGGCAGCATAAGCTTTTGTAGACTAAGGGCAAGGCTACACTGGCTGGTAAATCCACAGCCAGTCCAGAGCAGTAATGATCCAGGCATTCAACAAAGCCCCTAAGTGACAAGGTTTATGTCTACATGGTCCAGCCAGGTTGGGACCAACACCCTCTCTTGTCACCCCCTCTGGCATTACTTCGCAAATGAAGATTCTTAGGAAGGACTCATCCCACGCTTTCTAAAAGCGTGTTGATGACGGAGGTTGGATGTGTCCTTTCAGCCTGTGCAATGGATTTTTCTGGTGGAGCGCAGCGTGCATAGAACTGGCCTCACCCTTTAAACCAAAGGTTTGTCTGCCGGGGCCTAGCAAGCTTGAACGGTGGCAGCGAGGTCCTCAGGTCGTAGGTTTGATTTGAGTTTCCTTCTCCAGATACTTGACCTTACAGGGTTAGATGAGCAGCATCTGCCTAGGTTTTCCTTCTCTTAGGATGGTTGCCAAAAGGGTAGAGATCCCATCCTGCTCATTGACGCTCTTTGTCAGACCCTTTGGTTGTGACCTGTCTGGCATGGGAGGCCCTACCGGTGGCTATTATGCCACCGCCAGCATAGCTCACAACTTCATAACAAGGGGGCACCAATGGAGAGGATTGTCACCACTGCTATTCTTAATTGCATGTTATTTTATGGCATTAAATTGTTGCCAGTGGCACAGCAGGTTAAACTTCCGAGTTGCTGAACTTACATCGGTGGTTTGAATCCAGGGTGCAGGGTGAGATCCTGCTGTTAGCCTCTGCTTCTGCCAACCTAGCAGTTCGAAAACATGCAAATGTCAGTAGATCAATAGGTACCGCTTCAGTGGGAAGGTAACAGTGCTCCATACAGCCATGCAGGCCACATGACCTGGACAACGCAGAGTCTTCGGCTTAGAAATGGAGATGAGCACCTCCCCTCCCAAGAGTGGGACACGACTAAACTTAATGTCAAGGGGAAATCTTTACCTTTTATGTATAAAGCCACACTGAGTCCCCTTCGGGCAGGGTATAAATATGGTAAATAAATATTCCAACCAGCCACAGAGCTCCATGTAAGCACCTGGTCTTTGCAGGAGCCCCATGAGCAGAAGCCCCTGTGCAACAAGGAAGAGGGCACTTGTGATCTCACTCTTCCTTCCTGGCCACATGGACACCTCTGTTGATGTTACAATTAGGCACCAGTGACAGCTAGGAGCTCTCATGGAGCTCTGTGTCCAGCTGGGAACAGTGATACAGGTATGATATATCCCCCTTTCCCTATGCTGGGGAAAAATGATGATTGAAGCAGTCTGACTTGATAGTGGATCAGTTTGAATTGGACCTGATCAAACTGTCCAAGATTGCTCCAAAGCCAGGCAAAGTCAGTATATCCAGACTTTGCCTGAAGTGGTGCAAAGCCAGTTTAACGCAAGAAAACCTGCATTATTCACCAGAAGTAGTTGAATGTTATGGGGACAGCCAGAAGTCAATTCAAGGTGAGTCTGTTTTGGTTTTTTTTTGCTTATATAATTACCTTATGTCTACTCCCCCATTTGCAGATTTAAGTCTATGAAAGCTTATGCTATCTTCTTTCTTTCACCCTAATACGCTCATCCTGAATTGAGTTCTAGCTGTTCCCACTGTACTCTACTATTTCTGGTGAATACCATGGGTTTTCCTTGGCTTGGCCAGCTTTGTCTCATTTCAGGCAGAGTCAAGGGATACTCCTGCTTGTGGAAATTCCATAATATGTATGTAATAGGACTTGAGCACCCATGGATTTTGGTAGACCATGAAGTACTGTAGTGATCATGGTGTCCTAGAATTCAATGAATACCAAGGGCATATTGTAAAACATTATGCATTTCTTCAGGTTATAGTGTTATTTGTTGTTCATTCTGCACACAGAAAATGTTTGTCCAATTATACATAGAATACCAATCCCATACATTTTTGAGAGTATTATTTAAACAAGTATCAGAATAATACAACATTTAAGGATATATTTTGCTTACACCTTTGCTATGAATTAAAGGGCAGTGTTCTAATGAGGCTATGGTTTACACATGCCACATCTACACTGACCATTTAATCCAATTTGAAGCTAGCTTCAAACTGTGGTGGCCAGGTGACAAACTCCCACAAAAGAATGTCCTTAATGTGCACGAATGCTCTGTGGTTTCTGTAATCACCATCTGCGCCTCAAATTGGTTACAGGATTGACAAAGCAGAACCACTTTCTTCAATACCTGTTTGAAACTACATTAAATAGCCAATGTAGATGGGGCCATAGATGTCATGCATTAGTTCTTAAGGGCGGGATACAGATCAAAGGTATAAAGATAGCAGAGCCTGCGATGTGCACCTTTGTCTCAGGTCAAAACAATGGACTTGCCATACCGTGTTTTCTAGTCTCAGAAATACTGTGCAATACCATTGAGTAAAACCAGGTGATGCATGAAAGAAGAACTGAAGGCTTATTAGACTAATAAGCTCTGCAACAGTGCTACTTTTCCAGAAAAGCAGCCATGTTAATCAAACCTGGGTCCTAATGAATCATCCTGTGACCTTACTCTTCATCGTAACAAGTTGCTCTTAATCCTATTACATTAACATCAAAGGGAATAAGATTCACTGGCAGAGTTAAATGAAGCAACAATGAAGGATTTATAAAAGTAAGGCCAATACCCCCGTCAGCCCTTCTGTCTTAATTAATCTTATGTTTTGCTGAACACTTTTTGGCAAGATTTAAAGTTTAGTGACCCAAGTCAGAGCTCACACATTGCAACATGAGATTCTTTTTAAAAATCTTATTTCTTTCTGTAACTGAAATGTCATGAATTGAAGAGATGTTACAATGTAAAAAGGCTTTCCTCTCTATTAATCTGTTTCAAAATTTCATGCCATCAACCACGGTCACAGAGTTGGGTCACTGTTCATTTAACACCAGTCTATGAAAAATACAACTATCAATGAGCGCAGCTTTATAGGCGGAACATGCGACTGGTGAAACGCTCCCTAGTATGTCAAAAACCTCCTTTATTACATCTTTTTATTGTCAAACCATCATTAAAAACATAAGGCATCTTGTGTGTGTGTGTGTGTGTGGGTTTTAAAAAAATTAAAAAGCCCATCAGATTGAGCTATTTGATCACATGAATACAACTGTTCTTTTCTGCCTTCAAGTCAATGCCAATTTCGGGCAACCCTATCATAGGATTTTCTAGGCACAATTTATTATGAAGAGGTTTGAGCATCCCTTATCTGGAATTCCAAAATTTGAAATATTCCAAAATCTGAAACTGTCCACATGAGTGGTTGAGATAGTGACATCTTTGCTTTGTGATGATTCAATGTATACAGATCTGTTTAATCCACAAAATGATTTCAATTGTTGTATGAAATTGTTTTCAGGCTCTAACGTAAATGAACTTCATGTTTAGACATGAGGTCAATTTCCAAAATATCTTAATTTATACATATATGCAAATATAGGTATTCCAAAGTCTGAGAAAACTCAAAACACTCTTGGTGCTAAGCATCTCTGATAAGGGATACCCAACCTGTTTTGCTTCCTCCTAAGCTAGGAGAATGTGACTTGCCCAAGCTCACACAGTAGATTTTCATGGTGGAGTTGGGGGTTCAAGCTCTGGCCTACTGGGAATCATAGTCCAACATTCAAACCAGTTCAAAATATGGTCACTTGAATACAGACACTGCTTTATACCAAAAAGTTTCTAAGTCTAGCACAGGTTGGATCTACACTGCCATGCAATCTAGTATCTGATCCCAGATTATCTGCTTTGAACTAGATTATATGATTCTATATTGCCATATAATCCAGTTCAAAGATAATAATCTGAGATTCGAAAATGGATTATATGGCAGTGTAGAAAGAACCCCAGTTTTGTTTTCTCTTGCTGGCAGTAATTCTCTGCAGGGAATTCAAAAACTCTCCCCATAAGTAGAGTCCATATTTAATGACCTTAAAAATGCCTTGGTATTCTCCATGACTGCAAAAAAATTGCTGCACACAAATGTGAACCATATGATTAAAATAGTATATTAACATTAGACCACAGTTTGATACTCTGTCTACTGTACCAGACACCCCACTCTCCTTTCTCATGAAGTACACTGCCAATGTTCTTCAGTATTTTTTTTACTCATGGCTACAACTACAATACATATTCTACAGGCCTTTCTCTTTATACACAAGAATCCAATATTGAGGTTATTTTTCATTAGCTCCCACTCCTTTGTATCATGCCCTCTTCCTTACCAAGTAATCCAACTCTTTTGTCCCACCACGTTGTGAGATGGTAAATTTTGAAGTGAAGACATTCATCATGGCCCTCCCCAGAGCAGAAGAGAGGTCAGAAACACAGATTGAGTGGAATTGTTTTAATGGCGATGTGGTTTTATGCTGGGTTTTTATATATTTTAATATGTTGTTGTAGTTGTTTTAAAATTGTATAGCATTGAATTTTTGCTGTTATGCCGGTCTGAGTCCCTCGATAGAGGTGAGAAGGTCGGGGTACAAAAGTTTTAAATAAATAAATAAATAAATTACCCCTTTTCGAAAACTAGTTCAAGTAATTTTGATCAAGGAAAATGAATTTTAACTGCCAATTCAAGACCAAACCTAACCAAAACGCTTAAGATTATAGAGATAGGTCCTAACAACCTCTAAGGGTGCTTGCCATAGATGCAGGCAAAATGTTAGGCGAGAATGCTTCTAGAAGATGGCCATATAGCCCAAAAAATGTACAACAACCAAATATATACTGTATTTGTTTGGAAAATTCTTCATTATCTCTCCAAACAAATAATTCTTCATAATTTCTCCAAACAAATTTCTCCAAACTCATTTCTTCTCCATAATCACGGCTATTTTAGGGACTGGAACTGTACTCTCAAGTAAAGTTGAAGGTACAGATAACTTTACAATTAACACAGGACTTTGTGAATTTGTGATAACTTTTGAAATTTCTTCTCTATGCAACTATAAAAGGTATTTGAGCCTTGTCTTGTATTTCACATTGTTGTTGTTGTTTCAAGTCACTTCTGAGTAATGGTGACCCTAAGCTAAACATACCACAGGGCTTTCCGGGACTGAATGTGTAATCTGTTCAAGGTCACCCAGTAGATTTCCATGGCCAAGCAAGGAATCACAGCCTGATCTCCAGTCTTAACCCAATGCTACATTCACACCAGGCTGGCTCAATTTTACCTTGTAATCCACTTCAAATTTAGTTTTTACTAAATCATCTGCTACTTGGAAAGTACCAGCACATTGTGTCACGATTTGTAAGTTACACAGCATTTCTTTAATGAGAACAGGATCAGTGTCTCAGGTCTAACTACAGGTGTCACTTTAATTGGCATGTGGTAGCTGAGTGCTTAAACTGTTGTATATAGGTTGTAGTAACCTTGTGTTAGTTGAGGAGGATGAGTGTAGGAGTTTGGTGGATGAAGCCAGAGAGCATTGTACACACTGTGTTAGTATTTGTACTGTTTGAACTACTGCTGAACCTGAATTTATTTATTTACTAGCTGAGGACCCGGCGGTGCCCGGGTTATTTGAGGAAGGCATTGTGTGCCAAGGTTGGTTCCTATTAGATGTGTATGTGGCTTACAGTGGTCTCAGGAAGTTAGTGAAGGTACTGCAAGTCCCATTGGCCATGGTCCATCCCCCTCCCAACAGCACAGGATGTAGAGTGGGTCATGAGGGCTTTGTGTGCCAAGTTTGGTCTTCATTAGTCATTGAATGAGGGTCACAGCAGTCTTGGGAAGTGAGGGGAGGTACTTCAAGTCCCATCATTCGTGGTCCATCCTCCTCAATACTGCACCAGAATGTAGAATGAGTCATGGGGGCTCTGTGTGCCAAGTTTGGTCTTGATCAGTGTTTGGATGAGGTTGGCAATGGTCTGGTGAAATGAGTGGAGGTACTTCAAGTCCCATCATCCGTGGTCCGCCCTCCGAACTGCCTCAGGACATCCATTGGGTCATGGGGGCATTTTGTGCCAAGTGTGGTCATGATTATGCACTGGATGAGGGTCGCAGTGGGCTTGGGAAGTGAATGGAGGTACTTGAAATCCCATCCTTCATGGTCCATCCTCCTCTAAACTGCAGTAGGATGGAGTGTGGGACATGGGGGTACTGTGTGCCAAGTTTGGTCTTGTGGTTCAGAGCCGCCTTGGTCTGTGGGGAATGAAGAGTTTGAAAGTACTACAAATCTCATAACCTGTGATGGTACTTCAAGTCCCATCATCCATGGTCCTCCTACTCCAAACTGCAGTAGAATGAATCATGGGTCATAGGGGCTCAGTGTGCCAAGGTTGGTTACTGTTAATTCAGGCCATACACAATGTCCCATTAACTGAGGCCTAGTCAGGGAAATCAAGTTAATGAAGCCGTACTGTAAATGTTGGGCCTGGTTTGTGATTTGTAGGGGCTACAGTGTTTTCTGGGAAGTGAAGTGAGATGCAAATCCCATCATTTGTGGCCCATCCTGCCCTAAACTCTCTTTTGGGGCCTGGCTATACACAATGTCCTATTAACTGAGGCCTAGTCAGGAAAATCAAGTTAATGAAGCCTTACTGTAAATTTTGGGCCTGGTCTGTGATTTGTAGGGGCTACAGTGTTTTCTGGGAAGTGAATTGGGATGCAAATCCCATCATTCGTGGGCCATCCTGCCCTAAACTCTCTTTTGGGGCCTGTAATGTTCTGGCCTGTTCTGCTGGTAATTGGTAACTTTTAAAGGCGGAGTGGCAGGCAGCCATTTTCTAAAAGCTGAGGGGAGGAGAAAACAGGATTCCATTTTGTTTTCACAGAGCCAAGTGGGGAGGAATGTTGATGGTGCATTTTCCCTCAGTGGGAAGAAATCCTGTTGTTTGAATGTAGAGGCCTGGATTCTGGGATGCTGGCTAATCTGTGGCTATCAATGCCCTCTGTCTGGTGCCTTAGAATTTTGGAGTGCCAAGGCTGGCCAATCAAAGGACTTTATGCAAATAGCTGGCACATAGAATTTTGGAGTGGCGAGCCTGGCCAATCAAAGAACTTTATGCAAATAGCTGGCACTTAGAATTTTGGAGTGCCAAGCCTGGCCAATCAAAGGACTTTATGCAAATAGCTGCCACATATCGCTGTGGCCTGTGAAAGTGGCTGCCACATATCCGCCCTTCCGCCCTCCCGCCCTCCGCACACATACATGCAAACATTCCGCTTTATAAAGGTATACAGATTTATTTACAGTATTTATATTCTGCCCTTCTCACTTTGAAGGGCACTCAGAGCAGATGACAGAACACATATACGGCAAACATTCAATGTCGTTACACAATGACAAGACCGACAACTGTACATAGAGGTATATAGGCTTTCCCATTTTCAGCATCTTGGAAGCTATGCTTGGTTCTGGCCATGGGAGGGTGCTGTCCCTCCGTCTTCCCTGCTAAAGAGTTTTGTTCATAAACTTCATCCTTGAGTGAATCACCGACATTTCTCTGGGTGCCTTAAATATTTCCCCGTTTCAAGTGGTATCTATTTATCTACTCAGAATTGGTGTTTTTGATCTTCTAGGTAGGCAGAAGCTGGGCTGAAGGCCAGGGGTTCACCATGACCTGGGCTTCGAACTGTCAACCTTTTGATTGGCAAGATTTTACTGAAGCTGAAGGCCCAGAAAAGCCTTCCATGTGGAAACAACAGCTTTGTATCTTTGTTGTTCTTTTTTTTATTATGATTTTTTCAATAATGTGGTTACAGCGAAAGAGGGTGAAAACATGTGCAAGCGGAGTAAATTAGGAAATTGAATTGTATCTGTGTTGTTCTTGTTCCACTTCACAGCAAGAAGGTATTTGGAACACAGGCTCCACTACACAACTGACCACCATGTATCAATTACAAAGACATTACAGAGAGGTTGGGAATGATGCTGCTTAAAAGATACATCTTCTACCCAAAGCCTCACTTCAAGAATCAAAGCAATGAACTGCATTGTGAGATCTTATACAGTATCTCTGTCACTATCTGCTCCATTCCTTGGGAAAGATTCGCTCTTTGTACAGTATTTCTGGTTCTGCTACTGAAGCATTTGGTTTGTCCTTGACATTTGCCAGGGAATAGCTCTTGATCATTCTGAATCCCCAAGCTCAGTTTGGTTTTTCTTTCCTGGGAATTGATTTTAACTTACTGTCTTCTGCACAAATGAACAGCTTCCAGAGCAAACATTCCACAAGTGTGGCTGTATGTTTATATAAACAGTTAAGTCAGGTCAGTTCCCCCCAGCAACTACATAGTACAATTCCTGCACATATATGGAATTTTGCTAATTTCGATTGTGTAAGATTATGTATTTAATGTTTGATGAACTAAGAAAAAAAACCATGACCTCAAGGAAGAAAAAGCCAGTCCACTGCTTTTTTTGTATTGCCAGCTATCCAAGTTAAGAAACTCTGGCAACAAGGAAAGAAGATATGTTTGTTGTAATCATTTTATGTTGTTATAGTGTGGAAAAGCAACTTGCAAATTGATAGAGCTTTTTTCACAGTTAATGCAATCCTCAGATGTAAGCTCAATTGAGTTCAATAGAGATTACATTTTCCTTGTGCACAAGCTTGTAAGTCTAAATAAAACTTCGCTTCTCAGTTCTGGTTATGGTGAGAAATTTCTTGTAATCTATTTAACATTCATCTGTTCTAGAAGATTCCGAACATAATTAATTGTGTGCAAACTATATTCAGCATCTACTTGTCATCAAAATGCTTTCATTCACCTTCTGAGGGAAAAGTATGGATGGACAGAATATGCCAAAAATATTTTAAAATGTGTCTTTCAAAGATAAGAAATTCTGATGAGATGAAGCTCATGATGAAACTTCTGAATTGATAAAATATTCAGCTTGAGAATTATTATAAACTGAATTTGTGTGGTTTTTTTTTTTTACAGAATAGAGCATTTTTAGCAGAAAATACATACAACCCCATATCCATAATTTAATTTGGTCATGTTTTTTTATAAAAACCATGTGTAAGTGCTTGTGGGACACTTTAGGTCCTCCAGTGCTGCTATCCTATGCTATATTTCTGGCCCAGAAATACATGGTTTAGTATTAGCTTCAGTTTCAGGTATTCACAAGAGATCTTAGAACATATCTCCCATAGATATGGGGGTTATATTGTATTTCCACAGAGAAGTCAGCAAAATCTGTGAGCACACATTTCAAGTCCCAGAATCCTACACAACCAGCAGATGCAATTTGTGCGGGCTGGTAAGTTCTGCAAAGTATAGCCCCCAAAAGTTCCTTTTCCAAGTTGCATGTGCCACTAATCTTTCTGCAATGCTTATACCTCTGATTCATGGTTATTTTTTTATTGAACTAAAATATAGTTAACACTTTGTTTTGTTGCATTTTTGGCATCGGTTGTAATCTCAATAATAAACACAAATATATTGCCCATCCTACACTACTGCCCTCTAGTCCTACTCCACAGAAAGGCAAGATTGTTAGCCACTACACAAGTATTAAATTAAACAGGACACAAAATGTTTATGTTATTGTCTTACTCACAGAAGACAAATGGCTGAATTTATTGCCTTGCTCTGGCTTCAAAAGCACATACATTTAAACTCTTCTTAGCATGCAGCAACTTAGATCATGATTATATTCCTCTGAAGATGGAGAAGAAGGTGGTGGTGGCAAGAAGATGTGAAGAAATGGCAATAAAGGAAACGGAAGTGGCAAAGGGAGGAGGAAGAAGATGGCT
The DNA here is from genome assembly GCA_030556195.1 of Anolis apletophallus. NCBI lineage: Eukaryota > Metazoa > Chordata > Lepidosauria > Squamata > Anolidae > Anolis > Anolis apletophallus. The sequence goes on from JARBWK010000001.1 coordinate 20,921,602, forward strand.
CTGAGGTGCTGAGTAGTGTATTCCCAGAAACAAAGTACTACAGACCTGCTCCTTGAAGTTCTGGATTCAAGGAACATGCAACTCAAATCTAACTGTTATCCCTTTGCCACAATTGCTGCAGCTGACATCTATGAATCCTGAAAGTGACAAGCCTCCTGCATAATAGACTATTACACAAGATCACTATAGGATCTGGGGAGAATGAGCCAATATTTTGATCGGTTCCTTATCATCAACTATCAATGGCGCACAATAATAACAGCCTTAAATCTTAAAGTAGGACAGGTCATTTCAATTGTATCCATTAATCAAATTCTTCATCAACAGGGCTGGAACTGTCATCATTTATATAATTGAAGATCTGTCCTAAGCCTACAAAAAAAGTTAAACATGCTATATGTAAAACATCCTATGCAAGCACCAAGCCTTTCTGAAATACAAAAAGTATGAATGTGGTAGAAGATTGTAGAAATGTTATGTTAGACTGCAAGGGGGGGGGGCGCTCTTTCAAGATCATGTAAACAGGTCCCCAAATCTCTGAATATATGTATCTTTTTTCCCTAGGGTGCAAGTGAAAATGTGTAATTCACCAACTCACAATGCAGTCCTTGAGCAAATGTTTGTAAATGTACCGGGGGCCCAAGCAGTTCTAGCTCTTTCCTTCCCTGGGCTACAGAGAATAAGGGTGGATGTTTTTGTCTAGTGCCTGGCCACTATAATACGTATGGACTGCACTCTGATTTTAAGATGTCTGGGTCTGTTCCAAACTAATCAAGACCAGTTCTATTGTTTACTTGTTTTCAACATTCTCATTTTATCGTTCTTGGGGAGTTGCTCAATGTTAACATCCTGAACTAAACACCATTCTCCAGAAGTACTTTGATCAGCACTGAATGTTTTCATTGTTGTTGTACTTCCACCAAGTTCATCCTTCACAAATTAAAAGACAGCATGGAAGAGGTTCACAGACACTCTGCCCTATCCTCACCCACAGAGTTAAAGGCAGATGGCTAAATTACCCAACACACAAGGATTGTTTCTGTATTTCAGATGGATGGGGTGAATGAGAGGCAAAAGGTAACAGTAAAGGGGAACTTAACTCTCTCCCTGATTGTAATTTCCTTATTCCGATAGCTATCTTCACTGGGAAGATTGAATGTAGAAAAGCCATGGCAAAGGCCACACACCTTGGAAGATCTAAATGGTGGAGTTGGACAAAGTTGTTGTGTGTCTTCAAATCATTTCCAACAAGAAGAAGCTGGGGGGATGAAAGAACAATGGGTATATATGAAATTTGAGGAGGGGTGTTAAAAGTTAAGGCTTCTACTTTAGATTTACCAGAGGAAAAAGGCCAAGAAGTTAATGTATTTGATAATGCACCCATTTGTTTCTACTGGATGGCTTAAGCTTTAACTGTGTTGAGGAAAAGTGGATTGAAATACACTCATAGTCAAATTGCAAAATATATCATTTGAAATGAATGAATGAATGAATTATAGCATACAGAATTATCATATCACAGATATGCACTTGCCTGCACGGAAAACATATTTATGCAGTTACCTTATCAGGTACCAGATGAGTGCATTCTTGCTTCTGTGACCCATTCTGCTGGGTGAAGATTGGGAAACCTGTGCCCATCTGGATATCATTGGACTAAAGCTCTGGTTATTGTTCTTATTGTTTGCTACAAAACTGACATGCAGCTTGTGACAACACTATGAATGGCAGGCCACCAAGTAATCATGGTACTTGCCCTGCTCATGTCCTGCAATCTAGTTGAAAAAACATTGGGCTGAGGAAGGAGGGTGAGATACCAGTTAGATTTTTCTGTTGCGTTGCCGTTGGGTGTTGAGTTTATCATGACATGGGCAAGTGGAGGACTTTGCAGTACCTTGGGGTACTTCTGTGTTTTTTTTCCAGACGAGGAAGGGCCAGTTGCTAGTTATGGGTAAATGGCAAATTAGTTAAAATAAAATTCCAGATTAGTGAGACTATTAACATAAATAAGCTTAACATTTTGAATGGCCTTCAATAGAAAATTAGGATGAACACACAGAAAATCACACAAACACAAAATCACACATAACGCGTAAGTATTTTGTAACAACTGAAAGTTACTAGATGGGGCCAGATGTTGTGGAGGGTTGAGAGACAATAGCTAACTGCTATACATAAATAAACGAAATAGAGTTGCAAACTTTGTTCTATTGTTTTACATGTGGAAGGTAATCTAAGGGGAGCTCCCCCTACAGAAAGTGATCTACTGGAGAGTTTACTTGCCAGCCCAAGTGGACTTTTATGTTTGGCACATGAGTAGTTGTTTCCTTTCTGCACGCTTAGTGCAAAGCCCTCCTTAAAATCTCTGCTTCACTGTTGCAAATGGAAGCATCTCAAAGATAACATCACCATTTTCTATAGCAAAACCATTTCAAGAAGGGAGAAGAGGTGCAGAAATAACGCAAAGCCTTCCCTGACTGGCTCTCTGTTCTAAAGTGCCTCCATGAGTGGAGTGCCAAGACAAACATGGTCCACAGCAGCAAGCGGTGGAGAGATCTTATTACAGCAGCTGAGCACGTCCAAAGACGCTGTTGGCCCTGGAGGGGCGAGGGGAAGGAGAGGGAGATAGAGCAGAACCACAGCCCTGTGTACTCTCTAATACAGTTTCTTTCTCAGATGCCCTTTAACAACAACAAATAAAGCCCTGGTTTGGCAGCCTCTTGATCCTAACAAGAAAGCAGTGGGGGTTGTAGGAGTAAAGAAAGGATGGAAAGCTGAATCTACTCATTTCTCTCATCTAAGTCATCAAATGTTTCACTTTGTAAATGTGGCAAAGTTCTAAAAGATAACAACATAAAAGGTCTGAGGAAAGTTGCAAGGAAAGCTTCCAAAATCAAAAGATTGGGTTAGAAATGAAAAGAAACTCCCCGCTAGCAATAATACTAGGAAATGATTTGTCAGCTCTTGAAGATTTAAGCTGTCTAATATGCTGGAAGACCAGAGTATTTCATTCCTGTCATTTCTTCTTTGGTCACCACTGCTTGGGTCGGTCCACACTGTGAACTTAATCATGCAGAGGGAGCAGCTAAAGTGAATCTTGGAAATGAAGAAACATGGAACTCACACACAGATACAGATATAGAAGTTTCTGTAGTGAATGGCAATTGCCACAAGAAAAGCTACATAACAAGGACAGAAACTACTATTAGCTGTATTTGGGTAAAAACTCATAGTTGGAAAGTCATATGTTTTGGATTCTGATTTTTATATGGAAGCACCCATTTTTTTAAACTGTCAATAGAACACAAAACATTTGATCTAGGAAAACTGATATTTTGAAGAATTAACGATCTACAACACCATGTGTATGTTTCAAAAATGCACACTACTAAGCACCCTTATTTATGAAAAATGACTGCTGACTTTAACGACTGCAAAATGCATAAAGTTGAGTCATTAAGAAAAATAGAGGGAACTGCATACATTCTGAATGCTTTTTTCCATTTGAGTGGGGAAAAAGTGAGCCTTGCAACATGATAGGGAAACAGGTAAGAATGAGAATGGTAGCCGAAAACTGAGAAATTCAACAAGAATGAGCCTGGCAGATGATCACATCCCTTATGGCAGATACATGCACGGTTAAGGTCAAGCCATGGTTCTTTTCAGAGTATTATGAGAGCTGCCTTTTCTGCTAGAGCACAGCATCCCCCTCCTCAAAGATAGGTAGTATTACATTTACAAATACACAGCTACTTTGCTGTTTCAGCCCCTTGTAGTGTTCAGTCTTATTGAAGTCTAAGGATTTAGCAAACATTGCAGTTTTCATTGTCTATGCAAGGCAGTATAAATGCACTCCCTGGAGGCAAGTATGGGATTTTGCCATTGATGGCTTAGTGCCCAAGATGTACCTCGAAAGGCCTCTGCATCAGTTGTCAAGAGGAACAGCAGGACTCCAGCAGGCTTCTGTAGCTGTCTGGCTCAGACTTTTCATTCCCACTACTATTAACTGGGATTCTCTGCATTTGTCATCATGAGCCCCATTATATGTAATTAAGACCAAGCAAAACTAAGCTGACTGGCACAATCCAGGTAGATGAACAGTAAATGAATGAAGTAGGATAGCATGTGTTCAAGGCAAGCTCTATAGGCCCCAAAGGAGCTTTCAGGAACAGCACAAAAAGGAAGGCGGTAGAAGTAGGAAACAGACAACTTTGGAATAACCACAATTATTATTCTTTTCTGGCTGGACTGCTATCCTTCTCACTGAGACCAACTGCCCTGCGATGTAGAAATGAAACAGCAGGCAATGACAAATGACTGTCTCGACCCATGGCTTATACAAACTGGATTGAGGTTCTCCTTTCCTCTCCTCTCCCAGAATCTAGTGGAAACAGACTGTCCTGTGAGGAAGAGCAGCAGGACTGTCTGACTTTGCACTGAGGCAGAGAGGCAGCGATCTCAGGGCCACTTTAATAAAAGGCATTTTAAAAAATAAATAACAATACCATAATTTTGAAAGACTAAAGAAATAAACAGAATATGAATTTAAAGCCAGGCAACTTAAATAGGGCAAACCCATTTTTAAATAATGGAAACACATGACATGCTCAGCCTCAGTAAAACCAGTTATGCCAATAATAATAATAATAATAACAATAATTTTATTTCTTATCCTCCTCTCCTCATGGCTCAAGTCGGGTTACAACACATAATCATCTAAAATATATAAAATACAGATATTGAAACATATTTTTACAAAATTTATATTAAAATACACAGAACAGATGTTAAACACAAGACACACGTTTTAAATTTGTGATTAAAACTGGCTGGGTGGGCCTACTGGAAGAGATAGGTCTTCAAATGTGTTTTAAATTCTGACATAGAATTTAATTTAAAAATTAGTTTTGAGTTGGCATAAAAATGATCCCAAAATTGATGTCAACTAGGTCTGCAAGGGGAGGCTTTCCACATGTGCATGCATGTGTGTGTGTGTGTGTGTGTGTGTGTGTGTGTGTGAGAGATGGACCCCCTCTCAATATTGAGGTTCCCAAGCCATTTAGTGTCCATCTGTGGGCAAGTAAAGATCTTTCTATTTCAACAGGAAAATGCAAGTTTTATAAGGAAAGGGCACCTACTAGTGCCACTTTGGGTCCAATGTTGAGAAAGAAATGGGACATTAGCTAGTGTATTGTTCTGTTTTTATTTCTTGGGGTGTTTTACAAGGCATATTAATATTTTTTAAAATTCTATTGATATTTTAATAGCTTTTATGAATAGTTTTGTATGTTTTTATTTAGAGGTGTACAGAAAGATGCAGTTTACTTACTAAAGTTACTTATTTAAAACCATTAACAAAATTAATATGTCACAAAGTTAATTTGCCCATTGTATGACACACCCACTTAATTAATTAATTAATTAACTTACTGCATTTGTATACCGCCCTTCTCACCCCTCAGGCGACTCAGGGTGGTTGACAGCGGCAACGATTTGATGCCCCCAAACACCATAAAACATTTTAAAAACATTATCACATAATAAATCCAGAATAAGAATATTAAAAACATAATTGTTTACATCTCCTAATAAAAACATTATCCAATCTCGTCGTCCAGTTGTTCCAATTCTTATGTCTTTACTTTGCATTTTTAGACACTTGCTCAAACAACCAAGTCTTGACTCTTTTCTGAAATATTAAGAGGGAGGGGTACAGAGCCTGCCATCTCCCTTCCCATGTTGTCAATCTACTTCTGACAGGGCACTGTGCTACAAGCAAAGTGGAAGCATGGTAAGCCACTGTGGCAACACAGAAGTTGCTTCCAGATGCTTCCCCTGTGAAATGGGGTGAGGGGAAAGGCAGGTGTTGCATGGCATATGATGACATGTTTCCCCTGCCAGATTCGCCACAATGCATGGCAAATCCCAGCCTTAATGTGATGAGGTCCTCAATCAAGGAATCCACGCCTGAAGTAATCAAGAGAGTTGTTGATAATGACTTGGAGGTCTCTCATTTGTAAGACAAAGTAGAAGGCAATCAGCAATAATAAATTCTGATAAAATATAGTCAACTCATCTGGATGAGGGACTGAAGTAACTGATGTGCAAACACTTGGATAGCACCAGGTAGAAAGGTCTGGTGGATTATACTTCTTTGGAAGTTTTAAAACAAACCTGAATGACCACATGTCAGGAGTTTTTAAATTGTGTATTCCTGCATGGCAAGATGAGGTAGGTCTGGATGGCCGATGAGGTATTGTTCAAGTTTATGATTGTATGATTCTGAATTGATACAGAGAATGACATATTTTTTAAGGATACTTCTTACAGTGACACAGCTCACAGTGACACAGCCCCATATTACTGATGTCTGGTGTTTTTATATTTCTTAGCAAAATCATCTTTGTAGCAGGTCAAGTATTGCTTTCCTTTGCTGACTATCTTTGTGTGCAATGGCACTGTGCCCATAAGTTAATTGTGGCCTCGTGGGTCTGCTCATTAGGGGAGGACTAGTAACGGACATGGACATGAATGGGTGGTTTCACCTTTCTGTGTGATGAAAGAAGTTGCTTTTTGGATCTGGGCCAGAGATACATATACAGTTGTATTAACCAGACAAAATTCTACACTGTTTTTTTAAGACTGTTGATTTCAACAGAGTCACCAGATAAAACTCCTACTGCCTGATCAGCTAGTCTGCAAGTGTATGGTACTCTATTCAACATCTCAGCTTACAAGATCTCAGGTTTCATGCATGGGATTCCTTTGGCCTAAAAGGCTGGAGAGTTATCCGAGATATTCTCGCTATATGATATTAATGTTCAATAATTATTTTTTCAAGGCAAAAAGCAGTACTATTAATAGAAGAGGGATTTTTAAAAATAAGAAAACTCATGAAATAAATCAATAGACGTTAAAACAATACAATTATATCAGAGATAAACAATTAACAAATGCAACATTCTAGCCAAGTTACAAGCATCAACAATACTGATTGGCAAGACTCAGAGAAAAAGTTAGAAAGTGTCACTTCCTCCTATCAAATTCCAACTTGTATTTAGCACTGCTATGGCCATGGTGTTATGAATGTGTAGTATTTTGCATTTTATATATGCTGGGCTATGACAAAATAAAGAGACAGTTTGGCATAATGATTACAGTGTTAGGCTGGGATTCTAAGGGACCAGGTTTCAAATCCTCACTTGGTCATGGAAACTTGCTAGGCCATCGTGTGAAAGTCATACTTTTTCAAACTCAGAGTAAGGAAATGGTAAAGTCCTCTGAATAAATCTTTCAAGAAAACTCTAGGGTATGTTAAGTTTGCTATAAGTTGGAGTTAACCTGAAGGCATATACCCCTGCCAGGTTTTAAGCATGAATTTTAAACTTGTACCCTTTGTTTAATCTCTGTTTTGTGTATTTTAATATGTATTTTATAGAAATACATTTTATGTGTATCTTTTATAGAAATACATTTTAATACATGTATCTGTGGTATTTTTACAATGTGTACATGTTTTTATTATTTTGTAACCCACCTCAAGCCATGAGGAGAGGCAGGTAAGAAATAAAATGATGATGATGATGATTATTATTTGAAACACATCAAGATTAGTACACAGCAAACAAGATTACTCTGCTCGCTGTTGCATTTGATCACACATCACATACTTCCCAAGTGTCTAGGACAGTGGTTCTTAACCTGTGTTCGATCAAACCAGAGAGGTTCGATGAGTCGGTCTGAGGGGTTCGGCAGAGCCTCTGCCACGGGGGTAAAGACCGTGTAAAGTCGTGATGACATGCCCCGCTTGGCCATCACTTGCTGCAGATCATATTTTATTTATCACTAAAGAAGGGTTCAGTGAATGTGCATATGAAATTGGCGGGTTCGGTACCCCCAAAAAGGTTAAGAACCACTGGGCTAGGACTATGTGATGTATTGGTAAATAAAGTGTGCAGATCTAAGTAGGGTGGCCTTTTGCACCTGACAAATGGTGATTTTGTCAGTGCCAATTGTGTTTAACTTCAGGCCAAGGTCTTTAGGCACTGCACGCAGTGTGCCGATCACCATTGGGACCACCTTTACTGGTTTGTGCCAGAGTCTTTGCAGTTCGACCTTTAAATCTGTGTATCATGTTAGTTTATCCAGTTGTTTTTCTTGAATTCTGCTGCCACTTGGGATTGCAACATCAGCGATCCATACTTTGTTTTTAACATAATTGTGAGGTCAGGAGTATTGTGCTCTAAAACTCTGTCAATCTGATTATTATTATTACTATTTAGCAGCAGCAACAACAGAAATAAGCTTTTTAGACTCATTCTAAATACTGTCTTTTTCATGTTTTCATCACGTTTATCCTCCTGCCAATCCAAATGTATACATCAGCAATATGTAACACGCTAGCACAGAACAAGAGATTTGCCTTTGTTTAATTTAGAGATGATATGAAAAAAATCACAAAATGGAGGGTGCATTTTGGGAATATATCAACTAGATATCACGAGAGCCCACAACTCTGAAATCAGAGTGAAGAAGTTCCAGTCAATCTCTGTGACTCCCCAGGCAGGCTTCAGCTGAAGGGCCTCTCACTGTAGAGATTAAGCACTGCAGTACACAGATGTCATCGTGACCCTGCCAAAAAAGGCTTACACTGTCAGCTTAGTTTTGTTGCAGAGCACAATTGTTAAGACTATATGGAAGCATCTAGCAGAGTCTGTAGAACACCGAGTCCTCTTACTATCCTGTTCATTTTCAAGGAAACGGATGTAGGCAGAAGCCATAATGTTTGTGCAAAATGCATGGGGTGTTATTAGTGTTTGAGAACTGTACACACAGCTGCCTGTACACAGAGTAAAAGGATGTCAGGCTGAGTTTATTTCAAAAAATCTAGACCGCACAACTAACATTCAGAATTATTGATTTAACACCTGTCCTTTCTGTCCTGGCCAAATTAAAGCGGTAGCTGGAAGACTTTCTTACTTGAATTTCAGAGCAAACAAAACTACAGTCCATTGAAGGAAGTACTGTAACTATTCCATGATTCATGAAAATTATCTAAGTAAAAATTATAGGATTTTATAAATTTGTAGGTGGCATTTTTAATATTTAGCATTCTTTCCCTTCTTTCAGTAATATTTACAGCTAACCTATATAGTTGACCAACAGTGCTATCTCCTTAAGGCTGGCACTTCCTACTGAGAAAGCAGTGAGATTTTGGGACGTCAAACTGTCTTTCAATTTTCAAAACTTCTTATTCTATGTCTACTTCTGTTTTATGTGTGATATGTTCAGTGAACTTTTTGAGCAAACAGAATGATAAAATTGATAAGACGGTCAGCCTTGTATTACCATCTTGCCAATTGGATTTCCAATGCAATTCCTTGTAAACCCCTTTCTTGGGAATTGAAATGTATATTGAGTGTTTCCATTTTGTGAGCCAGTCCTTTGTTTTTCATATTGTTGACAGTTTTTTGTTAGAAGTAGAGTAGATATTTGTCTCTGTTGACTGAAATAGCTCTAATGGTATGCCATCTGTTCCTGGTGATTTATTTTTCCCAAGTGCACTAAGCAGAGTTTCAAGTTCACTTTCTAAAACTGTATTTTTAACTTCAAATGGTTCTTCCTTGAAGGATTCTGTCAACATTTTATCTTTTTACATAATTTTAGTGTGTTATTTCTATTGGCTTTTTTTGTACTTGGTCATATAATGTGTTCTCCTGCAGGTCATATAGCATCTTCACTCTTGGTTTACATTTCTCATTAATTTCTCAGATCCTATGGGAACAGTCTTGTTCTTCCGCTTTCATTTTTTCAAATTCCTTTTCTTTGCATTGATAGTTATAGTAGTTGTCTTTGTCCCTGCATACATTTTCATAGGACAGCTGGATTCAGGGTTCTGATTTTATTTCCGTCACTTTTTGACTTTTGCTTCTCATTTATCCTTAACTGCTTGAAGAGTTTTTATCTGTCACCAACCGAAGCTTTCATTTCTTTTTGGCATCAGCTAGTGTCTTTTTGCATTTCTCTTTGACAATGTCCCTGGCTTCAATCCAGGGTTCTTCTGGCTCTCAGGCTTAATAGTGCAAATCCATCTTTTGCTTCCAATTATGTAGTCTAATATATATATATATATATATATATATATATATATATATATATATATATATACACACACACACACACACACACACACACACACATATATATACACACACACATATTTATACGCGCGCGCACACACACACACACGGTCATCAGATGATGTCCATGTATACAGTTGCCTCTTTGGTCATCTGGACAAGGATGGATCAGTGCTGTGTGTGTTATTGGACCTCACAACAGCTTTTGATACAGTCGATTACAATCTTTTGGCAGACTGCCTTGCCGTTGCTGGAGTTAGGGGAACAGCCCTGAAATGGTTGTTGTCCTTTCTCTACAATCAGGGACAGCGAGTGGAAAGGGGTGGTTTGTTTTCCGAGAAGGCTCCACTTACCTGTGGGGTCCCTCAAGGTGCCATTCTTTCCCCTTTATCATTTAACATCTATATGCGACTACTTGCTGGTCTGGTTCGAAGCTTTGGACTGGAATGTTATCAGTACACTGACAGCACCCAGCTCGTTCTGAAAATGGAAGGCTGGCCGGACTCCGTACCTGCTTGTTTCCAACAGTGCCTTGAAGCCGTTACTGGTTGGCTGCATGCCAGTAGATTGAGGATGAATCCAGCAAAGACGGAGATACTGTGGCTGGGCCGCCCGGGTGGTGGGGAGGCCCAACTGCCTAGCTTGGATGGCGAGGCATTATGCCCGACATCCTCAGTTAAGAGCCTTGGGGTCGATTTTGACTCATTGCTGTCGATGGAGGCCCAGGTCTCCAGCATCAGCAAAACCGCCTTTTTCCATCTGTGGCAAGCTGGGCATCTGGCCCCCTACCTATCCAGAGACGACCTGGCCACGGTGCTCCAAGCCACGGTCATCTTCAGACTGGACTACTGTAACGCCCTTTACATCGGCCTGGCCTTGTCAGTGATCCGGAAACTTAAGCTCGTCCAGAATGCCGCTGCATGACTTCTCACTGGGGCTCCAGTGAGATGTCACATAACACCTATTCTCCAGCAGCTTCATTGGCTTCCGGTTGAGCACCAGATATCGCTCTCTAGGCCTTGGGACTTGACCTCCCTGGATAAACCACACAGCAATTGTGGTACAACAGGTTTATTGTGAATAAAAGGTATAGGAAAGAGTTTGGAGGCAATTCTATAGTGCCTCCAAATAGCAGCAAACAACAGGAATCAGCAGTGGATAAATAATCCTGTGGCAACAGGGTCCAAGCGGATGGATTCAGGAACAAGCCAGATGCAAAGGAAAGTCTCTTAAAGGTTCTCAGCTGGTTTAAGATGGCAAGGCAGGGTTTCTTGGAAGCAATAAAGTTCAGTAGCTTAGAAAGTCTTTGCAGGAACAATACAGGAACGTAGCACTGGAGCAGGAACAAGGCAGCCCAAAGCTGGCTGGCACAGGCTTCTGGAAGGCCTGAAAGCGGCCTCTCTCACAGGAACATCCTTGAATGCGGAGTTAGTACGAGATACCTTCAATGGGACATCTCCATGTAGTTATACTGTCCAGTGGCTTTGATCTGGGTACGTTGAGTGTCAAAATGCCATGATGGATGACTGCCTGTATGTTTAGCTACCTCAGCTTCTCCGGAATGCACAACTCGTTATGAGCTTGCAGCTGGTGAAGGGAGCTGGACTCGAAGCATCTCCGAGGCACTCCGCTTATCAGGGAAGGCCTGTTTGAGTAACCTTGGCCTGTCCATGTTGTGCATTCGGTACCTGCTTCTCACGGGAAAGGCAAAGGGGCCCAGAGGGAATCTCTGGAGTGAAACAAGCTGGCTTGGAAAGTTCTCTGCAGCCAGCATGGCTGCGGTCTTGTTATTGCAAAACTGAGGCCTGTGGCCCTTGAGGTGTGACACCGGATCACCTTCAAGGTGATAGCATTAACTTTCAAGGCCTTGCATGGTCTGGGGCCGCTGTATCTGAGGGACCGTCTTTTCCCCCGCCAACCCCAGAGGTCACTTCTTTCTGAACAAATTAACCTCCTGGAAGTACCAACCTTTAAAGCAATCCATCTTACATCAACCTGGCGCAGAGCCTTTTCTGTAGTGGCGCCGTTAATATGGAACACTCTTCCTAACGATGTACGGGCCATGCAGGACATTCTCTCCTTCCACAAGGCCTGCAAGACTCATCTTTTCCAGCTAGCCTTTGATTGCTAGGCCAGGAATCTTTTTTAAGCTAGTTTAATATTTATGCTTTTGCCTCTCTGTGTTTTACCTGATTGTAAGCCTCTCCGAGCCCTCAGGGAGTGGCGGCGTACAAGTCCAAATAATAAATAATAAATAAATAAATCTGAAGCATGTGTTTGAGATGAAACATTGTTGGCTTCGCAAAATTCAGTCAGTGACTCTCTTATCTCATGTCTTAATATAATTCAAGTATGTTTCCTACTTTGGCATCCTGACCACCTATGATTAGTAAGTCATCATGTTTTGGTATGTGATCAATTTCCTCCTGGACTCCTATTACAAAATAATTGTATTTCTTCTTCTTCCTCTATAGTTAGAGCAAAAACTTAGGCTATGGATATACTGATGTGCCATCCCTGAAATCTTATTGATATTATTTGGTCAAATTTTGAATTATACCATTTGACTGTTATTGCTGTTTTATCACTGTATTTCTCCATTTCTTCTTAGATCTTCATTTCCTAAATAAAGAAATCTGTAATTGATTCCAGATTTTCCCATTTCCCATATTTTAGCTTGCTCACCCCAAGTACTGTGTTGTAAACACTCCATTTAGTGCTCATGGCTTCATCTATATTGCTGTATAATGCAGTTCAAACAGCTTGAATAGTCAGTGTTGGCTCACATAATGGTCAGTGTTGGCTCACAAAGTGCTGTTAAACTGCATTATGTTAGTCTACACCAACTATATAATACAGTTTCAAACTGTATTATATGGCAGTATAGATAGAGCCTATATCTAGCTTCCTCTCATCCATGCTTCTCACATTCCATGTTTATATAATAGGTTTTTCTTTCACCTCTGAGTATGTCAACAGATAAATGTCCTTGTAGCTTGAGTCTAGTTCCATCATTCGCTACACCACTAATCGTAGTTGTTATCTGCTCCATTGCAGTAGCTTTCATTCAGTGTTTTCTGACGTGGGCATGTCATCTCTGACAGTATCTCTTGTTTCGTTTTGGATGGTCTCAGCATAGATTTTTATGGTAAAATATATTAAAGGGGGATTTATCATGCCTTCTTATGCCACTGCCATTGTCTCTGATACATCCTCCTTCAGTGTCACCCTGCACTGCTCCTGCTGCCCAATACCTGTTTGTGACTGTATACATTAGGAATTAGAATTTCCATTCCTGCCTCCTAGTTTTTCTCTTCCAGGGCAACTCTGAGAAGTTTTTTTGAGAACACAAAAACTTTGATATTTGATTTTTTTTGTCCACAAGGAATACATCATTTGTGATATATGTCTCTGTGGACTACAGCCCACTCTATCAGATGCATGATGTGTTTGTTCCAGTCAATACGAGTTCATAGAAGGACTGAAATCCAAATAGCCATGAAACACAGAAATTTCAGCCTGCAATGATTCTATATGATGTTTAAGATAAGCAAAGTGACCTAGTTACATTACATGAAGTCATCATTGCAGCTTGTAGGATAGAAAACTCTTGTCTGGATTCAATCTAAATGAATAGGGTATCCTTCATGGACTCTTGCTGAGCATTGTATTACATCATCATGATTCCATTTTACTTGCCTGTGGCATGCAATTGAGAGAAGGGTATTTACAGTATAGTTCCTAACCAGAGTCTAAGCACCTCACCAAAACCCCCTAGGATTGCATAGTATGTCGCCATGGTTTTGTTTGCCTTGTAATGCTTTGTTTGCCTAGACCTATATGTTCCATATTCATGAATTGTCCTCCAAAAGATGGTATCATTTTGGGGTGAACATTTACAGTGCAAAGTCAATTATCTGAAAAACTTTTCTCAATAATGTCTTGCAACTAAGAATTAGGAAGCTAAAGAACAGCTGACTTGCACTTATTCAAGTACATCTTTTCCTCTGTGTTAAAATGGCAGTCCCATTTCTGCAGGAAAATATTATTCTGTTTTAAAGAAAAACAGCTGGTCTGAGTTTATGAAACTTGAATTATCTTTTTTGGAACCTGAAAGCTGGAAACATTTCACTGAACAGTTCTGATCCAATTTCCTCCAGCATGTTTCCCGTTTGTGACTTCAGTAATAAAAATTGAGCATGTGGTCACAATTTGGCCTTAATTCCCATTAGCAAAAGTGAATACTAAAACCAGGACTTCAGCTGACAAACCAATGCAGAACGTGCAAATACTTGTGATGGCAGAACGGTGTGTTTTTTTTTAAAAAGAAAACCCAGTCACCTCTTCCACTATGCCACTCACAACTTCAAAGAGAAAACCCAATGCAAATAAAACAATACAAAAATAGACTTCTTCTGTGCTGAAAAATCTTTCATCTATGTTTATGTTTCCCCAGAATTTTAAGAATCTGAAAATCATCAATGTGAGATCATGACCCACCAGATCCATCCACGTAAACATTATTGCTATGGAATATATGAACATTTTTTATTTACCTTGCAATCCTCATTCCAACCAACCTGTACATCCTAATGAACTCAATGAGACTTACTTAGTAGACCTGAATAGCATTGCAAGGAGTTAGCTGGCAATCCTATATCCACTCACCCTGCGAGTAAGTTCAATTGCACACAGCGGGGCTGTCTTCTTAGGAGGCATGCATAGGATTATATTGCAATATTATATTAATTCCTCCTGGGAGTAAATTCTATTGAACTCAATGGAAAAATCTGTTTGGGTGGGGTTGTCATTTTGTTTGCTGTTCTGCTTTAGCTAAGCTAGCCATTAGTACATTGCACTGGAAATACAGAACTGAGAGACAATGTAAGTAATATAGTATTCTGTACCAGCTGTTGCCTGGACACTTTTAGTAGATTCACTCAAATAAAGTCAGCACTTGCAAAGCTTACATAAAAAAAGCAATGGAATCAAGTGCCATTCTCCACAAGGGAAGGAGACAATGAAAAAAAGATTCATTGAAGCAGAACGTCAAAGTTCCCAAGTCCTTTTAAAGACAAAAATACAGAAACAGTTGCATATTTTAAGGGCGAGTTTTCACCAGTGGTGAGACATATATACCACACCAAATGCATGATCACTGGCTTGAGGTATGCAAGCAGAATCCTCAAACCCTGGGTAGTGTCTCAATGCAGACAATCACTTTGCTGAGATCCCAGTAACTGGCCTGGAATATAGCCAGGCTGTGTAATGATCCTGGGCCTTAAAAACCTAATAGCATAATCTAAGAATGAAGACAGACATATATTTTGAATGTGGCAAAAGTGGTGTGAATACATAATCTGTGGACTGAAAACAAATGCCTAGGAATATAGTTTATGTGTGCCCAAACCACTTTGCTGTTGTCTTCTAATGTCCACATATCATCACTCTGTTACAGCCAAAGCAAAGAATTAAATATAGCCATAATATACTGGGCTACTTCCAATCCATTGATCTTCCAATCTTATGACTTGCTCAGAGATTGGATATTTATGCCTAAACATTTCAGCAAGAGTTTTTCCACTTTATTCTTAAACCTCAAAGTAGGAATACAAGAAGACTCCCCCGATCTATCTAGACAAGCATTTTGTTCCCACAGTGGCCCAAGTGAAATTCACAACTGGAACAGGAGAATGTTGTATTCTGCCGAAGCCGGCATTCAGAAACATAATTGCCTATGATACTAGATATAGTGCACATGCATCTTAACTCATAGCTTTCAACAACCTTATCATTCATAAATTTGCCTGGTTGATTTTCAAAGACATCCAAGATGCCAACCATCATTACAAATTCCAAGATGAGAACCATTATTACAAATTAGTAAATTCCATAAATCCCAAAGTGGATCATCCACTTTGTTGGATGATCCAAGATGCTATGCTAGAGGGAAAGAGAGAGAACTATTTTCACTTTCCTGATTATCTTCCTAGCTTCCTTTTGCAATCCATTAACTTCCTTGTTAACCTATATTTCAGCGTCCTTCCTAAGACCATTCTCCATCAGCACCCCCAATGTAAGACTGAAATGTCCCTTTGATTCCTGGACCCCAAACTTCCCCCGCCTTTATTTGAGCATTCTAGTTTGTATTTTGTTTGATTGTTTTATCTAAATGGCAGCTTCCCTTCCCTACAGTGCAAGAAAGAAAGACTTAACGTATTAATTAACAGAGTAAAGATAAAAATGGCAGTCCCCCTCCAAATAAAAATTAAACATGATGTTGAGTTTGTAGGCTTGCCAACATTTTCTGGAGTAATTTTGCAAGGACAGGAAGAGGAAGGAACTCATAAATCCAAATAGCAAAATATAAACAATGTATTTCATTCTTCATGTGTTCCAAAGAAAGGGTCAGATGAAAAAGGCTTTCACAAAAAGTATATTAAAATTTGTTATCTGCCAAAAGAAAAATATAATATGGAATAAAGTAAAACTAATCAAACAATCTCTTACTGTTTTAAAAAGAATCAGAATGGTTTCATTAATGAAACCACTCGTCCATCACTATTCAACTCTTTTGGTATGCCGTTAGTACCAGCAGTATGGTAGATGTGTCACAAAACAGAAGGAGAAAGTGCTCTGCACAAGGTAGTGAGTTACAGTTAGTTATCAAGATGAATGTTATTACTCAATTAGAAGAAATGCACTGAGATAGATACTTTTCATATGTAGCAATAAGGAAGATAATTGTATCCAGCCCCTACTTTAGAAACCTTTAAAAAGAACCTTAAAACCTGGCTCTTCCACTGCGCTTTTGGTGAGAAGGCACATAACCTCACACTACTGTTTCCCCAACACTTCTGTCACTGGAGTATACGTCCCCCCACTCAGGGAAAGTTTAGTTCTACAACTCCGTTCTCTCCCTTAGAAATAACCTGTTCCTACTTATCTCACCCCTGAGTTTTTAACTTTTTTTAACTTTTTATTCTGCACATGCGGCCCGCCCATTGTCTTTGTGATTGTGTTTATTGTAATTTAAAACTGCTCAATATATTCCTGTGTTTTTATGTAATTATGATGTTGTTATTTGTTGCTTAGTATATTTTTTATTTTGTTTTTATTTCGTTGTACTCTGTTGTTTGGGCTTGGCCCCATGTAAGCCACCCCGAGTCCCCGTTGCGGCTTCTGTCCGTCTCCTCTTCGTGTCCTCCTTCCGGTCTCGAGTGGAGGAGGCAGATGGAAGCCCCACGGCTGGGGCCGCTGCTGTGCAGCTTCCGTCTCTCTCCTCCTCCCATGAATAGAAGAAGGGTGAAGGAGGAGGAAGCGAAGTCCCGCCCCCAGGGCACTGCTGCCGTGTGGCTTCCGTCCGCCTCCTCCTTGCATCCTCTTTCCGGTCGCAGGTGGAAGAGGCAGACGGAAGCCCCACGGCCAGGGCCGCTGCCGTGCGGCTTCTGTCTGCCTCCTCCTCTCGTGACCAGAAGGAGTGCGCGAGAAGGAGGAGGAAGGGAAGCCCCGTCTCCAGGGCCACTGGCAGGCATGCGCACGGCAGGAGTGCACCTCTTCCTCCTCCGCCATGTTCCTGGGTGCTGCGCATGTCCGGCAGCATCCTTGGGGGCTTCCCTTCCTTCCTCCTCCCGAGAAGAAGGAAAGAAGGGAAGCTCCCACGGCTGCAGCCTGCCATGTGCGGCACCCAAGAACATGGCGGAGGAGGAAGAGGCACCCTCTTGCCGTGCGTGCATGCATGCATGCCCACCAGCAGCCCCGGTGGGGCAGGGCTTCCCTTCCTCCTCCTCGCACCATCCTTCCTTTACAAGGGGGTGGGCCAGGCGGGCGATGGCAAGGGGAGGGCGCCATTCCCTCCTCCCCACCCCCTTGCAGTGCTCTCCCTCCACCCTCTCCCGAGGTATGATGGATGTCTCTCTCTCTCTCGGGAGAGGGCGAGGGGAGAGCGCTGCGAGGGGGCAGGTTTTTTCTTTTAAAAAATGTGCTTGATCTGGCGCTCTCTAGGCCTGCACCCATAGGCCATGGCCTAGGGTGGCCTTATGGGTAATCCGGGCCTGCTTATATGTAAGGGTAAATAACTATAATGAACATGAAGTTGAAAAGTTTAAGCAGAAGTATAGGTATAACACTTGGATTTTACCAATCTACAATTCCTCTTCTCTGTATTAGATTGGTTATTAATTTGCTTAATAAGTGGTAAAACTTATTTATAAGTTTCAGACAGGGAGTGTTGTGCCCAATGAAGATCCTCACTGTTTACCCCTAGTTAAGACCCTTTTAGTTAGAGGGATTAATATTTCATGTTCAGTTTCTGAGCGGTCAGTCTAGATAGCCTCTTTGCATTTGAAGCCTCTGTAGCCCAGCCCCTTTAAGAATCCCCTCAGGGGCAGAGCCTCAGGCAAGGCACTTCTGGTCCTTGGAGGAGTTAACCTTTTGTGACTGGAAGGTGAAGAGAGAGGAAGGTCAGAGGGTCTACAAATAGCATGTCCAGTTGGATCTGTATTCAAGTCCAGTCATAGTTAAATATTCAGACCATCTTGGAGACAGTTGAACACCATACAAGAAGGAGACAACAAGAAGAAATAAAGATTCAAGAGTCTCAGTTCAGCCAGAACGGGGTCTATTAGGGCTGTTTCCGAATTTCGGATATTTCCAAATTTTGGATGTTTTTCGGATATTTCCAATTTTTGAAGCAATTTCGAGAGCAACCCTTTCAAAACAAATTCCAAAATCCAAATTCTGAATTTTGGAATTCCAAATTTCGGATGTGAGTTCCGAATGTTTTGCTGATTGCTCATTGGCTGATTTCTTTTGCCCATTTTTGAAGGTGGGCGACATTTTTGAAGTCTTCCGAAGACTTCCGAATTTTGGAAATACTTCCAAATCAATTCCGATTCCCCCCCCCCCCAAATTGGAAGTCTATCACATCCGAAACTGAAGCAAAATTAACATCCAAAACGACTTCCAAAAAGCATTTTTCAGTTCGAAAGCAGGCTTGACCTCTCAAAGTCTATCTCTCAAAGACTTGACCTCTCCTCATACAGACTTTGTAGTGAGACTCAGGAGGAGAGAAAGTTCAAAATTCTTGTCAGGTAATAAATCCCTTTTTGATTCAACTATATAGTCTCCAATCGGTTCCCTGCACAGCCAGTTCTCCTTCCAAGTAGTTAAGATAGTGTGGGGGCAGAACACCTCCCATAAAATGGCTCTTCTGTTACAGACAGAGTAATGTAATTAGTCAACCAAGAGGGTAAAATGTTCATTTTAATGCCTTTTTAAAAGGCAAACATGATCAGCCATACAGTATGGTATTTCGGTGCCTTTGGCTAAAATGCAGTCCTAGTTTTGACAATGTATTCAACATACATATTAAATGCAGTATGGAAATCAGAATTTAGCACACTGAATTGAAAGAATGCATGGATAGGGCAAAATGTTTTACAATAAGAACAAGGCAATCCACAGTAGAATCAGATTGAGGTAATCTGTGCTAAGTAGAGGACTACATTTTGTAAAACTGCCCTCTTAAATGTGATGCTGAGAATACTTATTCACTGAGAATATCTTGGGCACTAAAACTGCTTATTTTATAAACATGTCCTGAAATGTGTATTTCTTATGTCTAAATTTTAGAAGGCATTGTTCTGCTACCACAGGAATGCAGAAACTGAGCCTGTTTTTCTTAAAATGTTTCAAGCAAGAGCCAGACCAACGCTCCCAAGATTATTCTTTATTGGCACAAGCAACTATATGGGCTAATAAAAAGCATCTGAGCTTGAAGGGAGGCAACAGAGAGGGAGCTTAATGTTTGGGCTCCCACGAGATGTTATGAAGCAAGCAGTGACATTTTCCCTTCTTCTAGAGTAATAAAAAAACCCTTGTTGGTAGACCAGGCATATGTTATATGACATCACATCATGTGCTAATGCATATATAGCCACTTGTCAGAAGTAAAGATGGCTGATTAATTTAATAGGCTCCATTAGATTCTTAATTAAATTTGAGAGTTCTTAGTGTACACATCCCATGCATGCTACACACAAAAAAGGAACTTTTTCCAAAATATCTTATTTTTCATTTATTGCTAAAACTTCTATCTTCCTTTGCTCTCACATGGATCTCAAAGGTGACAGTATGAACATGGGAATAAATCTTCGCTATTAGAGTTATCCATGTTCAATAAAATATGTCCTTTCTAGCCTCTTCAGGTGCATCTCTATGGCAGTCTTGGACCAGACATCCTTCATTCAGATTGGGTTTGCTATTATCTGTGGTTTCAAATACCCATGCAAGGTCCAAAAAACTATGTTTTGCAGATACAAGAATCATACTGTAATTTATTTTTCATAAAATCATAGAATCATCATTGCATAATGTTTAAATAAAACCACATGATATTTATTCATCTTTGTACCAAAATCTCACTGAATAGGTCACAAGTACAGGCAGTCCCCAAGTCACAAACATTCAAATTACAAACTACTTACATTTAAGAATGGGGGTGAGAGAAAAGAAAATGAGAGAACTATACAGCTAGTAAGAGAAATTCCCTCCTCAAATGACGTAAATAAAAAATAAACATGTTGTCAGAAATGCAAATAGAATTTGCCAAAAGTTATAAATGAACAGTAAAATCCAAGTCTTAATGCTTTATATGTTTTTGCTCATGTAAATACGAACGTAGGCTTCTTAAATCCCACTCCACTTGGTCACAACTAAAGCCCTGGCTTTTGAACAATAATATTTCTTCCCTTTTAGCAACCCAAAATCTATTTCTAACTCATATTTCCTAGCAGAATTGTAAAGCATAACACATGGAAGGTCCTGAGTGATGCCTTTTTGTTTAACTCTTTACCATATACTCACCTGCATTTGTCATACTATAAGGATTCAGTGGGGTACTGGCTCTCACTTGGACCAATAAAGGAAATAAATATGTTTGCTGCTTTCCTGAGAAGTTTCTACATCTAGATTCAAATTTTTGAATTGAATCAATTATGATCCTAGGATCACAGGCTCGATCCACAATGTACACACCCATACCTCAATTTGCTATCCAACAGAAATTCCTGAATATCTACAGTATCTACAGTAATTCCTGAACATCTGTTATGTTCTTCTTTTCATAACCCAAGGCTATTAGAACCCTGTTATGTTGATTGCAAGCAGAACACAGGGGCATGCTGTTCCATCACTCTCATTTGCACCAGGAGCAACTCAACCAATAACAGAGCTTTGTTTTGTGGCTTGTATATGATGCTACTCCAACACAAGCTCTTTCTTTTTACATGTTTATTTTTCTTCTACAAAGTCAAAGGAGGAATTCAGCATTGGTTTGTTTTTCTGGTTTGTTGAGCTAAACACACCGGAGAAGGGAAAGCATCCTTTCCTCCACAGGCACCTTGCTGAATAAACCATGGAGCAAAGCTGGTGGTTTGTTTAGGTGCTCCTGCCAAAAGTTGGAGTGACCAGAAACCACCAATTGCTGCTTGAAACCAATAACTCAAAATTTCTATATTGTGTGACTAATACCACATAGGGTTATAGAGTAATGGCTATCTATCCTCAAAATCCAGCACTATAGAATTCATTGCTGAATTTTAGATACTTATTCAAAATTCCAAAATTTAGAATTGTCCACATGAGTAGTTAAAATAGTGGTGCCTTTTCTGATGGTTCAGTGTACACAAATTATAGTACTAAATATATTGTATAAAATTACCTTCAGTCTATGTGGAGAAAGTGTGTATGAAACATAAATGGATTGTATGTTTAAACTTGGGTTCCATCTCCATTATATCTCATTATATAAGCATATGCAAATATCAGTACAGGCAGTCCCCAAATTACGAACAAGATACGGCCTATAGATTTGTTCTTAAGTTGAATTTGCCCGTAAGTTGGAGTGGGTGCATTTGTTAAGTGTAACAACAAAAACAAAATTATGATCTTTCAACTGCAAAAGTCCACTTTACTTGGATCTTCACGCATCATTCAAACATACATTACACAGTTCTAAATGCTTTGGAAGTGTTCGACTTGTGATTTTGTGATACAAAATTCAGCATATATATCTCGTTTGCTGTGACATACCGTGTTTTTGTGTCAGTAAAATAATAACTACACTTTATTTATATTCCGCTCTATCTCCCCAAGGGAACTCAGGGCACATCACAGTACATATACACAGCAAACATAATAATAATACTTTATTTATACCCCAAAACCATCTTTCCAAGGGGACTCGGGGTGGCTTACATGAGGCCAAGCCCAACAATACATACATCAGTAAATCAACACAGCAATAAAACAAGGAAAATAAACAATAAAAATTAAAATAAAATACAAAACTATTATAAATATAAGTATTATAAATAACTCTTCAGCAAAAACAGGACATTTAAAACACAAGGATCCAACACTAAGGACAGGGCCAAATCTAATAGATTAAAATTTAAAACACTGGATGTGAGCAGCAGTAACATGAATCTGAACAGGGTTATTTTAGAGGGTAGGGGAGGGTTGATTGACCCAACAGGTAGAATAAAGTGTTTCAGATGACATTTTTGCAGAAAATTGGTCAGAACAGGGAGTTATTGTTTATTCAAGGAAGGCACAGAAAGGAAGTGTGTTGACATCCAACTTTCAGTGCCTTTGGAGGTTGTGCTCAAATCCAGCCACAGGGGGTGCTGTTGCTCCATCCTCTATGATGAAGAGCCATCAGGACTTCCTTCTTCCTTTTGGTCACCAGCATTTTCTTTTATGGTATTGTAAAATACCCCCCCCCCCCCCGCTTTTTAGCAGTATTCAATTGCTCTATTTACAGCTCTAAGTTGTTTTTAAACTGCTTAGGTAAACAGTGAGTTGGGCTGCAGTTGGGTGTTCACCCCGACTCATGGTTCAAACTGGCAATCTTTCAGTCAGTAGATCTGATTGCTGCTGCTGGTGATTTACCAGCTGTGCTATAGCCAGACCCGTGTGTGTGTACGTGTGTGTACACACACATGCACATACAAACAAAAGCTTTGGACAGCATAGGGATGATTTAACACATGTATTTATTTTGCTATCTGTACTGCAGTTCAGAAAATTTCACTTCACTTTCTGCCCCTGTGATTATTGGATTATGGGAAATTTGGCTTGTTGCGAAAACAGGGATTGGTGATAAAGCTTCAGCGGGACACCTTTTTCCCATGGTAACTCTTTCAGGAGTGAATTTTCCTTCCAAAGGGTAGATTTCTCTCACTTCCTGATGTCTCACTTCCTGTTTTAACTATGAGTCATTTGTAAATCAGATGTTTAACTCAGGATTGCCTATATTCCAAAATCCAAGAGAATCCAAAATCCGAAACAATTTAAGTCCCAAGCATTTCAGATAAAGGATACTCCACCTGTGTCTCTCTTTAATAAGAAATAAATAACTGATCATGCTAACAAAGTAGAAATAATTAAGACACTTGTTCTTTAAATCTGCTTGTAACATATATAATTCATTACTCCTTTGCTCTATGTTCAAAATTAGCCATACTGTTCACACGACAGGAAAAAACCAAAGCTGATACTGGCTGTCTCCCCTTTCATGCCGCTGATCTATTTGAGACATCAGATGAAGAAGGCACTTGACTATGGAAGTTCATGGCACCAGAAACATGTTCATCTCTAAAACTTCAACAAGATCTTTCCCTGATCTGGCCATGGCAAGCGTGATGATCTGAAACATGACATCTGAAAGAGTTCTCTCCTCTGAGAGCCGAATGGAAATTCAACATACAGATCAAGGGAAGGATCACATATCAAGTAGGTTCATGCATTTTCCATAAAGTAGTGAAGTGTATGAAGCCCTTCATAAATTCTTTCATTTTCCTATTTCAATGAAAATAACTGTAGGATGGCGAATTAATCTTCTATTACTGTAACTGAGAAATAGCATTCTTTAGTGATTATAATTAATGGGATCAGTAAAAAAAATTAAGTGAAGCATTCAATAATATCTCAGCAGTGCATTTCATCACTGGGTATTTCAATATCCTCCTTAAATGCTCTCTTCTTTGGCTATGAGGTGTAGACTCATTTGTCACATTTTGAAAAGTGGTTGCTTTTGAACTCAGCAGACTTATTAGAAACCCCAAAAGTATTTTATGAAGACTGCCTATCTATCTATATCTTTCTCCTCCAAGGTTATCCAAACATACCCTGCTGGTTTAGGGCCCTCACTATCAGCTCAGTTACCAATTGGCTGCGACTTTAAGTGAGTTTATCTTTATCAATAAGCACACTCAAATGGATTTTATCCATGCTGTCAAGTGGGAACAGCAGCAAATGTTGCAGATCAACTTTCAAAGTAAGAAAAAACCCCCTATTTCTTCAATGTGTGAAGGAGAACTTAGACTACCAGCTTTGATAGTGCAACAACCTGCAATTTTAAATGGCTGCATATGAGTATTGCTCTCATAACATTTGTTATTGTAGCTTTTTAGTTATACTTTTATATTCTTTTTACTTGTTACTAGCTGTACCGGGCCACATGTTGCTATGGAACATTGTGGAGAAATGGGAAAGAAAGAAAAGAGGAAGAGCTGGTTTCTAAGCTATCAATACACAACTGAAGTGGCAAAGTTTGAACCTAATATAGGCCCATTTCAGTCTCCTTGAGGCCAAAGGGTTATATGGATGTGTGGAAGGGCCCTGGGTTACCTGAGTCCACACTGCCATATAACCCAGTTCAAAGATATTATTTAGGTATTATTATTATTGTTATTATTATAGACATATATATATATTATAGGCATATAGATATTATTATTATAGACACAAATATTATTATTAAAGGCATATAGGTATTATTATAGATGTTATTTATTTTTTATTGCATATCAAAAGCATTGCATAAATTAGTATAAAACTGATAAAAAATAGAAGGAGCACAGGGCTAAATAACTTTCGAGCAAAAACGGGTAACAGATGTATGGATATTATTACAGACCTATAGATATTATTATAGGCATATAGATATTATTATTATAGATAGTATATAGCTATTATTATTATAGATGTATACATATTATTATACAAATATAGATATTATTATAGACATAGATATGATAGGCATATAGGTATTATTATTATAGATGTGTAGATATTATTGACAGACAGATATTATTGTAGACATATGGATGTTAGTATAGACTTATATATATTATTATAGGCACATATAGACATTATTATTACAGACAGACAGATATTATTATAGACATGTGGATATTATTGTTACAGACATATAGATATCACAGACATATGATATCTATATGCAGTTTTGAATGCAGTTTTGAGTGCAATTTTACTGCTTCTTGGCAGGGGGTTGGACTGGATGGGCCATGAGGTCTCTTTCAACTCTATGATTTATATATATATATATCTATCTGAATGAGACATGACTTATAGATATTATTATGATAGATATATAGCTATTATTATTGTAGATATTATAGCCCAGGGTTGCTATAAAGTAAAAATTGATGTTTTGATTGTGCCTTCCTGGACAGCCTTTCCTAACTCACATAGTGTGTGTTTCCTGTTTTTGTCCTTTCTTTGAATACTGGACTTCATTTCCCAGAAGTCTTTCCCTTAACTCAATATGGGTGAGCTTTCTGGGAATTGAAGTGTGTAGAGATCTGTGTGTGCATATGGGGGTGTACATACACATACACATGTGCACACACACAGAATCCCTCCTATGCGAGTTCCCAGCAGCCTAGCGGAGGCGCCTCCATGCTGCTGACCCTGCGCCCGAGTCCCAGGCAGCCAAGAGGGAAGGGAAAGGAAAGGAAAAGAAAGGGAGGGGTAGATCTGAAGGAAAGTGTCCTCTCCCTCCCTCTCAATCTTTTGGGAAGAGAGAGGCAGGGGGCAGCAAGAGGGATATATGGCCACCTTTCCCTCCCTCTCTCAAGCCGCCTCTCTCTCAGCAGTTGGTTTTTTCCCCTCGTGCAGGAGGGAGGGGTAGGGGGTGTTGTTTTAACACATGCTCTATATAGTCATTTTGCTTTGTGGGGATTTTAAGTTCTTTCTGGTTAATTATTTTGGGTTTTTTTTGAGTGAAGGACATACATTGGTTTAGTTGGTGTATTGTGGCCAAATTTGATGTCAGTTTGTCAAGTGGTTTTTGAGTTATGTTAATTCCACAAACAAACATTACATTTCTATAGATTGCATGTTTTTAACCGTACATCATGTTTACTGTGGGATATGAATATGCATATACCTTCAAGTCATGCATCAACTTCTGATGACCCCATGAATTCGATACAGGGCATGTAAAACTCAGAATTGGTTTTGCCAGCTCCCTGCTCTGAAATATGGGCTAAGTCACTTAGTATTCATTAGGGATCTTATTTGTTTGTTTATTTATTTATTATTCCGACTTGTATACCACCACTCCTTGAAGACTCGGAGTGGTTTACAAATATCCAAGGAACAAAATACATAAAATACAATTAAAACACAAAAACCTAATCAGCACGATCCAAATGCTTGTTGAAAAAGAAATGTTTTGCATGCCCTCCAGAAAGAAGGTAAGCTTCGTATGGCTCATATTTCTATTGGCAAAGCATTCCACAGATATGGAGTCATGATCGTGAAGGCTCTGTGCCTAGTGCTCGATAAATGAAAGGTCCGAATTTTACGGACTTCGAGCAAATTTTGGTCCTCAGACCAAAGTGATCTCTGAGGTTGGTAGGGGGTAAGGCGGAACCTCAGGTACGCTGGCCCTAGACAATATAAGGCCTTGAAGGGGAGAACCAGCACTTTGAAGGTAATCCAGCGCTCAATTGGTAGCCAGTGCAATTGCTTCCATCCAATTGGTAAGCAGGGATGACCTTGATTGGTTCCCAAGATTCTGTTTCTAACAGAAGTTTTATTCATATGGTTTATGGAGTTCTGCACACCACTTAATATTATATTGTTACAATGATGACCAATAATAGGCCCATCCACAGTGAGTGCATAATTCAAATGAAACACAGTTAGGCTAGGGACCTCATCACATGATGCATTCATCTCCATTTCAAGGACAAAGAAACACAGAGCCCATCACATGTTGTCCTTTGTCCTTGAAACAGAGATGAATTGTGCCAACAGGAGGGAGTGCAGAACATGGGTGTTCTGAGCCTCTGGCACATGCCAGAACTGTCGCTAATGCCAAAAACACCAAGAACCTGTGTTGAATCAAGTGACATGGGATTCTTCACCATTTTGCTTCCATTGCATTTTCTCCTTAATAGCAATCTAAGCTCTAAATTCTGCTCTTGATAGATTTTTAGCATCACTGGTCTAATAAAGAAAGAAAACCTAGCAGGAGGGGATCATGGTGAAGTGGTTTACAATTACACTGGTCTAATGAAAGGAAGCACAGCCTTACTAGATGGGATGGTTGCAACGGGTTTAAAATTACATTGGTCTAATGAAAGGAATGAAGGCATGGGAAAGAATTATCATGGGAAAGGAATTAAAAAATCTCCCCCAATGGGATGAGTCTATAGTAATTTTAGCTTTAGATATTGAAGTTTTCCCTGAGGATTCTCAAGCGTGATGGTTTGAACATGGGTAAAAATAGAGAAAAATCTAAGGGGAAACCAAAGAGGTAAACACATGTGATGAAGGCAGAACTTGAAACAGGATGATTTTGTCCCAACCTCTAGCTTTTCCTACAGAGTATAAGTGCTTTATAAGTCTTGCTATAATAGTTTGTTTCCAACCTTAGCAAAGAGGTGGCTACCTCAGTACTATATTTAAAAATAGAATGCAATAAAATACCTTCTGTTGAAAAGGTCTGACTTTCTTCACCTTTCTTATGAGGGCACACTGATCTGTAAGACTATATTTTCTATTTTTAATGTGATAGTTTGTAGGCCAACTCTATTCAATTTGCAGCAACCTATCATCTCACACAATCCATGCAGAAAAGGCAAGTGTTCATGGGTAGCAATTGTAGTAACAGCAGGTAACAACAGGAAAGTAGTTTTGAGAACCCCCTTTGTTGGTATAAGGAGTTTTTGCAAAGGTTGTATTTCAATCAATCACTATCATGTTTCATTCCCCAACTTTCAACCAATATTAAATATTTCTTTAATACAGGATGAAAAAGGACAAAGAGGTCAGGACAAAAGGCTTCCAGAAACTTTCATTTTTCATTTTCACACTGCAATGCTTTGACAGAAAGCCAAGTTTTCTGAAGCTCCAAGGAATTTTTCTGCACTTAGAAGGAGAGGTAATATTAAAATAATGACATTTTTCTACAAGATACATTTTTGTAGAAAAAAGAATTTTCTCTTCCTGTTGTTGTTAGTGTATTTAAAATGAAGTACTGACTGTAATAAATACTGGCAGCCTGATACTAAAATCTGTTTTTGTTTCTAAAGGCATGCACATTTGTTAGTTATTTAGAAGAATCTCATGCAGGCTGGAGTAATAAACAGAGCAATGTTTGTTTAAAATAAAAAGAAGCATGTATAGTGAACATATGGAGGAAGGGTAAGGAGGTCTAAAATATCAGACCTTTCCAGATCTGAAACAAGTCTTTCTTCTCTTGCTGTAAAATTATATTCGTTACTTCCCCACCCAAATATATAACCAAATTCTTCTGTTTGAACTGCACAGTCCTGCTAACAAGTCTGGAAAGACAACTTGCTTGCTGCAGATTGTAAATCTGAGAGAAAAGCTGAAGTAAGATGATCCACTTTGCATTACCAGGACCCAGCAAAAGGTTCTTGCATTCCACTGACATTCCTTCAGAAATATTTAATCCAAATTTTCTGACCTCCTTTCAGACTATGGTGCTCTTTGAGAAAGACAACTATCTTAATATCTGGTAAGTCAGTGCTACTCTAAATGGTGGCCCTGGAACAAGTATCAGTCCCTCACAAACTTCCAGGAATGAAAACATAATAATTTTAGCTGGTGCCTGGCATGCTGAAATGAAAAGTGCTGCCTCTTCCTGCCATGAGATGACCTGAGAAGCACTGTTCTAAGTTGTATAATGTAGGATGTGTGTGCGTGTTGTTTGCACACACACACCCTCTCCCAGTTTAGGGCAAAGCCTCATCAGATGCCTATCTATGGTCAGAGTTTGGAAATATTACATTTTTGGGCTACAAGTCCCAGTATCATCAGCCTTAGCAGCCTATATATGTTTTTTTCCTGGCAAGGGAGCTTCAAACCCCCATATAAAGGCTTATGGCATAACCTCTCCAAAAAGGGATACCTGGCACATGTGTCATTATCTAGTAGGCAATAGCCACTTGAACTATTTAAATCACTTAATAATTGAAAATTACACCAGTGTTGCTCTTGGTTTTATTGAAATGTTGTTCACTTATGGTCTTCTGTAAATCACCTTAGGACATTGTAAGATTAAGGGCGAAATAAAAATGTTACATTCTGGGAAACACTGCTGCTACTGAAAGCTAAACATGAATGTCTATCATGAGAGCATTATATTCCAGTCCTTGGGACATTCAATGAGGCATATGAAGTGATATGAAATCTTATTCCTTTTTTAAAAAACTTTCAGGTATACAGTAGATTTATCAATCAAAATAGTATACAGTACCTCCTTTCCTCCTTTTAAAATATATTGGACAGGGAAATATGCCATATTTTACACGAATAAAAAAGAAGAAAAGAGAAGAAAAATCCAACACACCTTAAGTATACTTCATATCAGTTTTTCACTTTCCCCAATTACAGCTTATATTACATACATATTACATTTTATTGTAACTTTATTTTAAATTTGCTTTTAGGGTATTTGTTGTAATATTTACTTATGTTTTAGTTAACTATGTCTTATCGGATTGTTTTGTTTTATTTTTCATCACAATGCTTATTTTTTCACCATAAGCTCACTGTGCTTTATTGTGTATTATTTTAATTCCTTTGTACTCACCTGAGGTGTTGAATGCCTGCCTTATTGTGTGTGCTTAAACTGCCCTGAGTCCCTTCGGGGACAGGGGGTGCTCTAGAAACAAGTTTTATTAGATTATTATTATTATTATTATTACATATTACCTGTGCCATGCATCTTTTATCTACTTATACATATTATACACTTACACACACACACACACACCTTATTTTGTTCCACCTTCACCTGAACTGGCCACCTATTTCCAGTGTGGTCATGAGTGAAATTGAGATGCCCTTGACCAGCCCAAGAGTGAGCCAGGATTTATTCATGACTCATCTTTCTAGCACCATCTTCCATTGCTTCTCTGCTAATAATTTGTTTTGAACTTGTGCCAGGGTAATAGTTGAGTAGTTATGAGTTGTTCTCGTGTGGTAAATCCCTGTATATAAAACAACTATACAGTATTAAATATTTAACAGCATCTAGTTCACTTTTGTGTAAAATAATGTGTGTTTTCAAGATCAGCTTAATAAACAACAAATGCAGCAACGTACAATTCTACTGATGATGTCAGAACATGAAAAGTCTTATTTATGGCTCGTTAATAATGATGAACAGTGGCTTTCTCCATAAGCATCCTTCAAGTAATCCCAAATCACAATGCACAGCCAATGCATAAAACTACTGCAATTTATATTACCTGAATGCTCCAGTCTATATGAATGTGGAATGTTATTTCATTTAATCATACAAATTAAAAAGGCAGGCTTTAAAGTTTTGCATTCAGTATAAGCTAATAAACTCTGTTTTGTATGGTCAGGAGAGTCACTGGTACACAAACAATGGAAAAACTAAGTCAAAGTACACACCCAAGTTAGGAATTCAACACAAAAGATAGAAAGAATATTACAAAGTGTTGTGAGAATGGTTGAGAAACTTGTTTTTGAAAGATGAAAAATTCTGCTGAGAAGAAACCTGGACTGATAGCCTTTACAGTTCAAGACTTACTCAACATAAAATTCACATGTTTGTTGTTCACAAATAATATGTGTCTAAATTTTATTTTCTATAGGGAAAGTGTTGGTTTTCCATGCAGAAAATGCTGTTTTCTGTGCAAAACGGCCACATGAGCATTTTCTGCATCTGAATCTCAATTTGCAAACAAACTTTGCAAATCCTTCCTGCAGCAGGAAAAAATTGTGAAAATTATGCAAGGTTACCTTTGATGAACCTTCAGTTAATCCATCAGGGTTGTTATGTCTGTGTGCCTATTAAACAAGAATTGTTCACCAAGTTTATCATAGCAGGCAGAAACTATGGATGGGGTGGGGAAATGTGACTAAATGAATCTGGACAAAGTATGGATCATTAGATTTGCCAGAAAACACAATATCCCAGGCACAAACAATTGTAGTGTGTGACAATATTCCTCCCTGGTCTCTTTCTGACAACCTAATACATTTATTTATAAGGAGAGTGTTTCCATGATACCACTTCCCAACTAGTAGACTTTCTTTTCTGTTTGGATACTGTACTATTTTTTTCTACAGAATGGGAAATGGCATTGCTCTAAAAATAACTGAAATAAGACGATCACTATTTCTTATTACATGTTGAAAGGGGTGAGCCACCCATGTGGACTGTCAGCATGCTGCATTTCTAAAATCAGCTTAATTCATTTAGCTATAAATGGAAACCATGTTTTCAGCGTGTGTTGGGGAAGTTAGTTAAATATGTGCAAGAACTTGCCAAATAGTACTTTCTATAAAAGAAGGGAAAGAGTCTCATGAATTGAAGGCAGTGTTTTGGTTGAAAAAAAGGAGTCTCCCAGAATGAAAACGCTTCTTGTAATCACATATCAAAAGTCTAATACCATTTATAAAAAACAGAAACTACTTCATGAAACTGATTGTGTTTACAGTTTGGAGCCCAAAGTCTGCCCTCCTATAGCTACTGTTTTATGTAACTGCATTTATGGCCTTTAACAGAGCTGACTTCCTACTTAGAGCTGAACTCTGGATTATGCATTTATCCAGTGAATGTCGAACTGGCTATCTCTCTCCTTGGTTACAAAAACAGTAGATTATGCAGAAAGAGACACAAATAAACCAAAAGATGAATCCATCAGCATCACACAAGTTTCTGTACAAATCAACAAATCAGAAACATCATTGAATTACAGAGCTCAGAGATACCTCAAAAATCTTCTTCAACACTCATTTAATGCTGGAAATCCATTGCTACAGCACTCTTGATAGATGGGCTCATGAGATAGGTCTACTTCAAATAAAGGAGATCTCACTGTGGAGTAAACTTCACAGATGTACAGTATTCCAAACTCTTTTGAGTACTGTCAATTAATGAGCTAAATTTGCAGATAGCAATTATATTGTTTACCAGCCTACTACTATCCTTTTGGACTACACAAGTAAAGCACTCCAATTTCACTTTAATTGCCATGGCTACATCTTTTGGAAAACTGGTATTTAGAGTTTGGTGAGGAATTGGAGCTCTTCAGCAAATTCTAGAATTCCACAGGATAGAACAAATTCACTCCTGTAAGAATTTTCATGGGAAAATGGTATCTCCACTGAAGCTTAATCACCAATCCTTGTTTCCACAACAACCTCAAATTTTCAAAATCCAATTGTCACAGAGATAGAAAGTTTGGTGAAATCTTCTTAACTGGGGTTCTGTGAATTTGTTCTTAAGTTGAATTTGTTTGTAAGTCAGAACAGGTATATTTTTAAAGTTTAATTCCAGCCATGTTGGGGTGTGTGTGTGTGTGTGTGTACACACACAAACAAACAAACTTTGGATAGCACATGGAAGGGTTAACACCGCTTTGGTGTTTGTTTTGCTATCTGTGTCTCTGTTAAGAAGATTTCACCACACTTCCTGTCTCTGATAATTGCATTTTGAAAAGTTTGGCTTGTTGTGGAAAAAAGGATTGATGATAAAGTTTCAGTTGAGACACATTTTTCCTATGATAACTCTTTTCAGGAGTGAATTTCCCTTCCTAGGGGTAGATTTCTCTCACTTCCTATTGTCCCATTCCTGTTCTTAACTATGTTCATTTGTGAGTTGGATGTTTGTAACTTAGGGATGGTCTGTATTGAGCAAAAATTAAAGAAATTGGGCAACCTGACATTTCTAGCTTGTTTTGAGAAAGCACATGTATATATATCTAGCCACCAAAATGAGAACTATAAGATCGGTGAAAGGAAAAAAGAATTCCAAGATACATTTTGGAATATGCTTTCCAGTGCTATTTTTTGTTTACTTATGCAAGGCTGAACTGACCTGGTTGTTTCATTTCACTTGTGCATATTGTTAGTTTTTGATCAAACATTTGCTGGATGTCACTTACTTGGTGTTCTCTTTTATGGCAAAGGAACCTATTCCTATTCTTTTTATGTTAGCTCTGTGTATGGTAACAACTTTTATGTTAAAGTAATGCGCAGGAACACATTTACTTCGTTAATTTAAGTATTCCTGTACAAAGGATTTGCAAAAGGACTAATCTTCTTGCTGAAGTCTTCTTCCCAGGCATTTTTCCAAAGATGAAAGTGACTGTTTGGGAGTACAGCTCTCTCTTTGTGTTGTTACTTCCTAAGTTGTAATCATGATACAGTCCTTAAGGGTTGGAACAATGTTCCTGTTTGCATCATGAGACTCCTATTTGTGGAGAAATTATCATCCTTTCCTGTGATCTCTATTCAAACAGTGTTTTGTCAAGGGAATCTGGACCTGTGTGCCTAAAAGGAACACAAATCTCTTTGTCAAAAAGTGGTGCTTCACAAGGCTTGGAAGAGAAAGAAAAGAGTAAAAGTAACTAAGTTATTCTCTGAAAACAGTCACCAGAGGCTCATAAAAACATGCTTTTTAAATTTTACATAACAGGATTCACTTTCAAATCCTGGGAGAAAAAGTTTGCAGGGTTGCTTTGTGCAAGATACTTGCAAAGGTTAAGATGTGAGCTGTCACCATTATGTTATACATAGCATTACTGAAGGGGGAGGGAGAGACCTGGCTACTCCAATTTTCCATCTCTGCAGCCAGACTCCCTCTAAACAATTTCCTGTGCCCGTTTTACATTTGGGACTAAATTGTTGCTAATGCAAGGATTCAGTTAACCGCAACCGATAGACAAATACCTTTACTTATCACTAATGGATTACAACACTTGACTGCAAAAGCCATTTAAACCTTAAACAAAAGCACATTCTACAACACACATTTACATCCACAGAGCCAGACAGCTGCTGCTACAGCACATTTTTATTATGCCTGTGAGAGGAGGAGGAATGGCTGGAACTTGATTCTGGTTGTATGCTTGCACACTTAAATAACTGGGATAGTTGATTTTGTGAGCCCTAAAAGCAAAAATAATAACTTGCAGCATAAACAGATGCACGGAAGATAACTAGTCTGATATTTAAATGCATGCACACACATATCTTAGTCAAAACTTTTGTTCATATTAGGAAATGCATGGAGAATAACCAGCTGCAATTACAATTTCACTAAGCAAAGTTCATAAAAGCAATACACCTAGCACTAAACACTACACTAGCGTGCATTGCCACTGCAATGGTGATTCAAATTCACATGCGTGGATATTAATATACAAATATAGAATATATATTTATATGTCACAATGGGGCAACATAAAGCAGGACCATATGTATGTGTTGTACAAGGGATGTAAATTATAAAGAAAAATAACAGAGATTGTGCTTCTTCACTTTAATCTGAGCAACAGTCATGTTTAATAGAACCTGGTCAGCAACTCTATATGCATCTTATATTACTCTCCATAATCCCCTTTAATAAGCAAAACCAAAACACCTTTCAGATCCACTTAGAAATTGGTCTTTGATGATCCATTTTCAAACTGCTGTCTTTGTACTCCATGCTACAAATGTAACATCAAACAGTTAAACAAAGCACCACAAATCCCTATATAATGTACTACTTTGGTCAATATTTTAAAAATGTATTACAGCTGGACATCCTTATCCACAGATTAGAAAGAGCTTTTTTAAAAAAATCCAGAAAACAACATTGATTTTACCATTTTATAAGGGACACCACTGCACTATGCCATTGGATATAATGGGACATGAGCATCCACAGATTATCGTATCAACAGGAGGTCTTATAACAAAATCCCTGTAGATACCAAGGTCCCATTATAATGTATTATTTCAATGAATAATATTTTATATGGTATTTGATGTATTAGTGTATTTAATAAATTAATTTTTAAGCAAGATACACAGAGGAAAAAAGGGACTCGTTTGAATTCTAAATGTGGACTCTGAAAAACCCAGCCACAGAAACTACTGGTTGACCCAGGGCAGGTGATGCTCTCTTGGGCAAGATGAAGCTGATAGCAAAACTCCTATGAATATATAAAAAAAAACTTGCAAAGAAATCTCTATGATGAGGATTGCTGGAGTTGATCTGGAGTCACATAAAATAAGCTCCTATTGGTTGATAGACATATTTGTTTCCAACAACAGTTTGGTCTGTCCCTAACACTGGCTTCCCTTGGGGGTGACTTAAGTGAAATATATTTGGGTGAAATGCTGTCACATCTGAAATCACGAGTGTTCTTAATTTCTTTAACAATCAATATGTTTTGCCCTTGCTGTCTTGCTTGTTTTTTCTCTTCCTCTTCAGCACATTAAACATAGGAGCATATGGGGCATCTTTTTTGTTGTTGTTGCCAGTGATGCATGCAGGGGGACCTCCAAAATCCAGCAAGCATAAATTGTGGCTGCACAGCATCTAGCAGATCCAATACAATATAAAAGCATTTTCTTTGAGATTAGGCAGGCCTCCTTTATAAAGGGTATTTTCCAAAACAACAGCAGAGATGGACATTACTGAGGATAATAACAGAATAATGCAGGATCCCCTCTCGAGCTTCAATCAGTGAATGCCTCAATCCAAAACCTGCAGGAGCCAATCTTGTATTGTGCTTCCAAATTTCCCACTCGTTCTATTTGAGACTCTCTCTGTGTTGGTAGGAATGTGGCTAGGCACACACAATGGTCAAAAATGCCTGAGCAAGCCAACAACAAACTAACACTATGAGCTGTACCTCTGTACTGTTTTTCTAACACCACTTGGGTAGTCCAGGCACGGAGAAATTCAGTATGAACCATTTGACATGGCAACATGTGGCACAAGCCTGGAACCTGCTGGCAACCAATCAAATGCTGATTTTGGTAAACTGCTGCACTGCTCCTCCTTCCCAAGTCATACTTCCAACCATTCCCCCTCCCCTAAAGTATTTTGCATATAATTGCATAAAAGTTATAAAGATGTGAGTCCATAAGGTTTGCAAACTCTCCCTATATTTGCTGTACTGTATATACCCATCTATAGTCAAACTCATGTATAAATCAAGGGCAAGTCTGGGAGCCAAAATTAGGGCTATTGATATGACCCATGGATAAGTCGATGGTCATTCCATAGAGCCAGGGGACAGCTGCACCTTGCTGTCATTTTCCTGCCCAGGCTTTCAAAAAAGTGGAAGGAAGGGCAATGGTGGAGAGAGCAGATGGGTCCATGCTTCTTTTAAGTTCTCCTAGGACACATCAAGCTCTCATCTTTCACTGCTCTATTTGGACATGGTTCCCCCTTTTTTGGACAACAGTTTAGGTACAGTGCTTACATGGACCCGTGGATAGGCTGATCCAGACATTTGGATCAATTTTTGACAAAAAGGTTCAGACTTATGCATGAACATATGCAGTATATGCAAAATAACCCTCTTTTTATTTATTTTTAGAGAACATGGGGTCTTTTGCAGGATATAAATGAGCATAGGAACAAAACTGCTACTCTCAAGGATTTCTTTTTAGAGCAGCGAGTGGATCTCTGCTGCATAACCGAAACCTGGATCAACGATGGCGATGAAACCTGCCTGCACGAGCTAGCATACCCTGATTATGTTGTTACTCACCAGAATAGGAATGGGAGGCGGGGGAGTGGCTATCCTCTCCCGTGACCTGTTACATCTTAGAGCGGTCCCTGCACTGGAAACAGACGGGATTGAAAGTGTCGGCCTGAGTGTGTCGACCATGGCGGCACTGGGCCTCTCCCTCTTAAACTCGGGCCCCACACATCGGGCTGGACACACTCTCGATCTGATCTTCTCTGCAGGTGTCCAAGTGTCCGTCACCTCTGTAACCGAGGTGCCATGGTCGGATCACTGTGCTCTAAGAGTCCGGGTTGAGACGGCACCACCCCCCCGGCAAGGGTGCCGAACCAATTTGGGTTCGCCCGAAGGGACTTATGGAACCAACCAGGTTCCTGAATGCCCTGAGGGATTTGGAGCCTGTCAGCGTCTCGCTCGAGGAGCTAGTCACCACCTGGAACTGTAAGTTATCCACGGCTCTCGACGAGATTGCCCCTAAGCGCCCTCTCAACCCCCGCAAGCGTTGCTCTCCATGGTTCACCAAAGATCTTAGAACCATGAAGCGGGAGAAGAGACGGCTGGAGCGCATGTGGAGGAAGCTCCGTGACGGGCCTTCACAATCAGCTTATAAGCTCTTTAGTGAGGCTTATGAGCATGCGGTCAAGGAGGCGAAAAATTCTCATTATGCCTCCTTGATAGCGTCTGCAGATTCACGCCCGGCCCAATTGTTCAGGATAATTCGGCAGTTGACGATGGTCCCTACCATCCCAAAAAATGATGATCGGGCCCTTTCCGCCGAGGCTTTCCAGAATCATTTCGCAGACAAGATTGCGACGCTCCGCCGGGACCTCCCTGCCATGGTTGATACAGTACAGGAGCTTGAGACTCCGTGGCCCTCCGCCGGGTCCACCTTCGACCGGTTTCGGCCACTGGACGCAGAGGATGTTGACAAGATTGTCGCAGCTCTTCGACCAACCACCTGCTCCCTCGACCCGTGCCCCTCCACGCTGATTCGAGCTTGCGTGGAGGGGTTACGAGGCCCTCTGTTGAATATAGTCAACTGCTCCCTTGAGCAAGGAGCTTTTCCAGAGGAGTTAAAAGAGGCGGTGGTTAGTCCATTGCTGAAGAAGCCCGGGTTAGATCCTGCGGCTCCCTCCAATTACCGCCCAGTGTCCAATTTACCGTACCTGGGCAAGGTAATTGAGAGGGCAGCAATGGACCAGCTGCAGACATTCCTGGATGATGCAACCTGGCTTGACCCCTTCCAGTCCGGCTTCCGTTCAGGCCATGGGACAGAGACCGTCCTGGTCTCCATCACAGACCTACTCCGTTGCCACTTGGATCGAGGCGGATCGGCGCTGCTCGTGTTATTGGACCTCACGGCAGCGTTTGATACTGTCGATTACCAACTTTTGACACACCGCCTGGCGGGCTCCAAAACCGCCTGCAGCGAGTGAAGTGGGGAGGGTGGCCTCCGAGGGCTCCCCCTTACATTGTGGGGTCCCTCAGGGGGCCATTCTCTCCCCACTGTTATTTAACATCTACATGCGACCACTCGCCCAATTGGTACGGAGTTTTGGGCTGGAATGTCATCAGTACGCTGATGACACCCAGCTCATTCTGAGGATGGACCCCGGGGTGGAATCTGTACCCGATAAGTTCCATCTCTGCCTAGAAGCCGTAACTGGATGGCTGCGAGCCAGTAAGTTGAAGGTGAACCCGACGAAGACGGAGATCTTGTGGCTGGGCCGCCCGGAGAGGGTAGAGACCCAGTTGCCGACGTTTGATGGTGTGGCACTTCGCCCACAGCCCCTAGTTAAGAGCCTTGGGGTCCAGCTAGACACCCAACTGTCGATGGAAGCGCAGATTGCCTGCGCTTGCAAGACAGCGTTCTACCATCTGCGGCAGGCGAAACGTCTGGCTCCTTACCTTCCCGCTGCGACCTGGCCACGGTGATCCAAGCCACGGTCATCTCGAGGCTTGATTACTGTAATGCGCTGTACATTGGCCTACCCTTGTCGGCGATCCGGAAACTTAAGCTGGTGCAGAACGCAGCAGCGCGCCTGCTGTCGGGAGCCCCAAGATCTGCGCATGTGACCCCACTCCTGCGTGCACTGCACTGGCTTCCCATCGAAATCAGGGTCTCCTTCAAGGTGTTAGTTCTAACTTTCAAGGCCTTATATGGTTTGGGGCCAGTGTACTTGAGGGAGCGTCTTACCCCATACAAACCCAGAAGATCACTGCGCTCAGAGGGGCTTAATCTACTAGAGGTCCCTAGTATTAAGATCTGTAGGCTGTCGAGCACCCGGCAGAGAGCATTTACAGTGGCCGCTCCGACCCTCTGGAATTCTCTGCCGGAGGAGATACGAGCACTACGGGGTTTGTTGGCCTTCCGCAAGTCTGTGAAGACTTGGCTATATAGGCAGGCATTTGGTCCCAACTGATGCCTCCTTAGTTGCCAGCTGCCAACATACCGTCCTGCCATGTATTGCCTCTGCGTATCATTGCTTGCCGGGATCATTTGTGGGGAGGGGGGCTTTTGGGTATACGTCTTTTATCTGTTTATTGATGTTTTATTGATTTTATGCTGTAAACCGCTCTGGGCTCCAGAGAGAGCGGTCTACCAAATCGAATTTATAAATAAATAAATAAATAGTAATTGTGTTTCAAGTTATAATTTTAGTGTGATATGTGAGGGTCCTGAAAGTAACTTTTTAAATCTGCTCTGCAGCTGCCTTGGTCATCTTAAAAACTCTCTCTGGAGGGTCCTGAGAAATATGGTACGGAGCACAAGGCCTGCTGAAGGAGAAGGAAAACAGATGGGAGACCCAGCCTTTGATTTCATCACCTTTATGCAATTATAGCATGTGTTCCTTCTGCCTGGGCCATTTTGTAAAAGAAAAAAATCAAATTCCTTCAACTTAAGCAATAAAACATCAGCCTACGTAAAATATCTGACTGTAATCTTCCAATATCTAGAACTCAGATGAATAGAGGAAGGTGTCCTGTACCAACTTATCTATCCTAGTACAGTGTTCCTTCACTTATTGCTGGGGTTAGGTTCCAGGACTTTGCGCAATAAGTGAAAAACCGCAATGTAGGGATACTCTATTTATTTTAATATTTGTACATTATTTTAGTAGTTATGCACTATTTTAAGTCTTTATAAACTTAAAATAAAGGAAAGCCCTTCAAGGTTGGAGGGAGGGAAGGAGGACTGAAGAGGGAAAGCGCCTTGGAGAGCGGCAGTGGCAAAACCCAACAAAACAGTGAAAATACCATGATATATATTTAAAATTAATATTTTTTTGAAATCAGCGAGACAGCAGGTCCACAATAAGTGAACCGCAGAGTAGCGAGGGAACACTGTATTGTCTACTTTACAAGGGCAGTGTCTCTCTAGGATTTCTGGTTGGAGTTACCAGAGATTCAACCTTCAACTGTCTGCACTCAGATCATGTATTCAACTACTGTTATTTCTTACTATATTATTGTTGGAGCTAGTAGGACATCATGTGAGAGTTTACTTTCAATATTCCTGTATTACAGTATATTACAAGAGCCAGAATAATAAGAACAGCTGCATATGACAAAAGAAGAATTATTAGGTTGCATTTTAATACTGCAATGTTGTTGTATAGCACAGTGTAAAGTTTGCTTGTTTCTAAAATTCTCTTTTTAAAAGGTGCAGATTGTTTGTTCACATTTTGTATATAGCCCCCCTCCCACAATGAAAGCCTCTGGGGCTGAAATGTTCTAAATATACTAATGACAGAAATGTGGAAAGTGACCTCTCTTTTCAAATGTGTTTTGATTGGTATTTTCTTGGTTGTGTCTAAGTTTTAAAACAACATTTTCTAATAAAAATATTTTACAACAGCCTATCCAGCTTTTATTGATAAACCTTTTCCTTCTTGGAAACCATGAAGGCCAATGAATAGGTATATTTAGCACATTTACATGTCATTCACTGAACAAGGCAGCTCTTGTGAAATGAATGTCTTTCTCCATTATTGTCCTCAGCTGTTGTGACTCTCATCAAGTGAAATAGTTAAGAGTTCCCGTAACTCAGGCCTGTGCTATTTATATTTCAGTGTCCAGATGGGGACGTCCAGTTCCAACAAGTGTTTAATAGGAAAGCTAAGGCTACAGGTTAGCTTCTGGAGTTTCCTTTGGCTGCAAAATCAAATAACCTACTTGCTCTCTGACCCTTTTATAGACCATGAAAGTAGAAGAGTGAAAATGCAAAATTCAAGTAGCAACAAGAAATTTTGAACCATTATAGTCACAGAGGTTATTCAGATTCTATCCTGTCCACCTTTTCAAATAGGAACTGATGGCAAAACCATGGCAGGTTCAAATCATGAAGACAGTCATTGTATCCTTGTTTATTGAGAACTCTCTGATGGGGAGATTATGGTAATCTCTTGGCACGTATTCACCCAGCCATTTTTAAACTATAAGGCAGAAAACCTATCCTATTCCTTTAGACCACCCCAAGTCCACTGGAAATATAATTCTTAAACCCAGTATCAGGCATGTAGCCAGGGGAGGGGGGGCTAAGGGGGCTTCAGCCCCCGGAATTCTCAGGGTGGTCCGCGAAAAGGCCTTACTGGTACATTATTTAAACTGTTATGTTTATTCATATCATGATCTGATCACCATGCTCATTATATCCCACATTAATGGGGTTATTGGGATAACAATACAAACAATTTGCCAGGGTAGACCCTCTTCCAGCCAGTCTCAGCCCCCCGGAACCAAACTCAGCCCCCGCCCGAATCAAAATCCTGGCTACGGCCCTGCCCAGTATGTAACCACTGAGTTCAAGAGCTATTAATATGGCTCTAAACCTGTGTCATAGGAAATGGCAAACTATAGGGGTGAGGGTTGAATCAATATATGAGGAAAAAGGTCTGTGACTTAGGAAGTAACAAGGGCTCATATACATCTCAGAAATAGTTCATTCTGTGCATATTCTCTTGTCTTAGTTCTTGTAATAGTTCTCGTGTCTTAGTTCTTGTAATAGTTGAGTTAAACCACATTTTTAATACATAAGCCTCGAGGGATTCTTCAGTTTCCATTATATCTTTTCACCTCCACATACTTCAATTCTCTCCTTCCTCAGAAAATAAAGGGATGGGGGAAAATCATGTGTGAGAGAAGACTGCAACATTTGGTCCCAAAACTCCTTCAAGGCTTTTTAGTATAGGCCTAGACCCAACACGAACAGTAATGGAATGAAAAATACTATGAACACAGTTGCTCTCAATTAACCTTTGCGTGAGTAATAGTGCAGAAGCAAGTGTGCACACCCAACCTCCTTGTGTAATAGGACCAAGAATCACATATATTGTTTGTGCATTCCTCATTGTCCCTACCTATGGATGGAAGGAAGGGACAGGATTAGATCCAACTTCAACTTGATAGAGCATAGCATTCTAACAGGCACGCTTGTGGTTCCTCTTCCTCTCCATTGCTACCTAGCGGAGGACACATGGACAGCAAGCAACAACCACTTGTGTTCCTGCAGCTGAATGCACAATCTTGGATCACCAGACATCAAGGAATATTTCTGTTTCTTTATTAGCCTAGTGGCAGGAACAAAGCCAGATATGAATACAGTTATAGGGAGTGATTTCCAGCCATCAGAGTTTAGGTGGCAGAGGTTGAACATTGTTGTGGATGGAGAACTCTGTCTGCAGTGACCAAAAAAGGGCAAGTATGTGTTTTCAAGTTGTCTGTCAGTTTATGGAGACACTGATAAATTTCACAGGGTGTTCTAAGGCAAGGGATACTTAGAAGTGGTTTTGCCCATTCCTTCCTCTGAAATATAACCAACACAAGCTTAATTTGCTACATCGGCATATGTCACTAGCAAGATTCTAGCCAAGAACAGAGTACTAAGTGACCATTAAAATATTTCATTTGCACTGTAAATAAACTCGTAATAGCAAAATAAACAAAGCACACTTTTTATAATGCTAACTTTAGACATTTCTACTAGTCCACTGGATCTAGAACAGGGACACCCAATGGATTAAGGACACAGTGGCAAAACTCATTTTTGTATCATATAAAAGAAATACAGAATAAAGATGTGGAGGCTGCCATAATCCTTTGCCTATTTGAGATAGATGGGTAAAGAGGAGTGCCAACAATGTGAAAATTGATAGAGTAAGAGGTTGAGGGCAAGGGAACCAAATGAATCAAGTGAATGCATGACCTTTCCCATCTCCTTTATTTGTGTACCACTGACAGCCTGATGTGTGCCATACCTATAGCAATATGTTTCAAAACCTTAGATCTAGCTTTACCTCAACAGATTTCTAAACATCCAGTCCGTACTGAAACTATCCAGCACTCCTCTTTATAAATGTAGCCTTAGAACTAAGCACTCCTCATGTTAGGATTTAATAGAAATGGGCAGATAATTTACAACTTAAGACCAAAAAAATACTTCTGATGTGCAAATAACTGAAAGCTTCACTATCTCCCTGTAATATCTTTAGATAGTAGTGTGTCTGAGGTTACAAGTAGATGAATTATATCAGAAAGGCTGTAATATCTCAGCATTTACTGTAAATCTCCAAAGATCTTGGAATTTCTCCTCTTTTTTAAAGGAAAAATGCTCCATTTTTATATTTACTGTTAAAATACACATTTAAAATATATGACATCTTTAAGGCCTTGAAAATGATTCTACCAAAAGGATACCCCCTCCTCCTTCAGAAGTTGCTGCCATTTGTTACAAAACTTGTCCTGAGCTGTCAAGCATACCCTTTCAATCAAAGCAACAGCTGCCAGACTGATATAGCACTGCCCCAGAATGAGAGTGCTTGAATGGTTACATGCCCTGTTTGTCTCAAAAGATGACTCCAGCTTTGGTAGCAAAGGTAGGAGAGAAAGCAACATAAATTATAGTACTCAGTGTTAATGCAATGAATTGGAGACATAACATAGGACTTCAAAACATTTTATTGAGTATGCTATCAGAAGTGAACATATATGCTTTAACATTATTCATTTAATATATGAAATTTTAGATACTTACCTTATAGACACAGTGCTACTTCCCAATTAAGCACAGCTGGGAAATTGGGAGCCAGTTATTTGATAAGAAGCACAATGATCTTTTTTCATAGAATTAAGTTAGAAAAGGCCATAAGGGCCATCTAGTCCAAACCCACCACCATGTAGGAAAACACAAAGAAAGCACTCCCAACAGATGGCCAATCAAGTCTGATTACAGCTAAGCAGCTATTGTATCACATCCATGTATTGTAGGTAGCATTGTTGTTTAAAATTGCAATCAATGGGAGTTTCAGAAGTAAAAACTCATGTAAAGAAGTTGACAAAAAAGGATTTAAGTATATAAAGCTCATAACCATATCAATGGAAACTCTAGTCAAAGGTGTATTCATTGGTTGCTTTCAGATACAAGCCAGTAAATTTACATGTATGAAAAAAAGAGCTGAGGCCTGGTTTTCTGCATATCGTGATTGCGTAAATGAGTTCCTTGCCATCAAGAAACACATGCCTTATGAACATTTCTCCATCTCTCTCATTCCGTTCTCCATCTCTTTATTTTATTCAAACAAACATTCCCGCAGTCCTGCAAGATCACATAAAAGCTGGCTTTGTTCCAGTATCACAGTAATGGTTAGTTAGTGAAACATTTGTTGAAACAGTGTTTAAATCTCAAACCATATTTGAGCTTCCAAATATGCAACATACTTTACAGATTCTTGTTCCCTTTCACTTCACATTCTCTTGAAACTTGTTTTGCATAATCAGAAATTCT
Organism: Anolis apletophallus; assembly: GCA_030556195.1. Lineage (NCBI taxonomy): Eukaryota > Metazoa > Chordata > Lepidosauria > Squamata > Anolidae > Anolis > Anolis apletophallus. Next base: position 20,966,379 of record JARBWK010000001.1, read on the forward strand.
CTTCCATCTCCATATTGTTGATTTGTTGAAGTACAATGAAGTTATTAACTATACCAGGGCTGTCCAACTGGCGGCCCCGGGGCCAGATCCGGCCCCATAGCCTGTTGGACACGGCCCCACCTATGCCCTCAGCCGCCATTTTTAAATTTTTAAAAAAATCGATTTTTAAAAAGGCGGCGGGGGAGGGGGAGGCGGGGCAGGGAGGAGGAAGAGAGCTAGCTCCTCCTTTTGGCGCCCCCTTCCCTACCTAGGAAGGAAGGGAGGCGCGAAAGGCAGAAGGCGGCGCCAACGGAGCGCGTCACAGGCCTGGCGTGACGCACTGCCCCTGCCCCTGGCCCGCTCACTCCTTTCGGAGCCCCCTCCTTCCTAGGCCGGGAGCCGCGAAAGGGGCAAAAGGCGGCGCCAAGAGCAGCGTGTCACAGGCCTGGCGTGACGCACTGCTCTTGGCGCCGCCTACTCCTCCTTTTCGGCGGCTCCCCCGGCCTAGGAAGGGGGGGCACCGAAAGGAGGAGTAGGTGGTGCCAAGGGGCAGCGCATCACGCCAGGCCTGTGACGCGCTGCCGTTGGCGCCGCCTTCTGCCCTGGCGCCCCTCCCTTCCTAGGGCAGGGAGCCGCCGAAAAAGGGCAGAAGAAGCGGCGCCAAGAGCAGCGCGTCACAGGCCTGGCGTGACGCGCTGCTCTTGGCACCGCCTACTCCTCCTTTCGGCGGCTCCCCGGCCTAGGAAGGGAGGCGCAAAAGGAGGAGTAGGCGGTGCTAAGAGCAGCGTGTCACGCCAGGCCTGTGACGCGCTGCTCTTGGCACCGCCTACGCCTCCTTTTTTGGCGGCTTTAGGAGGGGGCGGGGCCTGGGCTGGGGGCGGGGCCGAGTGGCCCCGCAGGTCATCAGTGACCTCTTATCCGGCCCTGGACCCGCCAGAAGTTGGACAGCACTGAACTATACTATGTCAAGTAACAATTCACACCCAACTATGGTAAAGCTTTCTTGGCCAGGTTGATTGTTGTGTTTGATCTGAGTCTGTCTTTTATGACTTGAGTCATATCACAGACAAACACATCTGTATTCCTGGAAGAAGGTAATACTACTTTGCTGGCATACTCTAGCAAGCCATATGTGGCATAGAGGACAAGTGAAAACAAATGGGAAGAGCAAAGGGTCTTTATTCTAATACCACAGTTGTCGGAAATAACAAGACAGTTGCAAAGTAGTCAGATATTTGACACTTCCCACAAGCCAGAGAAAGTTTACATTGGCTACTGTGTGATGCTGCAGTCTAAGCCATTGTTCTTTCTTCTCCTCATGATTAGCAGTTAAGATCATGTTGGTCTAATCAGAAACACTAATTTTAAAAGTAAACTAAAGCAAGCTTTTGATATTACTAACATTTCTCTCTTCGCTTACATTCATTACACAATTGATATTCCAGGAATAACAGTTAAAAAACACATAGAGGTTCTTAAGGTGATGTTTCTACCACCTGCTGCATGGATTCACAAATAAGCTAAGGTTAAAAATGGGTTTTTAAAAAATGCATGGTTTTCCCACTTTCACCAGAGTCCTGTGCCCCTAGCTTCCACAAAAAGCAGACGGTCTGCAGCATTGAAAACTAACACTTGTAGATTTGTATTGCTCCTCTATACTTGTGTGGTATTTTACTTGAGGTAAGTTAAGTTTTGACCATAAACTAACTACCTGATGGAAAACTGGATGTGGGATTATCTGTTTGCTTTGGTTTTATCTGAAACTGCCAAAAGAACAGCAACTTTGTTCTGCAGCTGTTTTGTTTTTGGTTCTTTTCTGCTAACTTCTACTGTGATTCTATCCAATTTGGATTATGTCACAACTAAATTCCTATTGGTTCCTTCAGAGTGCTTTGTGATCGCTCCCTGAATGAGCATTAAGAAAATGCTACATATCCACTTAGACATTGAGATGTTGCACTGGAACTCCCAGCAATCCTCATCACAGATCATGCTAGCTAAGGCTGCTATGAGTTACAGCCCAGGAACATCTAGATGAGTACACAATTCCCGCCTCTGCTTTACAGGGAATTATTCAGTTACATGGCTAGAACAGCAGCAAATCATGTAACATACAGTTGTTGGTTAATGGAAATATTATCTGCAATTGCTTATTACATAAGCCACTATGTATCTGACTTTCTGAAGTTTATTAAACATTTGTGCAGCTCAAAAGGAAAGTCTGGAAAGCTTGAGAGTTTTAAGAACTGCAGATTGATTCCTACCACCTGCTGCATAGATTCACAAAGAAGCTCGATACCCTTCCATAGCTGCCAATAAATGGGGAATGCATTCCAAAGAGTTATACTCTCAACCCCACCTGGAAATAGCAGTTTTACTGAGAATATGCAGACAATCTAGTTCTGTGACAAATCCTCCTCTGTTGTTTAGGATAGAAGCACACATGTTCTTGGAAGTTAAAAAAAAACGATTTGAAGACGACACAGAACCTTTGAGGTTCCCATTCCCTCACACTTCAAAATCCCCAATAGTAAGGAGATATGAAGATGAATTGAGAGAGTGAAATACCAAGGAGTTGTGGTCAGAAAAGGCAGATGCAAACTGAACACTTAACACCTTGAAATACCAGACCATAGTGCAGTGGTATAATGGAGCACACTGGGAATATGCGGGTAGGGTGGGTGGGTGGGGTGGGGGGAATTTATCCCCACAACAATTATCCCAACCTGTCCTGCATAAATTGTGCAAAAATACACAGTGTTCCTTCACTTATGATAGGTGTTACATTCTAGGACTACCCCTGAAAAATGAAAATCCATGAAGTAGGGACGCTATATATGTATATGGCATTCCGAGGGGGAGGCAGAAGCGAGGAGGGATTTAAAGTCACCGCACACCTTTTTTTTGCTAGCTACCCCTGCTTTGCTTTGCTGCCTCTCTCCCGAGGGGGAGGGTGAAACCCCCTTCCACACTCAATTGTTGCCAGGATTAGAATGGCGCTCTGGGCAATGGCAACCATTCATAAACTGGGAGGCAAAAATCTGTGAAACAGCAAGGCTGTGAAAAGCAAACCGTGAAGTAGTGAGGGAACATTGTATGTATGATGGGAGTAGGAGAAGCTAATTCTTTTAGTATATGCCCTGGTTGCTATTCAGCGACACTGTGCTTCAAACCCTGCCCTGCCTTGGAAAGTCAATGGGCAGCCCCAGCTGGCTTCAGAAATCAGACCAGCCTTGAGAGCAAAACAAAATGTGGACTATTTCTTTCTGGTCCAGTCTTAGATCAGAAAGGCCTGCTCTCTGGGTTCAGAAATATGTTGACTGTCTTCCCTGGGAAGCCTCCACTGCTGTAGTGCTGTCTGTCTTGTTGTAGACACAGAGGTTAGCCACACATGATAGGGCTAGGAAAGAATTGTATCTGCATTTTGTTGGGTCTATAACGTCTGAACGTGAAGACATTGCCCATTTCTGATTCAGACAATGCATTCCAAAGACAACAGAGCTAGCAATTAATTAATGAATTAAAAATCATAAAACCCCATTGGGTTTTCACAGAATATAACTGATGATAAAATAGCTGAGGAGTTAAAGTGCCATCATTTATATCCCTTGATTTAATATAAAAAAGCAGAGATCCTCTTACTTTTAAAAAATGCCAACAGTATTTTCTCAAATTTTCATGCACTGCTTTTCTATTAGCTCCTGTTCTAGCTGTTTGAGAAAGAAACTTTACAGTTGCCTGATGTTTCAGTCATACTCAAGAAATCCTGTTCTCCGAGTTGGTGGTCTGAAACATTAAGCCATCCACCATTAACTTGACAATTTCTTTTGTAATGCCAGTGTTTGTGCTGACAGGCATTAGGCATCCTTTCTGTCTAGCATTGTAAATTACATATAAAAGAAAACAAAACAGCAAGCTTGTCTGCCATTATAACACATGCACTGCAATGCCTTTTGAGGCTAAAACTGCACACAGCTATATATTGGAAGGCAGAGCCAATGAATGACAGATAGAAATACTTGCCAAGAAACACAGAATTTAAAACCAAGGCTATGCTCCAAAATCTTGCTTTACCATTGACCTTGGCAATAAAATTTAGCTCACCTAACTGAAAAAAATGTGTAACCATGGACCTTAGGAATTAATTCCCTGGGAATTAGGAGGACAAACTTAGTTAAACTGTGTCCTCCAAAACACCATTTATATATTTTGCAGAGAAAAATCTGATTAGAGGAAAATAAAGCTAGCAGGCTGAAGGCCGAAGTATAGATGTCTTAGAAGAACTATACAAAGGAGAGTAGGAAAGGTCAGCATCTCCCAGTTTCCGATTATTTTCAAGAACTCTGAGCAGTGGTGCAGGCTTAAACAAATATTGTCAATAAAAGCAAAGACATGATATTGGAAAACAGTCAAACAGACCATTTTGAAGATAAAATATTTATCATTAATGGATACAATATTGGAATGGTTGCAAATAATATGCAACTAGAAAATACAGAAACAGCGGTCAGCCTGGACAGCTTCAAGGCAGGATTAGACAGATTCATGGATACCAAGGGAACCAGTAGCTACTGAAATGGACATCCAAGTGCCACCTCTGTGTAGATGGAGGCAGGCAGGATTTCCCCCGGGTACTGGTTGTGGGGGGTCGGGAGCAGGTGAGGGTTTTGCCCTCCTTTCTGCTAGAGATCCCTGTGTACAACTAGTGGGCCACTGTGTGACACAGAATGCTGGACTAGATGGGCTGAGGCCCGATTCAGCATGGCTCTTCTTATGTTCTTATGTTCTTATGAATGTCTGCATTCCTTCAGAAGATATAGAAAATGTTTTTGCACTCCAGCAGAAGATATAAAGACAAGTATCTTCTGTGAAAATCACTCAGAAAAAAATAAACCAGGGAATAATTAGCTTTTATGATGCAAAACTCTCAGGATATACAGATATGTGATTGATGTGTGAATTATTAGCTATGCCATTAATATTGATTTCATAGCCTTCCAGATGTTACTGACTAGAGTTTCGGACTACATGTAATACAGATTCTATCCAGAATCCTAAGAATTTGGGAAAGTCTACACCAGGCAAGATTCTGGAAAAGATCGTTAAGGAAGTGGTCTGCAAACACTTAGAAACAAATGCAGTCATTGCTAATAGTCAACACGGATTTAATCACAAACAAGTCATGCCAGACTAATCTGATCTCTTTTTTGATAGAGTTACAAGCTGAGTAGATGTGAGGAATGCAGTGGATGTAGAGTACTTGGATTTCAGTAAAGCCTTTGACAAGTTCCCCCATGACCTTCTGGCAAACAAACTAGTCAAATGTGGGCTAGGCAAAACTACGGTTGGGTGGATCTGCAATTGGTTAAGTGAATGAATGCAGAGGATACTCACCAATGCTTCCTCTTCGTCCTAGAACGAAGTAAGGAGTGGAGTGCCACAGGGTTCTGTCCTAGGCCCAGTCTGGTTCAACATCTTTTTAATGACTTAGGGTTAGAAGACAGGAGCAGAATTCAAAACAATCTTGACAGATTGGAGAGATGGGCCAAAGCTAACAAAATGAAGTTCAACAGTGACAAATGCAAGATACTCCGCTAAGGCAAAAAAAAAGAAATGCAAAGATACAGAATGGGGGATGACTGGCTCAAGAGCAGTACATGTGGAAAAGATCTTGGAGTCCTCATGGACAAGTTAAGCATGAGCCAACAATGTCATGCAGTGGCAAAAAAAAGCCAATGGGATTTTGGCCTGCATAAATAGAAATATAATGTCTAGATCCAGGGAAATCATGCTACCCCTCTATTCTGCCTTGGTCAGACCACATCTGGAATACCGTGTCCAATTCTGGGCACCACAATTGAAGGGAAATGTTGAAAAGCTGGAATGCTAAAATGATCAGGGGTCTGGAGAACAAGCCCTATGAGGAGCGACTTAAAGAGCTGGGCATGTTTAGCCTTCAGAAGAGAAGACTGAGACTCCTCTGAGACATGATGGTCATGTATAAATATGTGAGGAGAAGTCATAGGGAGGAGAGAGCAGGCTTGTTTTCTGCTGCCCTGAAGACTACGACGCAGAACAATGACTTCAAAGTACAGGAAAGGAGATTCCATCTGAACATTAGGAAGAACTTCCTGACTGTGAGAGCTGTTCAGCAGTGGAACTCTCTGCTCTGGAGTGTGGTGGAGGTTCCTTTGGAGGCTTTTAAGCAGAGGCTGAATGGCCATCTGTCAGGGATGCTTTGAATGCGATTTTCCTACTTCTTGGCAGGGGGTTGGGACTGGATGGCCCATGAGGTCTCTTCCAACTCAATAATTCAATGATTCTATGACTCACTGAAAAGTCACTTCTGACTTTTCCAATGAGGCTCACTCATCTGCAGTGAATATTGTGTGTTTCACAGAATTAAATGAACTTTACACTAGTTTAGACGAAGTCAAAGGATACGCCAGAGTTTGCTGGAAACTCCAGAAAAGCCCAAAATTCCAATTCAGACCAGTCCACTGTTCAGATGGGACATCAGAGCCATCACCCTTTTTCTGCGGGTGTGCAGGCATCATTTGCTCTTCTGACTCAGGTAGTTGAATGTTTAAAGTTAACTTTGCTAGTGAATCTGGAAATTCTAGAACCACTAGAAGGAAACTGCTCCTCCATAAAATTATTTCAAGTACCTGCAGGAAAACATACTCTGCCACACACTGGAAGATCTATTGTGTACCTATGTCTGTGTCACTTCCTGGTTATAGGACAAGAAAATGTTTTTTTTTAATTCACAGGGTTTATTTGGTCCAAATGCAAGTGTGAGTATCTACTTGAGATACTTGGCTTGTCTGGGGCCACAGTGAAGAACAAACTGACTGATAATCTGGATTGTGACAGATAGAGATTACTTTTCCATCACTTAGTACCTTCCAAAAGTGCTCCACTGCAATTCCAAAGTGGCCTAGTAGCTGGTGATTATGACGATCTCTGAAAGTTTCAATTGGCAAAACTTATTTACCATAATGAAATTAGTTTGACCTTCATGTATATTTTGATATACACTGACTTAGCAAATATTGCACAACCTATCCTTTAGATTCATCCTGATTCAATGGACTTTCTCAGTATGTTGCAGGAGGAGGATAGTTAATTTTGAACCCTGCAGGACACAGGACATGTTCACAGGACATATACATTATGCTACAAAGCATAGCTATAGGTGTGACTAATAGGAAGAACTGCAAAAAATGAAACCAAGCTATGGAGCCAATAGACCTATATGCACTGCACGCACTAATGATCTATGCCAGAGATGGGGAACATGCAGCCCTCCAGGTATTGTTGGAACCAGCTCCCATCCATCCTAGTAAACATTGCCAATGGTCATGCAATGCAGGATTGCACTCCAACATCTAGAAGGTCCCGCATTCTGTATTATTATATTTGAACTGAGTAGTCAAACTAATGATTCTACTCTAATTCCCATGGCAACATCACATGAAATCCTGGGATTTACAGTCTAGGAAGGATTATTTTGAAATTCTCAGACAAACGGGTCTACTGCCTCATTACAAGTTACAAACCATATGATGTTGCCATGGCCGATAAAGTGGAATCATTGTACTTTTATTGTGTTTTGCAAAATGTCTCTACATTTTAAATTACGTATTTGAAATCCAGTTTTAAAAACCAACAGCACTGGGATATTTGCAATTGCCATTAAATCATCAGTCTGACTGATAGGAAAAGAATACAGTAGTGCTGAATAATATGATTCAATAGTCTTTCTTTCCTCTTAGTATTTATTTAGCAGTTTACTTTCATGAGTACTATCACATTTGAAAGAGGACACTTGTCTTTAATTCACTATGAATATGAATGAATTTTGGTGATAATTGGACTGGCAAAAGTAGACAAGACCTTTCCCAAGACCTCAGTTTATAGCTCAAAATTTGCATTCTGCTCCCAAGTGAATTTTGTTATGGTTTATCGCCTCATTGACAGCTCGGTTTAATTAAGCATATGTGATGAAGGCAAGACTTGCTAAAAACAATATGGACATGTTACCAGAGACGGAGAAGTAAGGGTGAATTTTAACACAATAGACTAATTCTCAATGCCCCATTTTAATGAAATGAAGGATTTATTCTAAAATGTATGTTGGTAGACAGAAACAATAAAGAGACCTTGTTGCCTTCACCAATGTTTAACATTGGTAATTTAAAAAAATCAACACTAGCACTTATAAAATACCCCAATCTTCAGTAAGAAATTGAATTTTGTATTTTTAAATTATTATTATTATTATATGATTGGAGAAATAAAATAGTCATTTTAACAATGTTTAAAAAGTGGGGAAAAGGAATAGGCATACTAACAATTAAAGAAAATAAATAAATAAAAGACAGATGCCCATGGCAGGAATAATAATAATAATAGTGGTTAACATTAAAAGCATTACAATACAGTTTAAAATATATAAATATACAAATATTAAAAAGCATTAAACATAATTAGTATTAAAAACGATAAAAACATATAAAACCACAGCAACTCCTGACACAATCTTAAACACCTTCATCTTTAAACGCCTGTGTGAGGCACTCCAACTTGCTGCATGGCGGGTCACTTTATTTGTTTATTTCACCATAAGTCAAGAAGGGGGAAGGCTGCCAGCCTGTGCAAACATACCACTAAAGAATAAAAGATCGTTTAATTCTACTTCCACCTTTTGTGACTTCTTGAGTTGGAGGTGAGATATTGGGAGAGAGATTTTGTTCAAAATGCTCTGCAACACCCAGAGGGTTCCGTCCCAGAACCTTCAGGAACACCAACCTCAGGCGCCGGGTTCCCCCATTGATGAACCCCCACCCCAGGAGGCTTGATAATCCGACGCTGGCGAACCCGGAGCCACAGGCTTGCGACGATCGCTACCGTATGGATCTCGAGTCCCTGAGGACGTTGTTCGATCTGTGGGACCCTCCTAGGCTTCCCCCATTCGACGGTCGAGCCTGATAGCTAACCTTAGAAAGCTCCGACCCACATGGGCCCGAGCTTGGCTTCCCCTTCTCGTTAGTTTTGTCATTCCCTGTCGATGTTGTTTGTCTTGTTGTATGCTCTGTATTTTTTATGTCAAACTGTAAACCGCTCCGAGCCCTCGGGGAGTGGCGGTATAGCAAGTTTGAACTATAAATAAATATAAATAAATAAAATGAAACATGAACACTACAAATAAACTGAGTTACTGTAACAAAAGCGTAATGGTTTCAAATGTATAAATGCTTAGTGGTTACACAACGTTTCAGTATGTCTTTCATCCAATCTTTTCCTTTTTCCCAAAAGGACTGTTATATTACTACTTAAAAACAGATTCAAACTATCTTTAACCTTTTCCTCTGACTAATTTTGCAGCTGCTTTTCAGCTAACGTCCTCCCTGACTCTCACTCACTGACTAACTCCCATGTAGGCCAAAACTCCTGGGTACCCACAGGTTGGGAACCACTGTTTTAAACCCCTACATGGTTTGGGTGCAGGTTACCTGAAGGATCGCCTTCTCCTATACAAAATGCCCTGAACATTGAGGTCCTCTAGAGGGCAGTTACTCCAGCCTGCCAGAATCTGACTGGCAACTGTCACCCAGAGGACCTTTTTATCGGCCTCCTCAAGACTGTGCAAAGACCTGCTGGAATTGCTCCAACAGCTAAATGAGCTGTCGGAATTTTAAAACCGTCTAAAGCCTTGTCTTCCAACAAGCCTACCCAGCCAGTTTTAATCACGAATTTTAAACTTGTGTCTTATATTTAATCTTTGTTTTGTGTATTCTAATATGTATTTTGTAAAATGTTTAAGAGGATTTTGTGTGCTTTAGCAATGTTGTAACCTGCCTTGAGTCATGGGGAGGCGATATAGAAATAATAATAATAATAATATAATCTCAAACTCACTTAATCAACTGTTGAATAGTAACTCAATACTTATGTAAGTTTTCTTGATTCAACACATCTAGTCTAATTGACAATAGCAGCAGGATCTAACCCAGAGTCTCTTAAATTACCAGGTTATTGCTGGCTGTGTTAATAAGGAAGAAAGAAGCAAGCAAAGGAAAGAAAAAGAGCTGGGAATACTGTAAATTGAATGCACAACATTGCAAAGAACAAGCTAAGAGAAAACAGCTTTAATAGTCTATAAACCTAGAGATTTATTTCAACATACAGAGGGCTAATATATTATCTATCTGGTTTTGACACCTTTGTATGCATTCCCCTCCTTTCTTTTCCTTGGCAATTTATTATTTTGGACTCCTTAGCTTTTATTATTTTGGACTCTGTGTTATAAGAATATCCATGCCCAATTAAATATGTTATCCCCATAGCAGCAAAGAAGCAGACTTCAAAGACAGAACAAAATAGAAAACGAATGTAACCGTTAACCAGACGGCTAAAACTAGAAATGAGTTAAGAAAGGTGGCCTCAGTTATTGGAAAAGTTTTGGAAGCAGAAGGAGCTTGTAACCCCCCTGCTGCAAGCAGACTATACCTTCAAAGCTTCTAGCAGCAACAGCAAAAATACTGGGATGGGAAACAATACAAGACGCATAAAATGGCCAACATCCCATCCATGTGTGGAAATACTTTAAAATCAAACAAGATGTTTTTATTGAAGGCAGTTGTTAATTTACTCTTCAGCTGTGCTTTTCTTCTTTTGAGAAGCAGGGATCTATTATTAGAACAAAATGAAACTATCAAAAGATTGTTTGTGGGGAAAAAATAAGAAGGGTGATATCTGTAAAACTAGGTCTATAAAAGTGTGGTCCCAAACAGGCCACTGGCAGTATTCCATATAAGCTGTGGGAGTTTTCAGACCTCTACATTTTCCCGTGCTGCAACACAGTTACTGTAGATGCTCAAAATGGTTAAGCACACAAAGCTACTCTTAACATGGTGGTGGGAGGGGGAACTCTTCAGAATAGCATCCAACATGGCATAAGAGACTTCCAGGGGAAAGATAAGAATGACATTTCACTGTGAAACTATGGAAGTACTTTGTCTACCTCATAGTCTATGGTCTCTTCAGATTCTGACCTTTATTTTCAGGATTTAAACTATATGCCTACATACAGTTCTGTGAATTGCATCAATTGAGATCTAAGCGTGGGATGCCAAATACACTGTTCCATTTGAAGTACATTCAAGGGCTTGGACACAACCAACTGATTTCTAAAAAGCCAGCTTTTCACTCATCACAAACCAATTTCCTTGCCATAGCCCCAATTGTTTTTCAAAACTCTGGTCTGGTTTGAAAGCAGTTTGCCATATGGCCTGGCATTGCTATTCAAAACCAAGACATCCAATTTTTTTTGGAGTGTAGACCCATTACACAATTTCTTTGGATCCTAATCACAGCTGAGACATTTTAAGAAACAAAGAAGTGTTCTATTATATACACTTCTGTCCAGCTCTGAAGACCATCTTAGGAACCTGTTATCTTGACTCCCCCTTTGACTTCGACAGAGGAAAATGCTGTAAGCAATGAGTTATTAAAAAACACATTTCACAGATATCCCCTGCAACTAGAATTTTGTGAATTTCTGAGACACAAAGAACTTATCACACATAATTCATGCATCTGATGAAATGGGCTGTACGATGCAAACTTTGCCAAAGGAAATGTACACTGACTTACTTATTTTACAATCTATTATATGATTTTTTCAATCACAGGTTTGAAGTTCCAGTAGTGAAGGAATGTAGCCTATTTGATATTGCTTTCTTTTTTTATCATACTTCCCAATTTTCAAAGACACATCAAAGGCGCTTTGTTGTTGTTGTTGTTGTGTGCCCTTCAAGTCCTTTCCAACTTACGTCAACTCTAACACAAATCTTTCACAGGATTTTCTTGAAAATATTTCTTAAGGGGGTGGAGTTGCCATGGCTTCCTGTGAGGTTGAGTGTGATTTGTCCAAGGTTGTCTGTTGGGTTTCCATGGCAATGTAGTCCAGTATCATGTCCAAATCCCCACTACACCACACAGACTATCTTGCAAAGATGCCTTAGTACACTAGTTAGGTCATATGGACATTACCTCAAAGGTTCTACTGTGAAATGATTGTCTATTGAGGGCAGGCATGTAGCCATGGGGGGGGCTAAGGGGCTTCAACCCCGAAATTCTCAGGGTGGTCCACTAAAAGGACTTACTGGTACATTTTTTAAACTTTTATGTTTATTCATATCATGATCTGATCACCATGCTCATTATATCCCACATTAATGGGGTTATTGGGATAACAATACAAAAGATTTGCTAGGGTAGACCCTCTTCCACCCAGTCTCAGCCCCCCCCCCCCCGAACCAAACTCAGCCCCCTCCGAAACAAAATCCTGGCTACGGCCCTGATTGAGGGTATCTAACTTGATTGTCAATTCCATGGCACTGCCACAAAGTTTCAGAGGTCTCATCCCAACCACCATTATTGGGGAAACTGCTAGTCATGTTTTCAGCCTCCTCTAGTTTCTTTCTAGACTACTGAGTACTATGAGGCCACAGAACTGCATGTTTTCCTGAATTTCATCACCAAATGAAGTGTCAGAATCCCAAAAATGTAAAGGAAACCCTATGTGATTTTACTATTAATTTTAGTGACATGAGCTGACACATTACATGCAGCCAATAAATGAATACAACTTTATTTATAGCTCACCCTATCTTCCCAAAGGGACTCAGGATGGCTTACAACAAAATATACAATTGCAAGCATGCAATGCCAACAGTAATACGTAAACAAATCAATAAACAGATCAAGAACAACTCAGTACATTGTTAACTAGCATAAATGAACAAGACATAAAATGGGTCCACATAATTACTAAAACATTAAATCCTAAAAATATCATTCAAAATCTCTAAAATTTGGCTAAAATTGTTGGGGGGAGAGATGGAAAATAGCAGGTTAACAGGGTGGGTGCTAGTAGTTAGGTAAGGTGCAAATAGATGTACTTAATCCTCCTCTCAATAAGATAAATTGCATAAATGTGTTTTTAATAGCTTTTTGAAGGAAAGGAGTGAGAAGGCCTTTTCTAACTCTTTAGGGAGGGAGTTCCAGAGGCAGGAGCAATCCACAGAGGCTCTAAATATTAAAGTTCTCATACTTTCTAAACTGGTAAATATTTGGCACAGTCCTTAGTCAACTCTGCCTTTAAGGATATTTTGGCAAAGATCACACCATCAAGGCAAAAGACTGTGCTGTTCTGAAGACTGTTAAATAGCAGTTAGATGAAAGGTGCCAAAAGGCTGTGCTATAACCAATCTACTCTAGATATTTCTTTTGTACCCATTACATGCAGCTTGAATAACATATTTATATTCCATGATTGACCTGAAGTCCACAATAAACTTGCTTTCAATAGACATATACAATCTCAAAGCAATCATTTATTTATTTATTTATTATTTACATAATTTCTACCCCACTCTTCTCAACCCCCGAGGGGGGACTCAGAGCGGCTTCCAATACTGTAAAGCAATAGTTCTCATTCTTTGGTCCTCCAGGTGTTTTGTACTTCCACTCCTAAACAGCTAGTCAGCTTGGATAAAGGTGAGGGAATCGGGGAACTGAAGTCTAAAACATCTGGAGGACCAACATTTGAGAAGCATGTGAATGTCTTTAAGATAATGCAAATCTCCCACACAACTTGTAAACTATTAGTATTGTCCACCTGTTATCATTTATATTTATGGGGATCTAACAACTTTACAAGCTTTAGTTATGAAAGATGCTGCATTAACCCACTCTATACTATTCAAATGTGATCAAAGAGTTCTGCTTTATAGTAACATACAAAACAAGGTCACTGTGAATAATTACATGGTGCTTGTATAATAGTAGCTCTTAATTTTGCTTGTATGTCAATGAATTGATATTTTTTCTGAGCTGCCTCCAAGTTTTCAAAGCAATGGTTCAGATACTCAAACAATATCTTAAAACAGATGTTGGACAGATGAACTCAAACAAAGATATTCTATAATGCACAGATATCAATATAAATACTAAGTGCCTTTATTTCCATTTGTGACAGTCGTTTCAGAGAAAGATACAAATCTTATTGGTTCAGATGATCCTGCAACAAAACCGCAAAGCAGGCCAAATAACTTTGAGTGTCCCTCCCTATTCTACTGTTACAGCAATTTAACCATTATGGCTCCATTTTGGGAGTACTTCCACAACTGATCCTAGAATCCTAGGATTCTGCAAAACAGAGACATAACAGTTAAAATGGTCTCTTCCAACCCTATGAGGTAAAGAGCTGTTTGGAAGTGGAAAATGCTGCCTTGGAGTGTGGTGGAGTTTCCTTCTCTGGAGATTTTTAAACAGAGGATGGATGGCAATCTGCTTTGATTTGTGTTCCTGCATGGTTGTTAAATGACACCATGTGGTCCTGAGTTTAATGCTCATAGATCCTTTGGTTGGAAAAAAGACAGGAAAATGTGTGCTCACAATTAGGTAAACTGTTGTTAATTGCTATCAAGCCAGTGTCAACAAATGGCAACTCTGGACATTAATGAGAAACTATATTTGTGATTATCTGTCGGTCATAACAAGAGGATTTACTTTGTATGATTATAAACATTTACAAGCTAGGACCTAATTGTAGGTCCGTGGGGGTGGGAGTGTAAGGGGAAATCAAGTGTGGATGGTTTGGATATGAATGTGGGAGAGGGGGGGGGTGGGGGATGTGCATGTTGGTCGATTATTATTTCTTGTCATTTTGTTTTATGTTTGAAAACCTCAATAAAAAATTTAATTTTTTTAAAAAAAACAAATGGCAACTCTATGACTGATCATCTCCAAGACATTCTGTCACCATCAGCTTACTCAGGTCGGAATTGCAGGACGGTGACTTCCTTGGTTGCAGGCATGTAGTGGGGAAGGGGGGCTGGAGGGGCTCACCCCCCCCCCCCCCAAATTCTCAGGGTGGTCCACAAGAAGGCCTTACTGGTACAATATTTAAACTGTTATGGGTATTCATATCATGATCTGATCACCATGCTCAATATATCCCATATGCAAAAGGTTTGCTAGGGTAGATCCTCTCTCACTCAGACTCACCCCCAAATCAAACTCAGCCCCCCCCCTCCCAGAATCAAAATCCTGACTACAGCCCTGCTTGGTTGTAATGTGCTATTCCTCTTTTCCTATTGCCTCCCACATTGCCAAATATTTTTAGACAAACTGATTGAGAGGGATGAAACTAAATGGCTTTGGGTTCCCTTCCAACATGTTTCAGAACAGAAGAATACATGGCCCAAAATCTATATACGAGGCTGAAGCAAACTAGAGCACATATTTTACACTGGTAAAACTAATTTATTCTATTGATCTTACTGTATATACTGAAGTTGTGCAGGATCCCAATTTTAAAAATAAAATGAAAGAGCATTCATTCTATTTCAATACTTTTGAATCACAAAGCTCTAAATATTCAACAGTTTTTAGCTGATCTATGCTAATTCTATTCCTATCTTTTTGTACAATTGACATGGTAATTTACTGCACATGTAGTAAATTAAGGCCGATTGTGCTTGATTGCCCAATTATTGTGATATGCATGAACTCCAAAATAATACTATAGATATGGAAATACCTCTGTAGTGTTTGCTCTGTAAAGTCTCAAAAAAAGAGTGTTCAGACCTGCAAATTAAAATCCGGCAGTAGAATCATGATGACTTTGGCTTCAAATGTGGAAAATCGAAAAGGGAATTACATAAAGCTGAAGGAACTAATCCAGATGTGGAGAAAAATTAAATCCTTACATTTTAACAAACTCAGTTATCTCAGATGTCTATAATTGCAATTTAGCGCAATTTAAGAAGACAATAAATGTGTTGCTTGATCAAAGATTGTCTAGTCGAGTAAGCCAACAAAACCTTATACAGACCAGTAAATCAGTATCTTTGTGGTTGTGATCCCCAGCAACTGAGCGTATTTCCTGTGATCTTGGATACACGACCTATTGATAGCCTGATCTTCCATGAATCTGATTAAATCTATCCAAATTGGTGGCCATCACTACTCTCTGTGGAAGCATATTCCCCAGTTTTGAATTTTTCAACATGTTTTTAGTTTATTTTAAGGCTTGAGGGGTGGGGTTGGGATGGCCTCATTCCAGCATGGTAGAATTGGGACAACCTCTGGGAGAGCCCACTTCTTTTGGATGTCCATGGGGGCTTAAACCCACTTTGCTGACTAGAGTTGATGGGAGGTACAGGTCAATTAAAAAAAACCAGCAGCACCACTGTTACCTGCATATATACATGATGAACCCTTACGGGAGTGTGGTTGTAATGAGAAACACAAAAGGTTCAGGCAGAGAGACTTGTCTAAAACACTATTTCCCAACTATTGTTTGTCAAGCAACTATGTGAAAATAGTCTTCTGTGTTTGTAGATTTCGTATTTCTATTTACCCTCCCTCCCAAACATGTATATAAATATCTTCTGAGAGATAAAAGACTTCCTGGACCAGAATAACTGGATTCTAATCCAAAAATTTAACATCAAATAAGTGTGTCTGTTTTAAAGTACTGTATTTATTTATGTATAAGCTAGCATCATGTATAAGTTGAGACAGGTTTTGATGGATTCTGATATGATCTGTGGAAAAGCTGAGAGTAAAATGTTAGGATTCCTTGGACCCATTCCATGGAGAGGTAAAAGCTGGCATTTTCTTGTGGCTTGTGATGACACACTAGTACTCCATTAAGAATGTTTGTATTCCACAGTGCTTAAATTTGAAACATATTAAATATTTATTCTTGCAGGCTGGATGCTCTCCCACAGAGATTCAAATGTGTTACTTCCAATTTATACTGCTCTACAGTTTGAGTGGAAGAAACATTCCCAGAATGTCATAAAAAGGATTTATACATTCTGGTCATAAAAGTGAGTAATTAGTCCCTAGGGGTTTGACTGTTCTGTGGATGTCTAATTACACCAATTCTTATTGAAATACCTCCATGAGAGAGAAATTTCTAAGCCCCAGTGGAAGAGAGATGCCCCTGACACATAGTGGGCAGACACATTGTAGATTTTCAGTTTAAGTAGGCATTAGATGGGAGATACCAATGTATAATAAGGAAAGAGGTGGGAACCCCCCCCCCCCCCCAAAAAACCCCGGGTTCTTTGCCAATTTTTGGGCTTCTTCTAGCAAGAGCTAGAGAATACATTTTCAGAAAGCAAGGGAAAAATCTTGTTTTCACTCTGACCTAACTTTTTTCTCATTGTGCATCTATTAACTTTTTTCTCTTCTGTCATAGGCCAATATGCCATGTTTAGTACAGTATTAGGAGATATGAACACAGTGTTCTTTTTGCAGGAACTATTAATAGTTCCTCACTATAGCCTCTTGTTGATTTTTGAAACATGGTTTGAGTCTTTTCTCTTCATGGATAAAATTGACTAAAACTTGGGTTATCCTTTTTTCAAACTTTGCGCCGATTTTAAATCTGAGTTCATTAATCTCAACTAGAATAGACCTATTAAATAAAAAAAGATTTACAAATGTGATGACTCTCCATGCAACAATTAATTCAGTGAGACTATTCTATTTGGAACTACCAATAGGATTCAAGCCAGAATGTTTATTTTAAGTGATTTTAACTTAATCCCTTATGACTTGTTCTCGTGGTTTGTCTATCAGCAGATTGGGCTTTGTTTATTCAAGAAGGGAATCTCCAGATGTTTTAGCTTACAGCACTGCTAATTCTAAAATCTCTATGCATTCAGCGATGAAAAAATTCACAATTATAAATAAACTATCAAGGAAAAAGGTTTCATAATTTATGCAGTCACCCTAAAAACAAGAAAAATCTGAGTCCTGATTTTTATTTACAGTGGAATCCAAACAAAACATTTTTAACTAAACAAACTAGAGTATGTATGGTATATTAGTTTGAGCATTGGATCAGGACTCTGGAGACTAGGGTCCGTCTCTTCACTCAGCCATGAAAACCAACTGAATGACCTTAAGTTAGAGCCCTTCCACACAGCCATATAATCCAGAATATCAAGGCAGAAAATCCCACAATATATCCTTTGAAGTGGGTTATCTGAGTCCAAACTGCCATATATCCCAGTTCAAAGCAGAAAATGTGGGATTTTATTCAGCTGTTTGGAAGGGGCCTTAGTCACACTCTGTCAGCCTTGGATGAAGGCAAAAGTGAACCCACTTTGAACAAATTTTGCCAAGGAAACCCATGATAGGTTCACTTTAGGATTGTCATAAGTGGGAAATGATTTGAAGGCATGCAGCAAACAACAAAAAGTAAGCTGGCATTAGCTCATCAGCATATCAGTTAGGCAGATTAACATATCTCTAGAATGTTTACTGTTGGGAGTTTTTCCGCCACTGGCAGGTTGTCCTATAATTATCCTTATGCCTGAGGTGATAAAAGCAGCAAAGATGCTCCATGTATTCTCCCTATCCTCTGAGTTGCTACAGAAAAATCAGGCATTATTCCAGATAACAAGGAACACAAACAAACAACCGCTGGTACTGAACCTCCATTCATCCAATGGAACACAAATCAATGGACATTGCTCAGCAATGGCACAGAATAAACTGAATTGCATCCTTCTGTTTAAAAGATAGCAATCCTCATTGCTGTTCTGCAGGGCAGATTGCTCTGTACCTTGCTACTTGCAGTGATAAAGCAGGGACTTGGATCAATAAATATAAAATAAAACATTTCAATTGCTCAGCAGGAGATACCCTTTCTAACTGATTAATAACTACAGTGACATCACTCTTTGTCAGCTCCACATTCTTTCCAGCTGAACAAGGTCACCTTTGAAATGTATCTTCATCCTTACACATTAGATTGGATTGTGTGAGGGAGTCCAGATAGCATTAATGTGTTTGGACATTAAAGAGATAAAACATGGTTCAAACGTTCAACTATCACAAGTTCCCTCTTCCTAGGCTATTGCAATGAACTGAAGATAACTTACACAAGCATCATGAGCCTTTGAAGCTAGAAGATCTGCTTAGGCTGGACATACACTCCGGAAATCACTGATAATTGTTGGAAAATACATCACTTCTCTTCCCCCCCCCCCCCCGAGATTCTATGTTTTAAGGTTTTGCTGTGTATACATACACAGATCTAAGACCACTGTCTGTTCACTGACTACCCACTTTGGGTGGTAGTCATGATCATACTGTACAGGAACTGAACTGTAAATCTTAGGGACTTATAGCAAAATGCTCATTAGCCGCATTTCCGAGATGTTTCAGGGATAGCTTCAAAATTTGTGGGTATAACAGAATGCCTTATGTGTCTTCAGTTTGGAAAGATGCTCTTTTTGAGTTAGAGAATACAACTAACTAATGAGAAGAGGACACAGATCTTCTGAAAGTAAACAACACATGTAAAATTGAATAATGGCACATCTGTTCTTTTATAAAGATAATGTGCCCTTGTACTACCGACATAACAAGTAATGTGCAATTGATGGACATTCCAAATGAGGAAGTGCTATTTGTCTCTCGATTCTAGTTATAATCGTCTTTTATTTATGTTTAAAGGTATATATTTCTTAAATATGATGAGAGCCATCACATTGTAGTGGTTTGAGTGTTGGACTATGACTGTAGAGACCAAAGTCTGAATCCTCGCTTGGTCAGGAAAACCATTGGTATATCTCAGGCAAGTCACATTTTTTCCGCCTTAAGAGTAAGGCAAAGGCAAGCCCCCTCTGAAAACATTGCACCAAATCATCCTATGATAGGGTCACCATAAATTAGAATTGACTTGAAGATGCACAACAATTAAAAAAACTTTTTAAAGTTTTGAATAATAAACTATCAATAAAAATAGCATTCAGAGCCAAATATAACAGCAAATATACAAACACAGCCTAGATAAAGTCCAAACATATTTTGCTAAGGTGAACCAATACATCTCAACTACCTACCTAAAGAAAAATAATAGGTATCGGACTAAATCTACCCTTCAGCAAATTTGACCGTTTGGGGCCCTTCTACACTGCCATATAACCCAAATTATCAAATCAGATAATCCACATTATCTGCTTGGAATTGGAATATATATTCACTGCCATATAATGTAGTCCAGAGCAGATAATCTGGATTTTATATGGCAGTGTAGAAGGGGCCTGGGATACTGACAACAAAAGGGCCTCTTCTCATGTCTACGTTAACAGCACCTGCCTTAGCAGAAGACCTAACAGCAGAACCGTAGAAGCCAACAGGTATGAACAGGAAGGTTCAGACAGAAAGATGTGTTACTTCAAAAGGCCTGGCTGGCCTCAAATTATTACCATCTCAGCTTTTATTAATAAAAAACTGTATCCTAAATCCTATTGTTCATCTCAACTAGAATAAATACCTCCAATCAGTGAGATTCACCTATCCTCTGACAACTGATTCAACAGGTCTTCTCAAGTTGGAACTGCAGCTGACCTGTCTCATTTATAGATTTAATTTTTGTGGATGTGATTATTCATGGACTTGATTAATATGTTCTCTCTAGGAATCACTTGGTTCTCCAGATGACTCTATGGTCAAATTCCACCTACCCAGTTGCAAATAGATAACCAAACAATGTTCTACAAAACACACTGAGTATAAAATCTTATCTGAATAAACAGACACCACATTAGCAAAATATATCAATATAATGCAGTAATTATAGCATAGTAAGAGTGTCCCAAGTCCACGCAAGGGATAAACAATACAATCACTTGATATTTACATGTGAACAAATATCAAGTGATTGTATAGTTTATCCCTTGCATGGACTTGGGACGCTCTTACTATGCTATAATTACTGCATTATATTGATATATTTTGCTAATGTGGTGTCTGTTTATTCAGATAAGACTTTATACTCAGTGTGTTTTGTAGAGTGCTTTATATCAGTCCAGTTCTGTTTGTTGTTCTTGATTGAACCAAGCAATGTTTCCTGGCCTAACCTCCTGCAATTCATCTTAATAGGCAGCATCTACATCAAGCAAAAGAAATCTGTTCAGATTGGGGTTTTTTTCATGTCAGGAGTGGCTTCAAAAATTTCTGGTGTGAGAGAAATGGTCATCTGCAAGGACGTTGCCCAGGAAACACCTGGATGTTTTGATGTTTTATCATCCTTGTGGGAGTCTTCTCTCATGTCCCTGCATGGGGAGCTGGAGCTGACAGAGGGAGCTCATCCACATTTTCCCCAGATTCGAACCTGCGACCTCTTGGTCTTCAGTCCTGCTGGCACAAGGGTTTAACCCATTGCGCCACTAGGGAGTAAGCAAGGTTGAATCAAAGAATTGTGACTGTGTCCTGTTTCTGACTGTTGCAGTCTCACTTGCCAACAGGAACGGGCTGATAACATCCCTGTCCTTGCACTGCTAGCTGAAAAGACCTTCACTCAATGAGGTGGCTGGCTGGAATAGTGGATGTTACTGATAATGGCAATAGTGCCATGATCATGACTATGAAGTGTTCCTGAATATGGAACAATTATGGGTCCATATCTCTAGGTTATGAATAGTTACAAATTGATACCTCTAAGTCCGTATCTCTAGGTTCAAATAGTTACAAATAACTACAATGTAGAATGGCAGCATGTAATTTTAAATGCCATTATTTAAAAAGTCTTCCCCATCTTCCACTCCATTTGTATCTCAATACTGGACTTCTAGCACAAACTGTTCTCTATAATACTTCATACTGTTACCGAAAATTGAGAATGCAAGTTATTTCACCCATGCAGAAAATAGCAATATATATTGCTCTTTGCCAATAGAAAATCCTTAACAGCTGTTTATTGCTCATTTGAAAAACATAAGAGTAAAGGAATTCCATGTCAGAGAAATTGGCTGCTCCATTCTCTCTTTGGAAATAAAAAGAGCATTCATCTTTTAAAAAACAACAACAACACACACACACACACACACACACACAACAAATAACAGCCCCTTTCACTTTCCCACTTTTACAGCAATTAAAGAAAATGAATAAATTTTAATCTGGAGATAGCCAACAATGGAATGTGATTTCAAATTAAACTCCTTTTCATTCCATAAATCAAACTTTCTCTTTAACAATTTGTTTAAAAATAAAGGCTTGAGAAATCATTTTTAGGAAAGGAACTCATCTACAGGAACTACTTTTTCATGCTAGGAAAATGGGAAGCCGTCCAAAGAGTGCACAGTAACTTCAAGGAGTTTCTCCAACAAGCTCATCTTGATGTGCTGTAAGGCTCACTTAAAGGAGGCTTCTGTCCTTTATCATCTGTTCAAAACATTTGGGTCCTCTTGAAAAAAAATGCCTTAGAAACCAAGCTAAATAAAGTTCCAGTTCTCACAACAGATACTTGCCTTCACATATGGTTTTAACTAAATAACTTGCAAGTCTCCAATAGCTTCAGAAAGAAATAACTGCAGCATACCAAGTAGATTCTAGCTCCTCCAAATGCCAGGACCTGCACATACCTTCCATAATCTTGTTTCTATATTTAGATAACAACTATACCTAAAGCCAGGAAGGTCAGCGCTGGAGCAAGTCATGCATATTTTAGCTGCCCTCTTTTCCAGCCTCTACTAGCCCTGTCACATCTCTCCCAAGGTGGAGAGTTGCATTATACTTAATGCAAAGGGACAGAAAAGGAAATCTGCCATTAAGAAGAGATCAGAGCAAATGTTCTTACTTCAATAATCCTGTCATGAATCTGCAGTCCGCCTTCTTTGGCAGCAGGTCCAGTGTCTGCTATTTTAGAGACAAAAATTCCTTCACTGGATGAGCCATCTTGGTTGTCCTTTAAGGAGAAAGAACAAGAAGAGGGTAAACACTTCTCAAAAAAACAGAAGAAAGGTTAAAGTTATGGCATTGCTCACAATTTAAACACTGAGTGCCACATGGATGCTTAAGTACATTGTTGTCTAGCACCATGGTGATGCAGTACACCCAACTGTCAATGGATAACACCAAATGCAGCCAAAGACAGGACGGTGATTATCTTCACGCCATTCTAGGAGATGCTTTAGATGTTCCAGATAAATAAGAAGGAATTGCTTTTGTCTCCAGGACAAGTAAACATTACCCTTGCTTCATGTGCCTTGTTGTTTCAGCCTACAAACCTCCTACCATTTTATGTATATTTATTTACACACACATATTTATTTATTTTATTTATTCGGACTTCTATAACCGCCACTCCCTGTAGGCTCGGAGCGGTTCAACAAGTTGAATAACATGACAATGAATGACGAACAAAACAATACAACAATCAGAAGGGGATAGGGGGGAAGGGAGCAGAGACAAGGTTCGGGATATGATGGAAATGATCCGGGGCCTAGACTGACCCCACCAAACCATCAAAGGGAGGAAGCTTGGGGGGTCTTGAGGAGATCTCCCTCAGCTGGCCACAGGAAAAGAGTGTGGGCCAGCTTCCTCCATCCCGTAGCCTGGCAGAAAAGGCCAGACACATTGAAGGGGTGTTATTCATCGGCCTCGGGTGTAGCTGGTGACTACTCTCAAAACCTGAGCCCCAAAAGGTTATAGGGTTGCTGGTCTCCATCTCTTCCCCCTCCCTTGGTGTTGTTTGTCTCCCATCTTCTCTCTTTTGTAGTGAGGAGGAAACAACTTTTTTCACATTCTCATCCAGAAATACACATTTACATAACCGTTAACTATATATGTACTAAGCAATCCATTGAACAATGGAAAAGCGTGTCCAATAACATTTCAGTAGTTTAGCATGTAACAACTACTGCTAAACTACATCTAATTACCTTACACTCCTGTGTACTGTACTCATGAGTACTCTACCAAGAGAAGCCAAACCTACTTCTCAGAAAACACACACACAGGACTACATTTCTTACAAATACTTCCTTGCCAACTACCATTTACAGCACCACCAGGGATGAGATATACTAACAAGCTGCTTTAGATCATTCAGCAAATATCTTTAGGGTCTTTTTAGCACCATCAGAGAGATGAAATGGAAGTGCTATTAATATTCTGTTACTTACACAAAAATGCTTTCATTTAAATGCAGTGGCCAACAAGATTGGAACACTAAGGAAACCTTTACATAAGAAAATTAACCCCTTTCCTTTCATGTACTACCCATGCAGCAGAAGGAGTCTGATTTTGCTTAGATAGAATGACAGTGAATCAATATGAAGTATTTTGTTGTGTTGAAACTCTATAAGAGACCCAAGCAAAACTCCCCTTGACATCTTTTATCAACAGCCTAAACGGGCCTTCCGTCCTCGACGGAACCGATCCCCATGGTACACGGATGAACTACGCCAGATGAAACACAACGGAATAAATTGGAGCATAAATGGTGGTGGAAACCAGATGAAACATTGAAATCTGCTTTCAAAGAACACAGGAAAATATATGAAGCAGCCACTAGAGAGGCCAAAAAAGAATACAATACTTCTTTAATAGCCTCCGCTAGATCCCGACCTGCCCAAATATTTAAACATATGGCTAGTCAGAATATTACAGCAGAGACCTTCCAGAGCTATTTTATAAATAAGATCCACATACTTCACTTAGCCGATGGTTTGTTGACCGAAATGAAGGCTACTGACTGACATACTTCACGAAGGACTACCTCCCACGGATGACACAATTAGGGAACTCGAGACCTCATGGCAATCTAGTGGTCAACTCCTTGAACATTTTGTGTTACTAGAAGTGGAAGATCTGGAAAAGATCCTAACTGCAGCAAGGCCGACTACATGCTCCCTTGATCCTTGCCCCTCCCGGTTGTTAATGGAGTGCCTGGAGGGACTAAGAGATCCTCTGAGGAGCATAATCAACAGCTCCCTGGAGCAGAGAATCTTTCCTGATAGCCTCAAAGAAGCAGTAGTCCATCCCCTCTTGAAAAAATCGGGACTTAGATGCCGCAATACCTGGAAACTATCGCCCAGTCTCAAACCTACCATTTCTGGGCAAGGTAATTGAATGGACAGTGGCAGGACAATTACAATTGTTCTTAGATGAGACTGCAGGCTTGGATCCTTTTCAATCAGGGTTTTGCGCAGGTCATGGAATAGAGACTGTCTTGGTAGCTATCAATGATGAAATTCGTCATCAGTTAGATCGAGGTGGATCGGCATTACTGGTACTTCTAGACCTTACATCAGCATTTGATACTGTGGACCATGACCTGCTGATTCATCATTTGGCTATATCTGGTGTACGAGGTCTAGCCCTGTCATAGTTCAATTCATTTCTCCATAACTGGAGAAAGAGGGTGGAGTGGATGGGCCAAAGTTCAGAGAGCTCCATTCTCCGTTGGAAGTTCCTCAGGGTACCATCTTCTCGCCCATGTTGTTTAACATCTATGTCTGACCACTAGCTTTGGCCTAGAGTGCTACCAGTATGCAGATGACACCTCAGCTACTCTTGCATCTTGAGAAATCTCAAACTGTCAGGGTTACCGGAAGACGAACTGGACCACCTGGGATATATGAATGCTAGAGTAGCAGTAAGGCGCAGAATAATGGATATAGATTACCAAAAACATCTAGCCTGTGCCAGATACCATCCACTACTAAAATGCAGTACTAACGTACCCTTTGCTACACAAAATTATTTTACAAATTAAACAAATCCGAAACATAGGAAAGTGTTTACTCTGGCCCGAGTCAATGCTCTGCCAACAGCTGTGCTACTGGGAAGGTACACAAAAACACCCTATCATGAACATATGCCCCTGCGATGCAGGGATGGTTGAATCTATAGAGCATGTGTTCTTTCACTGCCCTTTGTATTTGGATGCCCGCCTCTCCTTAATTTCACCAATCCTGTCCCGTTTACCTGGTAGACCTGAGGAATTCTACCTATACTGGCTGCTTGACGACAAACACAAGGAGATAACCAACTTGGTGGCCAAATATCTCATGGCCGTTCTGGTCACGAAGAACCAGCATAATAAACTGCACGCGGAAACACAATAGGCCAGATACTTTTGGTGTTAATTTTAGAGTTGAATGGAGTTTTAACATTTATAGTGTTCTATTTTCTGTATAATATGATGTTGGTCTTCGACCGTAAATATCTATCATCTACGGTATCTATCTATCTATCACCTCAGCTACTCTTGCATCTCGAACCCGGTGCAACTGTAATACCTGAGAACTTTAAACTGTGCTTGGAGGCTGTGATGAATTGGTTATGGGCGAGTAGGTTAAAAGTGAATCCTGCAAAGACTGAGATCCTCTGGCCCAGCCAGCCACCAAAACTGACCCAATCTCTGCCTGATTTTGATGGGGAACCTCTAGCTCCGTCTGCCACTGTTAAAAGCCTCAGGGTCGTATTGGATTCATCACTGATGATGGAGGCTCAAATTTCTGTAATAAGTAAGCAGGCCTTCTTCCACCTTCGTCAGGTGAGGAAGTTGGCATCCTACCTCCCAGTAGAGGCAGTCACCACAAGGTTGGACTGCAGCAATGCCTTATACGCTGGCCTCCTGAAGGCAATGGCCCAGAAGATTCGGGTCATCCAGAATGTGGCTGCCAGACTCCTCTCAAGACCACCTATGACAGTGTTTCTCAACCTGTGGGTCCCCAGGTGTTTTGGCCTACAACTCCCAGAAATCCCAGCTAGTCACAAGCTGTTAGAATTTCTGGGAGTTGAAGGCCAAAACATCTGGGGACCCACAGGTTGAGAACCACTGACCTATGAGATCACATATTACACCAGTTTTGCAGCGTTTACATTGGTTACCAACAGAACAACGGATCTCTTATAAAATACTGACTCTGGCATTTAAAGCCCAAAATGGTCTAGGACCTTCATATCTTGGAGATCACCTAATTCCCGTTTTTCACCAACGATCACTTCGACCTGCTCAGGAAAATCTCCCGTTTGTACCGGGCCCTAGGGAGGTGTGCCTGGAAGCCACAAGGCGTGCAGCTTTTTTGACCCTTGCTCCAATTTTGTGGAATGCAGTGCCCCCATATCTTAGAGCTATGCCGGATCTGAGATCTTTTACACAAGCGCTCAAGACCTGGCTTTTTGGCTGTGCATTCAATTTGTAATCAGATCTAACTGTCAAATTCCATTGCTATAAGTGTGTTTTATATTGTGTAATGTTTATTTTAAATAGTAAATCGCTTGGAGCACTCCGGTGGAGAGCGACTAACCAAGAAATAAAGTGAAATGAAATGAAAATGAAATCTTGTTGTTTTAAATAACGAATTACCATATCTTGAGGCTTGTTAAGCAAAGAACAGATAAATGCTTAGTATCAGGACACACAGATGCCTTGAAACACAAAAGATATTTCAATTTCATCTGATTATTTACATTTAATAAATTTGTGCAGATCACAAATGTAGCAAATTTGATTACTGCTTTATTTTTATAAGCATTCCTAAGTATTGCTGTTATAATAGAAGTTATAATAATATACATATTATCTTAATAAAGGAATGAACAGCCATTGCATGGAACTGCTTAGGAATGTGAAATAATAATTTTCCAGACTTTAAAGATTCAGTGTATTATTAAAAGCAATGAATTTTAACAGGCATGGGCAATCTTCAAAAATGTATTTTGGACTTCAACTCCCACAATTCTTAACAGCCAGGTGAAGTCTAAAACACCTGGAGTTTGCTCATGCCTGAGTTGCAAGCTCCATTTTCAAAACATTCAGTTGAATAATTTATGTTCTAAAGAAGCTGCACTATAAAAAGGAAGAGATATAAGTGGGTGAAACCAGAGATGATAATTCAGTAGAAACCCAGATGCTATTGGCCTGTAGCTCTTACCTGCCTTCACCAGCACACAGTCAAAAGAAAGGAATGCTAGAGTTGTAGTTCAAAACATCTGGATAGCCATATAATTCCCACTTCTGGATGACATCCAACTGTCAGTCTCAACTACAATACCAATAATAAATTCAAATGCAATTGAGTGACTAACATACCATACATGGCCGGCCACCAATTATATTAAATCCAAGGGACCCAGAATCCCGATGAAGAACAAGAGTCAGTGCTTTAGTCTCTTCATCCTAAAAAAAGGAAGGAAAACAAATTCAACTCAAGAAACACTCACAAACTTCACAAAAATATTTTTAATGGTCACATTTGAGGGGACACAATTTACCAAGTATTTTGAAATTGATCTTGTTCATAGAGTTTATGCTCTTGACATTTTAAAGACAAGATCAGACTTAAGGTAAAGAAGTGACTATCTTGGTTTTCTAAAGATCATCCAGAAATTCTTTCTGCTGAGAAAATTGGATATTTTGGAATCAGAACTGTTGGTTTTGCTGTCCTCAGATATATGCTTGTTAATATTTGTTAGAAGCCAACAAAGAAATATTGGGGCAATAGCAACACATAATTTTTGTTAGGGTTAAAAGACATCCTCAGAACATCTTGCATTGGAATAGTAATGCAGTGAGTACAGCATATTATTCCAAAGACATTCACAAAGCTGGAACAACTTCATCAACAGCAGCTTCCTGACAGTATGCCTTCTTTATTCCTATTAATTATAGGTTCGTTGAAGGGGAAACTAATATGATTTTGCATGGTTTAACCCAGAAAAATGTTTGCATCCCTTTTAAAATTGTGTGTCCTAGGAAATTTCGTAGAGGAGAAAAAGCAGACATTGTAAACGTTGCCCCTTATGATGCCAGATGACTGCAGGTAGGTGACTTAGCAAAGACCAGACAGTTTATTAAAGTGTATAATTATATTAGACTGTACAAACTCAGGGCTTCCATTATGATCAGATTCTAGTTTGTCAACGAGACTGAAAAACTTTTTTTCAATAAAAACGGTATCTTGGTTAACTCACGTGGCTTTCTCAACTTTCCTGGTATGGCTGGGGAAAAGAATTACAAATTGGGTAGGGACCCTATGGGTTGTGGGCAAGGAAAGCTTTTCAGGGAGATAGGAAACAGGCATCCAGGGTTACAGTCAGTGGCAGATGGTAGTCCCAAACTCAGTGAGCCAATGAATACATATTGACTTTCAGTGTGAACTTGAACTGAGCTACCCATGGTACAACACAGCTACAGTCAACCCTCTACTCTCTAGGGTTAGGGGTACAGAAAGTGGAAAAATGACCAATGAAAAACCTGCTAGTTTCTTTCTAGAGATAACACATCTTGTAATCATCACTAGGTCTTTCAGCATGAGGTTGCCCATAGAATCACACTAATCCTAGAGAGGTAGTATCTCTAGGAATCTATAAGTCATCCAACATGACTCTTTGGATAAAGTCTACCAGAAGTTGACCCCAAAATCTAAATGGAGGACCTACTAATTCCTAGAGAGAACATTTTAAATCAAATCTACCAATGTGAAATCTGCAAATGTGAAGGACTGGCTGTACTGTGGATAGAGTTTGGCTATTTGGCCAGTTTGTTTAAAGTTTGTATTAGAACAGAGAGCCAGGATCCTGCAACTTGGGGGGGGGGAGACAACATTTGCATAGATATTATTATTAATTTCATCTACTTGTAAGCAGAGCAAATTCCTTTCCCTATTATTTCTGGAAGATTCTTACATTTAATGATTCTACATGCACAACATCTACTTGGTTTGATGTATTCAGTGTAATGTACTCTCAGGTTATGTTCACAGGATTGCCTTCAAGCAGTCTTTAGTCTTCTAGGACAGGGTTAACCACAATATCTGTCTTAGTATTTCTTCATGTGTGATCTAATTGATAAATTTCCACACTGGTATTGATGCAAATAACCACACTCACATGATTTAGACATCAGTTTAATCAAATCCTGGAGTTTATTTCAAAAAGTGTGTTGAGTTCAGAATTTACAAGAACTCTCCTTCACAACTACTGCAGTTATAAAAGCAGCATGAATTCTAATTTCTTTTACATTACATTTAAAAAAAATTTGCTCCAAGAAATTGCTCAAAGAAACTGGTATAGCCTCTCTAGTAGAGAATCAGGTGTGGGAAGTGGAAGGAATGCCAGTGTCACATATGACAACTTCTTTCTTTGGGTTTGCCAACTATTAATAGGCACTCTATAATCCTGTATATACAGAAACCTACTCAGAAATCCTACAGTAATGCATGTCCTAACTGCAGATATTTATTTAAATATTAAAATAATAAATGAATGCATGCTTCGTCTTCACTATGTGAGAACACAAGAGTCTCTCAAACAGTCCATCTTAGCCTGCTGTACACGTTGTTCCCAAATAAAGGAATGCCACTTGCTGGTATAATATACTTCACCACAGCTCAAAGGGAGTGGCCATAACTCAGAATGAGAAAGATGTTTTACATATATGAGTATTCAAGTCTAGGCTCTTGCAATGCCACTTAATAACATATCACATATCAGGACTGATAACAGCTTCTACTTCAGACCTTGAAGAGCAAGGTTTAAGATTCTCTCTACTCAGGGTTGGCATTACTACATGAGATGAGTCAATTGATTCAACTCGTTAAATTGAAGCATATTATTTCCTAGGTGACTTGGAAAATTTCTCTCATTTTCTAATCTCACTAATACTGGAGATTATAAAAATTGATTTGTGTCTTGTGTCTCTCCAGTTCCGTTCCAAATGAGGTTCACTGATTTTGAAAATAAAAGGAGTACAATGGCAAAATAAGTTCAAGTCTTTCATATAGGGGGATGATGGTATCAATTGGTGCAATTTTGTTAAATTTAAGACCTTGTTACACTGCTTTCTTCATTCCTGTTTCTCAATGTATTATTTATTTCTACCTAAATTATTATTTCACTAAATCTTAACTTTAATTCCATATTGAGTTGATAATAAACTATATGCTCACCATTCCTCAAGTTAAGCTGGCTGGAAGTTATGGAGGCTTGGGCTGAGAAATACTACCTCTTAGCTACATAACTAAGGAAGCTATGTAGTTAAGCAGCTGATCAACAGTATCAGCCAAAGATGCATTGGTTGTTACTTTTGTATACTTTTAGGTTGTTTCTGACTTACGGTGGCACTAAGGAGAGCTTATCAGTGTGTTTTTTTGGCAAGCTTGCATACTTTGCTTTGAGGCCAACAGAGTGTGACTTGCTCACTGGGTTTGCATAGCTGACTGAGAATTTTAACCCCCAGTCCAATGCCCAAAACTACTGTACCATACTGACTCTCCACAGAGACATACATAACCTGTTTCCTTCCCAAAGAAGTTGATACCCTCACTCCAGTGTTGGCATATACAGATGACAGTGCACAGGGAATTTTAATTTTTACTATTGATAATCACACTCCTAAAAGTTGTGAAGTATGACATCTATGAAGCTTAAAAACTTATACATTCCAATCCCAACATAAGATAAATGTTAGCTAAAATGGTCATATAATACCATGAAACCCAAATGCTACCATGCTGAGACTTCAAGAAGTATGCATTTATAAACAATCTTCATTCATAAGCTTCATCACATGCAAGGATTTTCCTTACTGATGAAAGAAAAAAATTATGAATTCACTCAAGCATTCGAGAAAGTTATTTTCCATGTCCAGTGTTCATAATCAATCCATAAATCAATCAATTGCATAAATACAAATTGTTGCCAAATTGTTGCTTCTTGGCAGAAGGTTGGACTGGATGGCCCACGAGGTCTCTTCAAACTCTATGATTCTATAACAATGTAGTTGTTTAGATTTATTTACTTATTTTCCTTTTTGCATGTCAGTGTGAATCTGCCAATCAAACTATACTACTATCCAGAAACGGTCTCCTTAAGTGTTCATCTATATATATATAATCCGAGTGGTCGTGGGATGTCGTATATAGACCCCCCGCCGCAGCCGTCCCGGCAGCTTCCCTCCCACCTCCGCCAGGATCGGGACCCCCGGTTCTCTCCCGATCCCTGAGGAGGCAGGAGGGAAGCTTTTCCCGGGCACCTCTTTTCCCTCCTCTCCCCGCCCCTCCCCCTCCTCCAAAACACCCTCCCACCCCGACTCCCCTTCACCCCCCCCCTCCTCCTCCTCCCTCCCACCCCACCCGCGCCCCGACTCCTTACCTGCCATCCCTCGCCGCCCGGTTCCAAAGCCTGGCGGGGGTCCCGGGCAGGAGGCGGGACACGCCTCCCCCTCCCTAGCCCCTCCCACCTCCTCCGCGCTCCTCCCCGCCGCCCGGTTCCGAGGCCTGGCGGGAGGGGCGGGCAGGAGGCGGGACATCCCTCCCCCTCCCTAGCCCCTCCTCCCACCTCCTCCCGCTCCTCCCGCCGCCCGGTTCCGAGGCCTGGCGGGAGGGCGGGGCAGGAGGCGGGACATCCCTCCCCTCCCTAGCCCCTCCCACCTCCTCCCGCGCTCGCTCCCCCGCCGCCCGGTTCCGAGGCCTGGCGGGAGGGGCGGGCAGAGCGGGACATCCCTCCCCCTCCCTAGCCCCTCCCACCTCCTCCCGCGCTCCTCCCGCCGCCCGGTTCCGAGGCCTGGCGGGAGGGGCGGGCAGGAGGCGGGACATCCTCCCCCTCCCTGGCCCCTCCCACCTCCTCCCGCGCTCCTCCCGCCGCCCGGTTCGAAGCCTGGCGGGGAGGGCGGGGCAGGAGGCGGAGGGGCGGGGCAGGAGGCGGAGAGAGAGGGGAAAGAGACTCCGCGCGCCCGGGTCCAGAAACAGCTGGGAGGCGGAGGAGGAGGCAGCGGAGGGGCGCTCACGGCCCCGCCTTCCCGGTGGCGAAGGTCCCCTTTCGGCCCAGTGATGCCGAAGGTCCCCTATCGGAGGAGAAGGAGGAGGAGGACACAGCAGGCACCACACCACACACACAAAAGCCACAGCGAAGCGTGGCCAGGTCAGCTAGTATAATATATTTTCCTGTCACTTCTATGAACAACAAAATTCTAGAGCTGAAACCAACTGATGTAAATCATAGAATTCTAACCTGTGAAACTATGTTGCATATTCCATATTTTAGACAATAGTTATTTAGTAGCAGATCAAAGAACAAACATAAGGTATGTTATTTCCCAATCCTAATCATAGTTAAGACTCATTGGTTTCAATCAGTTTCCCTTCCACTATGTGCCAATTTCTCCTTTGTTTGTACAAAATATGGAGTAAAATCAAAACCAATCCCATAAGATGCTACATTGTTTTGCTTTCAGCTTGTCTATGTGCATGCTCAGGGTTTTTTTGTTGTTGAAAGGAGAGCATTAGAGAAAAAGGTGAAAATGGTTTCCTTGGAAATTCCTAGGCCCAGATGTCAGATAATATTTCAAGGCAAAAACGTTTAAGTCTGAAGAGACCACTTTTAAGGTCTAATAAGTTCAGAATTGGAAAACCAAGAATGTCATTGTAAAAAAAGTTTCTCTTTTTTCCATTGCTTTATGGAAGGGGAAATAATACAACCAGCTTAATTAAGAAACAATTACTAGATTGCACAGATTACTAAATTTTCCCTGAAGATTTTAATAAATCTTGTAGCTCTCTATGCTGGTCCACAATTGATCCACCATCTCCATTTTAGTAGAGTAATGCTGAAGCAGGAACCATGATGATAATCCAATGGTATGTGCCTCTAAGGTGGTGGATCCCCAAACTTTAGTCCTCCAGGTATTTTGGACTTTAGCTCCCAGAAGCCACAGCTAGATCAATTAACAGTCAGGAAATCTGGGCGTTGAAGTCTAAAACATCTGGAAAACTAAAGTTTGGAAACCACTAAATCGAAATCAGGACACTATGGAATGCTCCCGCACCGCTCAAACTCTTCTGCAGAACTAGAAACTGATATTTTTAGAAATATTTCCTATCATCATCAATATATTTATACTGAACCATCAGTGCACATTGCATCTGATGCACATTTTATCTGAGCAGTTTATAATTCTAAATTTGGCAATTCCTTGCCATCAGGTTTACAATATGAAAAAACATGACATACAAGGAAAGGGAGTTAGCAGTGGTGGAGCGGATTGTGGCTGGCTGACAGAGGGCCAGGTGTTGTAGTGGTTCAAGCACTGGACTACAACTCGAGTGATGGTCGTGGTAATTCACTTGGAGACCTTAAGAAAGTCTTATACTCTCATTCTCAGATGAAGGCAAATGCAAACCCCTCTGAACAAATCTTGCCAAGAAAACCATATGATGAAATCACCCTATCTAGAGAATATTCTTTTAGAGCAGGGTGGGATATTGTGAAACTTCCAAGCTACTGGGGGAAAAACACCAAAAACTCAGTGGCCAGAAGTCCACTGTTAAATCTTTTTTAGTTAAACAGGAGCCTTGCAATTTATTTTAAAAGTTCAATTTTAAACAACAGGAGAATTTTAAGAACAGCAATTCACCCTCCCCTTTTGGCCAGAAAAGGGTTAGTCTAAGGATTCTAGAGATGCCAAATGCCACAAAAGCATGTCTGGGGACCCACATATGGAAAAACAGGTTGCACATCTCCATGCAAGATGAGGCAGATTCCCAATGAGCTTCATCCCCTCACAGAAGGTCATGCACTATCACTTTAATTATTATTTTCCTCATGTGTTTCTTTGCAAATCACTTACCAAGTCCCACCAGGCTCAGATCGCCCAATTCTGCAACAAATCTAATCCCTTTGGCATGCCCATCTCATTGTAACTGAGTCAAACTCTTAAATTTAATTTTAGAAACTGCATCAGTTCCCAGCTGAGGATTTTGAAACTACCTCCGACTTCCATTCCAAACATGGGAGTGTTCAACTTCTTACTTTATTGGGAAATAATGTAACTTAGCTCATTTTCAGCCAGCCTGGCCAGAACAGGCTAGCATACTGATTCACAGATGTTAGGTTCAGTTTCAAGGTTGCTAAAGTTATCTGATAAATTAGCCACAGGAGCCATTCTCATTGCATATGAACAACACAATGATGAATTCTACTACTTGCAATGGAAATGGCTCAGAAAAAACCCTCAGAAATTTGTTCAGTGGTCTGATGATCATGTTGTCTAAACACTGATACTTTCTCTTCTATGGCTGGCTTTTCTCCCAACAAGCCAGAGGAATATTCAAGGGTTTGTTTTTGGGTTGTTTTGTTAGTTTATTGGGAGAGGGGGGAAACTGAGAAGAGAAAGCACTCACATTCGGTCAACACATTAAACAGACCACAAAATGCAGCTATGTAGTTTGTTTAGTTTTTCCACAGCAAGCACTAACAATTGGACAGACTGGATTACCATACTATTTGTTAGGGTTCTCATGGTGGGTGACTGTACAGAAGATACATGGCTCCATTGGTTTATCATGTCATAATATCATAGTTATAGGGAAAATGGATCAGTACTTCACTGGCTTCCAGACTGTTTCTGACCACAATTCAAATGATAGTCATGACCTAAACACCTTAGGTCCAGACTGTCTGAAAGATCATGTCTCCTTATACAAGTCTCCTTGAACCTGAAGATTTTTGGAGGCCTTTTTCTATATCCTACAGCTACCTCAGGTAAGATGGCATAAATGGGTGTGTGTGTGGGGGGGAAGCATCTAAGGCTATATCAGCACTTGTAGAATTAATGTAGTTTGACACCACTTTAAACAGTAATAGCTCAATAATATGGATTCATGTGAGTTGTAGTTTTACAAGGTCTTCAGCCTTCTCGGCCAAAGAGTGCTGATGTTCACCAAACTACAACTTCCTTGGTCACTGCTCCCATGATGTGGAATTACCTACCATAAGAGGCTAGCTTGACTTCTTCTGTGATCTCTTTCCACCAGCAGCAAATACTGTTTTATTTAGGCTGGATCTACACTGTCATATATTCCAGTTTCATAATGCAGAATAACTGCTTTGAACTGAATCATATGAGTCTACACTGCCATATAATCCAGTTCAATACAGTTAATTTGCATTCAGAAACTGGATTATATGGCAGTGTAGATGTGGCCTTAAACTGTGTGACAGAAGGCTTTTTAATAAACTGTTTCAAAGCTTGATCGAATGTTTTCTGTGTGTTTTATGCTGACTTCAGTATTTCAATATGATCGTCTCTTTCATTTTTAAATTGTTTCACCATATATAATTATTTTATTTTACTCTTATACTGTAAGATATTTAGAGTGTGTGATACACTGATCTGAATGTTGGACTAGGATTCTGAGGAAGTTGGGTTCAAATCCTCACATAGCCATAAAAACCCATTGAGTGGCCTTTGGCATACCAAATGTTCTATCTCAGAGGAAGGCAATGACAAATCTCTTATGGATATATCTTGCCAAGAAAATCCTAAGACAAGGGAGGGGCTTGCACCATTTATACATGCAAAATTGAGCATGACCTACTGTATGAACAAAAAGAAGGCTTGGAACAACTTGAAATCACTGGGTTGTTGATCATTCCTAGGCTAGATAGCATGGATGAAAAATATAGAGACAACAGATCTTGGACAAAAAAAACCTGAACAATCTGATGCCCTCCATATGTGTTGGACCACAACTCCGATTTTCTTCTATCAGCACTAATTTATAGTGAAGTATAGAGGATCCCTGATTGGGGAAACTGTTTAAAAGAAATATTTCTGTTCCTTAATATTTACTTGTCAATCACATGTGCAACTTAGCTTTGATTGACCCCTCCTTGTAAGGTATAGCTATTAATTCTGGGAACTATTCATGTGTCTTATTAATTCTATGAAACACGGCGGTGAAGTTATGGGAACGATAGTCTCATACACACAAAGGGCACAAGGTTGAAGTATGTTGAACATATTCCAGGAAGTGAAGAACAAGTAAATGGAAACAATGTGTGTGGGTAGAGGGAGAAAAAACACATGGCAAGTTGTGTATACCTAGTGGTTGGAATGAAATTTGAAAGTAAATGAAACTAGAAAAGAGCACAATGGGTTACTCTGGAAGCACAAGTTTGCATCACCACAATCCAGTTTGGAGTAGCAACATTTGGATGGGGAATAGCATAGTGCTGCAAACTGGCCACACTGGGCAAAGTACTAGCCTATTTTCACTGCATTTGTGTGACTAACAAGAGACACATGAAAACAAGTACTAGAAACTGACCAATAAATATTAAAACAACTATGGCACAATCTGGCAAAGCAGAGTAATTACTATACCAGGGTTGGGCCCAAGGACTGTACATGCCAACACAACAGTTCAACTTATTGGAGGACACTGGAATTAGCAGTTAACTCTGAATATGTCATGTTCATTAGGTGTCCATAATAGCCAATGTTTCTAGATGAGATATGACAGGAGGATACAGGCTGATTATACAAAGCTGGAAATAACGGCATATGCAATAAGGTGGGATTTCAGGATTGTGAAGCAACTTTTTTTTACTGAAACTTGAACTAAGTATATGATAAAAGGCATTGCTTGCTACATTTCAACAGCTGTGTGGGAATACAATGGTCTTTGAGTTGGAAGCTACATGTTTCCACAAAGTTGAGGAGGTAGAAAATACAAAGATCCCCTAGAGCAGCTGTGTTAGGAAGCTATACATGTCTACACTGCTAGAAAGAGCAATTTGTAGTTCTCTTGAATTTGCTGGGGCCCCATCCACACAGATGAATAAATCCCACATTATTTGCTTTGAACTGCAATATATGGCAATGTGAACTCCGATAATCCAGTTCAAAGCAGACATTGCGGGATTATATGGCTATGCGGAAGGACACTAAGACTGTCAACTCCTAAGTGAAATTACAACCACAGAAGAAAAGCCTGTAAAATTCTCCCCATTCCAGTTTAGGTACTTCAAATTTAGGTATTCCGAACTAACCCTTTCTACAATACTTAATTTCCATATTTCACTCAAATCACATAGCATAAATGCCCCCCCTCCCCTTCTCAACATACACATGCTTTTCACTTACAGGTTACTGATAGGCAACAACACACATGCAAATCATCATGATTACAAACAGACTTGCATACAAGAAAGAATTTTACCAATTATTTCTATTTATATAGCTCAACAGTGAAATGAATGTTTTGACACTGGTTGAGCAACTGCAATTGACTGCAAAGTATGTTAAATATGAGCAACTGTCATCACAACAAACCTTAAGGGTGTGAGCCCACTTTGACAAAGCTGAATGGGACTATTTCACATTATATACAACATTTAACCAGAACATACTGAAAGAGACCCCTGAGCCTAGTGGGGTATGCTCACCACTTGCTCAGATCCTTTGCCCTTTACTCACATAACTATGTTGACATCGCTGCCTGATTAAATAATCCAAGGATTAAAATACTGGAAG
The DNA here is from genome assembly GCA_030556195.1 of Anolis apletophallus. Classification (NCBI taxonomy): domain Eukaryota; kingdom Metazoa; phylum Chordata; class Lepidosauria; order Squamata; family Anolidae; genus Anolis; species Anolis apletophallus. The sequence goes on from JARBWK010000001.1 coordinate 21,004,516, forward strand.
GATGCCATCCCCTCTTTCCCCACACACAGCCTACAGACATAAACCAGCCACCTAGAAGGACAATTCTTGTGCTGGTCTTCCTTCACCATTCTCCGCTGCACAAAGATGTATATTTTCTGACTGCATTTCTTTTGGCCAAAATTATTAACCTTGGAAAGTTGCCCAAAAGGCTATGAAAGACATGTAATTGATTGAGCACTACACCACAGTTTTGTGGCGACATGACACCTTTTGGCTTTCTGCAGATTACACGCTGCCTTTCTCTGAAAAGTGCATAACAGCCTTTTTGTGGACAGGCTGAAAACAAACAGCCATGTTAACCAGCTGTGTCCATAAATCTGATGAAAACATTGCTGCACACACTGCATAGTGCAGGCACTATGGGATACTTTTTTCAAAAAGAAAGAAAAGAAACTGAAGCACCCAGTAGAGTAATCTAATAACACCGTGGCTGCACAGCAAAAACGTTGATTCAGACATTACATACTCCAGTAATGAGATCATTCTGTGTCTGGACACTCATGAAAACATACTGTGAGTTGTACAGAACTTGCTTCCCTAGCAACTGGGCATTTGAAAAACAGATGTCAAAAACGCCAAGCACAGAATGACCCCCATATCCACAGGAATTTTACCAGTGTTTTCATTTATCCACACACAACAAATATGTCCTCTATAGGCATTTCCAAGGTCTTCCGTCATGGCTTTATGATACTCTTGAGTGAGAAGTCTTTCATTTCAGTAGTTTGCTATTATCTGCAGTTTCGTGTATTCAGACAAAGTCTGTGGATGCATCCCTCTTTGATAAAGAGGTCATACTGTGCTCAATTCATAGGAAATGTAATGAAAGTGTATAGGGGCATATGTCACGCTGTCACAGGTATCCAGACATTGAATATACCTGAGAAGGAAATGTCATGATTGACCCTCAGGCAAAGGAAGTCAGCACACCAGTATGGATGAGCTTTATCCACAGTCATAACTGAAGTGCAACATAAACACATTCCATGAAAAGAAGTTTGATTGTTGCTGAAAAACATTTGACCCAATTCTTGTGGTTCCTAAGCCACAGAATGTTGCACAAAGGAAGTGCATACGCATAACTACAAAAAGGACATGGACAGCCTATGGATATTTCAGTATCACTGATGAAGTCGACCTCAGATCTCTGTGCTACAACAAAGGTAGCAACAACACAATCTGTCACTGGCATACAGACACCAAAGTCAGCATTTCTAGCTCATAAAAGGAGAATTTCAAAAAAGAGATGCTTTCTGTGAACAGATGAAGTCAGTAATGCAGTACTGCATGGAAAAAACTACCATTCAAGATGTGGTTCAGGCAGAAGTGAAGTTACACATCAACTTCAGTGACAGAATGGGATTAACAGCAGTAAAGTTGGCAAAGAGCAATAAGATCACAGCTATTAGCTATGGAATTCCACAGATTAAAAGTTGAGAAAATCCACACAGGATTTCAGAGCCAGAAACCCAGATATTGAATACAGAGTATGACAGATGGTTTGGGCCACCTCAAACTTTTGAAGTGGATTGCCAAACTGCCTACAAGACCACCAGGGCCAGTCCTGGGTAATTTTCAAGTTTAAGCAAACAGTATCCCCCCCCCCCCCCAAATCCACCAATCACTGAAAAATAAAAGGTAGAAGGAAGAGGTGAATAAAAGAGTTACCTTACAAACCAGAAGTTTACTTACAACATTATGTTCATATAGTTACATTACACAGAATTAACAAAAAATTACTTTTTAAAGAATGCATATATTATATTAAACTTAGCAACAATTTTAAGTTTTTGTTGTTATATTTGGTCTACATGTACTACACAAAGGTCCTGGTCATGCTGTCTCTTCAGAAAATATTTCAGACTTTGGGTTTGCTAATAACAGAGAAGTGCAGTGCAGAAGGGACCTCAGGGTGCATCTACGCTGTAGAATGAGTGCAGTTTGGTACCACTTGAACAGACATAGCTCAATGATAAGAGGGTTCATGTAATCCAGGCCCCTTCCACACAGCTGAATAAAGTCCCACATTATCTGCTTTGAACTGGGTTATCTGAGTCCACACTGCCATATATTCCAGTTTAAAGCAGAAAATGTGGAATTTTATTCAGCTGTATGGAAGGGACCTGGGCTATCTGAGCTCCCTTCCATACAGCTATATAAAATCCGCATTGAACTGGATTATATGACAGTGTGGCATCAGATAATGCAGTACAAAGCATATATTGTGGATGACCTGCCTTGATATTCTGGGCTGTATTGCTGTGTGGAAAGGCCCTGAGTCCACACTGCCATATATTCCAGTTCAAAGCTATTCAGCTGTGTGAAAGGAACCTGGGTTATCTGGGGCCCCTTCCACACAGCTGCATAAAATCCAAATTGAAGTGGATTATCTGGCAGTGTGGACTCAGATAACCCAATTCAAAGCAGATAATGTGGGACTTTATTCAGCTGTGTGGAAGGGGCCTGGATTACATGAGCCTCCTTACATACAGCTGTATAAAATCCAAATTGAAGTGGATTATCTGGCAGTGTGGACTCAGATAACCCAATTCAAAGCAGATAATGTGGGATTTATTCAGCTGTGTGGAAGGAGCCCGAGTTGTCTGAGCCCCCTTCCATACAGCTGTATAAAATCCACATTGAAGTGGATTATCTGTAGTGTGGATTCAGATAACCCAGTCTAAAGCAGATATTGCGGATGACCTGCCATGATATTCTGGGTTGTATTGCTGTGTGGAAAGGCCCTGAGTCCACACAGCTGCATAAAATCCAAATTGAAGTGGAATGTCTGGCTGTGTGGACTCTGATAAGCCAGTTCAAAGCAGATAATGTGGGATTTCATTCAGCTGTGTGGAATGGGCATGGGTTATCTGAAATAAGTGGTTTTAAAACTGGCTCCCTGTCTAATGTATCCTATGGGGCTCAGTGCAGAAGATTAGGATCCAATGGAAAGAAGTGGTTTTAAAACTATCTCCATGCCTCTTGTATCTTATGAGGTTTAGTGCAGAAGATTAGGATCCAATGGAAAGAAGTGGTTTTAAAACTGGCTCGGGAAATTCTTTTTGGAAAGCCCTCCTTGGGAAGGAGATGTAGGGTCAAGGAGCCCTCTCCCTCTCTCTTTGAAAAACCAATGGGGAGGATAAGGCAAGCCCCTATAAACAGCAGTAATTGCATCCCCGAACTAGCTGTGTACCTGCGCTCCTTGCATTTTGGCTGCCTTGGACACTGCACCCAGGTTGCCCCTGGGAATGCTGTGCCCTAAGCAAATGCTTAATTGGTGTACTGCTTGAGCCGCCCCTGAAGACCACCTGCCTCCTCCATAGCCTACATACTCTCTTGCTTATGAATGAGCAACTGGGAAATACATTTGGCCTTACAACCTCCAAGATCTTGCCTGGAATTGAACATGGTTTACAACAGCCACTGCCATTATAGCCATTTTACTTGGTTGTACGGTGAGATGGCACCATGGGCATTCTAGTCTTTCATTTATCTGAAGATAACACAACTTGCGTGACTTCTTGTTAATTTCTAGGATGCTACCTGCATTTGCCTAGGCTATATCTCCACTTATAGACCAATTGGACTATATGACTGCATCTCCATTTATGAACCAATCAGAGCGCCAAAATCTTCAAATAGTATCTTCTTCTATATTCCACTACTTTCTCAAGCTTATTTGGTGGACACAAGGATAAAGGTCTTCACAGTGGTTGCTCCTTGACTTCTTCCTTGCTCTCCTTTCTCCAACAAGTGAAAAAAATACATCAGGCTTTTTAGCAGTTCATTGTGATGGGCTGTTATGGTGTGCTGTTTTAATACATATTGTCTTTTAATGAATTTCAATGGTTCTAACTTTACAACTAGTTTAAATGTTTTAAATAACTTTTTCATTTATCCTTTCTTATTGATATTGTTTTTAATAAGTCGTAGGACACTCTGAATATCATTCTATGTTTCTATTAATCATTATTGGGAAAGAGGCAGAATGAAAAACAATGGCGTTGATGTTGACCAATGTATGGGGAAGCAATCAACATCAGGGTGACAGATCCGAATTAAATCAAAGAGCAGCCTTGGCTTGTCCCTGGAAAAACTTTCAGCTACTTTGTGGGACATTGGGGTGGCTTTTTCACTTTGTGGAATATTGAGATTAAATTTGTCATAAAAGGGTTTCACAAAAATGTATTTCGAACAATGACAAAAAACTGAAAACCAAAGTTCATTTTAAAAAAGCTTAGTAAAATTGATGTAAATGTTTCTGTAATGTGAAAATTCTCATTAAGGAAACTTGGAGATAAACTTTTGATCATGTTTGTTCTTCTATACAAGGGGGGGAATTGCAGATTGACATTGTCATTTGGAAGTTGCCTTCAACATGCTCACCTCCATTATTTCCATTTATTTACTTACTTATTTATTTAGAACTTTTGTATCCCGTTCTTCTCTACCTCCATGGAGGGACTCAGAGCGGCTAACAGTAAAAATTCAATGTGATACAATACAATAAATAACATCATAAAAAACATACACAATAAATAAGTTCTAAAATGTATATAAAAACAGTTCATCAAGTTGAAAACATCGTCCAAACTCATCATCAAACTCAATCCAATTGTGGTTGACCACTAACACTTAAACAGTACTGGATCATCCATCAGTCTGCGAATGCCTGATTCCAGAGCCAGGATTTTAACTGATTCCTGAAAGACAGGAGGGAAGGGGCAGACCTAATCTCACCTGGGAGAGAGTTCCATAGTCAGGGGGCCACCACATAGAAGGCCCTGTCTCTCATCCCCACCAAATGCGACTGCAAAGGTGGAGGAACCAAGAGCAGAGCCTCTCCAGAAGATCTTAATGTCCTTGGTGGTTTATAGGAAGAGATGTGTTTGGACAGGAAAACCGGGCCGGAACCATATAGGGTTTTATAGGTTAAAACCAGCACTTTGAATTGTGCTCGAAAGATGATTGGCAGCCAGTGGAGCTGGTGTAACACTTCACTTGCCTCTAAGGCCAGACAGTACTTCTGAAACTGGAGAAGAAGGGAGGGCATGCCATAAAAAACTTTCTGAGTTTTAATAGAGAGTGTCCTACCATTACTGGCAGGGAAGGACGGTTTTTGGGGGGCCCTTGCAGCATGTGTGGACATTTCTTTCTTTCCTTCCTTCCTTAATGTCAAAATGTGATTTCTGGTTCCTGGATAATAAAAATGGGAGCAACACACAGGACCAAGTAAGGTTATAATCACCTTTGCCCTGCTTGCAAGCATTTGCATGCAAATCTTCTGGAATACTCATCACATTCCTCATCTTGATCTTTTGAGTGATGGCTTATCAAGGGCAATTACTCATGATGGTTATGCAGAATCACCAGTAAGACCAGAAACTTTCTGGCATTGCATGTCCCTTGTTGGACACCAACAATGAGAGATAAAAAGGCTTTCATGTCTAGGTTTTTCTGAGGGCATGTGTCTGGCTATTGTGGGAAGCAGAATGGTGGGCTGCTCCATGGGCCTCCAGTCTTACCCAGTATCACTCCCTCTGTGTTCTTAAAAGGCTGTATTCTTTTTGTACTAAAATTCCCAGAATCTATCAGCTAGTATTCTAGCTGAGTAACTCTATACATTGCAAGTCCAAAGGAGCAATGTTTTTCCAAGATCTGGTGCAACACACTGATTGGTCCTGGTAAACAGAACAGGTCTACAGACTATGTGGGAAAAGTCTATTCAAAACAATCTATATGTTGATATCATCTGAGTACCAGGAACAACGGATCCCCATGAATTCCTACCACTTTTAGCCAATTCCAAAATTAATGAAATTTACTGAATAACCCTATTTTGCAAGACTAAACATTAGCAAATCTTTAGTCAGTGATTCTGCTTTTTAGTAGCTGATTTCTGGCATTCAACATCTCAGTTTGTTTAGGTCTTCAAAATCCCAGTTGTGGGATAGCAAAGTCCTCTTTTAGAAGCAGAAATAGGGAAGATCTGGAAAATAAACTGTGACCTGGATTTTTCCTCCATTTAAAAAAAACTGTGCTTCAGACCTGATCACATAAAAATTATGCTGGGAAATCTAGTTGATTCACAAATGGAAAAGTGCTACAACAGACTTAAACCTAAACTACCAAAACCATATTGAAAGCAACCAGGAAAACATGAAACTTAAATCAACTTCTTAAGTGAATTTGATCCATTTCTGTCTCTCTCTGTGACCAAGACATGCAAACTGTCATCAGACATTAAACTCATCAAACTCACAGCAATGGAGAAAGAGTCAGATTTAGAATAACAATGACTCTGGAGGGAAATGAGGTATCTGTGTTAAAGAGGAAATAAGAGGCAAGCAAATATCACACTACATAAACTCTGCAGAGAAACATTCTCCAGTTGTTTGGAAATATACAGTGCCTTTGAGCATGAGAACTCAGTACCAGCCCTCTTAAGTTTTGCTGACACTCTCTCCTTCCTCTCTCTTCTATTTCTCCTTTCCAAGGCAGGTCCTATTTCTCCTTAGTGGTGAAGAGCTTAGCTGTAAATATTTGCCCTTCATGCTGAGCCATCCAGCTGGCTGAAGCCCCAGCTGACAGACATGTCTGCAAGCAAAGGGAAAAGACAGAGGGATGTGGGGGAGGAGAGAAAACTGCTTCCAAAGGAAAGAGGGGTGATATGCATGCTCCCAAACATTTACTAATAAAGAAAAAGAGAGAGGGAATAAACAACCCCCTGTCCCATATGCTCACTCTATTTTTTTAACTCTTCCCAGTGCATATGCACACCTACACCTTACTCTTTCATCACAGGATGCACAGAACTGTAGCACTTGGGTGCGGGCTGCCTTCCCCCTCCAAAAACAATATCTCCTCTCACAGAAACATCTGTGCCAAACCTCTGGCTGTGCCTAAAAGTGAAGGTGTGGCGCATTCTGAGAAGCCCAAACTCTAGAAAGCATGTGTCCTGTAGAAATCCAATATGGGAGTTGAAGGAAGGGAACAAATGCATCTTCTAGCCTAGTGTTTATGAAATTACTTAGAACAGACTGAGAAGAAAGGAGCAAAAGAAGGAAAAAGAGCAATCACTTGAGTAAATGTGACCCATTCTTCCCAAAACACACCAATATCTCACAAGTCCTAGCAGGTTGGCCTATTAGCATGCTCAAAAGCCATGTCTTTGCTGCATCTTGAATACAAGTAAGTTTGACAACACAATCTCAGGCAGATTTGCTGAAAGTTTAACTATATAGTGGCATTTTAAAACTATACAGCCACCCTGAGTCCCCCTTCTGGGGTTGAGAATAAATAAATAAATAACTTTTTTCCTGGGTATTGGTGTGGTGGGTGATTCGGTGCTCAATATGTTATGTTACTGCAACATCAGGCTAACTTTTGCAAACTAAATGGCACCTCATCATGCAATGCCTGAAGTTTTTGATTTGGTGCTTTATGGTGCAATCTGCATTACACAGCGCAGACAGCAGTTTAGAACATAAGAACATAAGAAGAGTCAGTTTAATCTAGTCCCACCTCAGTGGCAGTTGTACACAGGGATCTCTCTCACCTGCTCCCGACCCCCCACAACCAGTACCCGGGGAAAATCCTGGCCATCAACACAGGGGGGATTTTTTTCAGTTTGATGGGTCATACCCCACTCTATAAAGGCCTGGGATTTTTTGTGTGGGGCAAGTGGTGAGGCCTGTCAGCTAGAAAGTCTAGTCCAGGGGTGCTCATTAGGTAGCTTGGGAGCTACTAGTAGATCTTCGGCGCTCTTCCACGTGATCTTCAGGCCTCACCAGCCGGATGAGGCGCTCCTGCCATGCGCGCGCACACCCTGCACGCACATGCGCTCCTGCTGCTGGCTTTCTCTCTCGCTGTGCTTCTTTCGCCTGCGGGGCATTGCAGGAAGAAGGAAGCACGGGGTGGGGCCTCTGGAGGGAGCGCCCTGCCTCTCTCATCCAGAAGCAGCTGTGCAGCCTCCATTGCCGGCGAGACAGGCAGGGCGGAGCGCTCCCTCTAGATTCCTTGCCTTGTGCTTTCTCCTTCCTGCAATGCCCTGCAGGCGGAAGAAGCGCTGCACGGGTGGAAAACAGCAGCAGGAGCACACGTGGTGGCAAGAGCGTGCGGCGGCGGCGGGAGCGTGCGGGAGCGCATGGTGGCAGGGCAGGTAGATCTTTTGGACTTGGTTGCTTTAAGAGTAGCTCGCATGCTGAAAAAGTGTGAGCAGCCCTGGTCTAGTCTATTCCAGGACTAGAGCACTCCATCAAGGAGTTTTATAATCCTTGACAAAGTACATTCTCAGCATTCAATGAGCAGTTCAAACCACTGCTATGCTTCAAACAGACAATGCTAAAAGGAATGGCTGCTTTAAGATGCCACAGGGCTCTTTCTTTCCCTTAGGGTGAAACCCCCATTACACATTGCAGGTAGCAGATTGATATGATTTCAGCAGTTCTGGCTGCACCCTATAGAAACCTGAAAGATATGGTTGGGGGTGATGCTTAGAATCTTCCATTGGAGAAATCCAGTCTACTCTGGCACAAGTTCTACTCTTCTAACAAGGAATTCTATAACTCTAAACAAACTACAAATCTCAGATGGAGCCACTGCCACAAAACTTGTTCATAGAATTGTAATGTGGATAATGCTACACCATTAGAAAGAACTGTGGCCTTTGTCACCTTCCCTCAGGTGAGTGGGATGGGCTGTGAGAGAAGAGTGGGATGGAGAGGAAGAAAGGAGAGAAGAAGCAAAGAAGAAAGAGAGGGAGAAGGGATAGAGGAAAGGGGAGGAAAAGAAGAAGAGGGATGAGGTAGGAAGGCATGAGCTGGGAAGAAGGAAATGAGGCAAAGAAGATGAAAAGTAAGGGGAGGGAGAAATAAAAAGAGAGAAGGGAAGAAAAATAGGAAGGCGGGAGTAGGATGCGAAGGAAGGAGGGAATGAAATACAGAGTTGAGATGAGAAAAAGGAGGGGAGGGCGAGAGTAAAGAAAATAAGGTGGAAGTGATGGAATGAAGTACATACAGTGAAGTGAGAAAGAAGTAAGGATGACAGAAAAAAGGGAAAGATGTATAAGGGGGAGACATAAAGACATAAGGGGAAAGGCAGGGAAGGAAGGGAAGGAAGGAAGGGAGGAAGGAAGGAAGGAAGGGAAGGGAGGGAGGGAGGGAGGGAAGGGAGGGAGGGAGGGAGGGAGGGAGGAGGGAGGAAGGAAGGAAGGAAGGAAGGAAGGAAAAAAGTGAGAGAGGCAAGAGTGAGAAGGAATGAAGGAGAGTAGGCATAGGGTAGAAAGAAGGGGAGAGGGAAGGAGGGATAGAATGAAGTTCATACAGAGTGAGATGAGAAAGAAGGAAGAGTGAGAGGAAGAGGGGAAGGAAGGCGGGAGATGAGAAGGAAGAATAAGGGAGAGATAGAAAGAAGGTGGAGTGGGAGAGGGAGGGGGAGTTAGGTAAAATGGAGAGAGGCAGAAGTGAGAAAGAATGAAGGAGAGGAGGAATGGAGGGGGGGAGGAAGGGATAGAGGGAAGGAGGAAGAGAGGAAATGAAGTACATACAGAGTGAGATGAGAAAGAAGGAAGGGTGAGAGGAAGGGAGTAAAGAAGGAGGGAGTTGAGAAGGAAGAATAAGGGGAAGACTGAAAGGAGAGGGAGGGAAAAGGGAGGAAGAGGAAAGGAAGAAAGGAAAAGGGAAGGAGAGAGGTAGGAAGGGGTGAGCGATGGCATGAGAGGGGGAAGGAAGGAGTGAGAAAGGAAAGGGGAGAGATGGGAAGGAGGGAAGGATGGATGAAAGAGAGAGGGGAGGAAGGAGTGTGAGAGGAAAGGAGAGATTGGAAGGAAGGAGGAAGGGGGGATGGAGGAAGGAGGAAAGAGAGAGAATGAAAAAGAGGGGGAGAGGCAGAGAGGGGAGAGGGATGAAGAGAGGGAGGGAAGGAAGGAGGGGGAAGATGGGAGAGATGGGAAGGAAGGAGGGAGGGAGTAAAGAGAGAGGAAGGACAGGGGGAGGGAGGAAGGAAAAAGACAAGGTGAGAGGGAGGGCATGAGAGGGGAAGGAAAGAGAGAGGAAATGGGAGAGATGGGAAGGCATGAGAGAGGGATGGAGGAAAGAGAGAGGGAAGGAAGGAAAAGAGAAAGAGGGAGTAGGGAAAGAGGGATGGAGTGGGGGAGAGAAGGGAAGGGAAGAGATGAGAAGAAGGGAGGGGGAGGAAATGGAGAGGGAGAGAGGCAGGGAGGGGAGAGGGATGGAGAGTGAGGAAGCCAAGGAGGGAGAGATGGGGAGGTGGGCTCCCTCCCTCCCTCCCGCGTGCATGTGCTTGCGCGCGCGAGCGAGCGGTGGCTTCACCTTTCCGGCGCGGGCGGCGTGGGCGAGGCTGCGCGCGGCGAGGGCGTCGAGGCGGGCGCTGTACTGGGTGAACTTCTTCTGGTAGCGCAGGGCGGTGGTCTGGAGCTCGAGCTGGGCGGCGGCCAGCTGGGCGAGCAGGGCCTTCTCGCGCTTCCTGGCCCGCAGCGCCTCCTTCTTGAGCTCCTTCTTGAGGCCGGCCACCTGGGCGTGGAGGGTGGCGGCGTGGGCCTGGAGGGCGGTCAGGCAGGAGTGGGCGCCGGCATCGCGCTCTCGGCGGGTGAGGGCCAGCCCGCAGCCCAGGCGGCAGAGGCCGGCGGGCCGCGCGGGGCACTCGTGGCGCATGTGGGCCTCCAGGTCGCGCCGGTCGAGCACCTCCGCGCAGCCCGGGTGGCGGCAGGGCGCCGGGGCGAAGGGGCAGGTCTCGGCGTGGCGCGCCAGCTGCTGGAGGGCACGGCCTGCGCGCAGCCCCGCGCCCGGTGCGCGCACTTGATGTCCAGCTTGAGGATGAGGCTCTTGAGCGGCAGGACGTGGTTGAGCTCCTTGGGCGAGACGCGGCGGCACTGCGACGGGCAGCTGCCCCGGGCCACCACGAAGGGCAGCACGCAGCCCGCGCAGAAGACGTGGCCGCACGGCGTGGTCAGCGGGTCCTCCAGCACTTTGCGGCACAGCTGGCACTTCAGGTCCGGGTCCACCTCCCCGCTGAAGCGGTCCAGCTCGAAGCCCATGGCGGAGGAGGGGGGGAAGACCCGGGGAAACAAGCACAAGCACACACGCAGGCGCCTCAAGAAAGAGGGGGTTCCAAGCCCCGCTCTGAAGCTCAAGAGGAACCCCAAAAAGGAAGGGAAGGGACTCCTCCTCTCTCAGGAGAAGCCCAAACCCAAAGCATCGGGGACAGCAACCTCCTCCTCAAGCGCCTCTTACAAGCCACACAACTTCCTCACACTGGAGCACACACACAAGCACGAACTCCAGTCCCAGGACCTCCTTCAAAGACCCGAAAGGAAACCTCACAAACACACCCACGAAAGGGGGCTTCACTGCAGAGCCCAAAAGAAAGAGCCCTCCCCTTGCTCTCAATCCCAAACAGGAAGGGAAAGGACGCTCCCCTCAGGAGGAGGGAGGAGAAACCCTCAGGGGAAACCTTGCCCCGCTCTCTTTTTTGGGGTCCCTCCTCGCAAGCATTGGGGACAGCAGCCTCCTCAAGCGCCTCCAACGCCACACAACTTCCTCAGACTGGCGCACACACACAAGCACGAACTCCAGTCCCAGGACCTCCTTCACAAACACACAAGCTCCTCAAGAAGAACTCACTGGGGAGCCCAAAAGAAAGAGCCCTCCCCTTGCTCTGAATCCCAAACAGGCAGGGAAAGGGCTCTCCCCTCAGGAGGAACCTTGCCCCGCTCTCCTTTATGGGGTCCCTCCTCGCAAAGCATCGGGGGACACTCAGCAACCCCGCAAGAACACACACACGCACACCCGATACGGACTCTTCCTCAAGCGACTCCCTCACACAGCAACACAAACTCCAGCCCCAGCCGAACTCCCCAAGCCGCACAAAAGCTCTCCAACATCAACAGAGCCCAACTCCAGGCCGGTCCCAGGCACGCACCAACTTCCCCAAACACCCCCCTCCAGCCCGAAAGTGTCCCCCAAGCCCTGCCAAGAAGGAGGAGAAGCAGCCCGGTCCCCTCTTGGAGGGAGCAGCCCAGACTGGCTGGCTGCGGGGCTGTCGGCTGACTGGACGGATTGCCTCCGACTTCCTTGAACGCGTTGGGGAAAGGGATCCTCTACCGCATTGATGCGAGTGGGAGCGCAGGCGCTTCCTCCGCCTCCCCCTTCGGGCCTCCCCTCTTCCCCAAGAAGCCTCCTCCTCCTCCTCCTCTCCCCCCTTTTCTGGCTGCCTTTCGTCCCCTCCATTTGGTTAAACACACGCACATTTGGAAGGGACGGAATGACTTCGCACAGCTGGGAGTTGGGTTTCTTGGGGAAGGAAGCATCTCTAGAAGGTTGGCTGAATGGAAGGCTGGGAGGATTACAGTCCTGGGGGTGCACCTCAACACTCTAGGATGAAGACAGTTTGGCATAGCTTGGACTGCCCATGGCTCAGTGCTATGGACTCCTGGGATTTGTGGTTTGGTGAAGCACCAGCACACTTTGGCAGAGAAAGCGAAAGACCTTCTAATTCAGGGGTGAAACTCATTTTCATCCAAGGCCACTTCATCCTTCTGGTTGTCCTCAAAAGGCTAGGGAAACAGAGGGACATGTATGTGTATCTGTCTGTGTCTGTAAGTAAAGGTAAAGGTTTTCCCTCTGACATTAAGTCCAGTCCTGCCCACTCTGGGAGGTTGTGCTCATCTCCATTTCTAAGCTAAAGAGCCAGTGTTGTTCGTGGACACCTCCAAGGTTATGTGGCCAGAATGACTGCATGGAGCGCCATTACCTTTCTGTCCAGGTGATACCTTCCCCAGTCTTTATTTCAATACAGGCAGATTCACTGCTTCTCTTCCACTCAATTTTCTGTTCTTCCATTAAGTGCATCTAATCGTCCAAAATAGCAACTCATTCTAAAGTTTCAATCACACCACAGTTATACGAGTTTCATTCTACTTCACCTGCCATGGCTGGGGTTTGTATTTGGTGATGCAAAAAAGCTCTCTGAAAGAGACTTCTCATACCTCACAAAATTGCAACTCTCAAGATTCTGTAGTCAGAAGCTGTGACAGATAAAGTGATATCAAAGTACTAAGTAAAGGTAAAGGTTTTCCCCTGACATGAAGTCCAGTCGTGTCCGACTCTAGGAGGTGGTGCTCATCTCCATTTCTAAGCTGAATAGCCAGCATTGTCCATAGATGTCTCCAAGGTCATGTGGCTGGCATAACTGCATGGAGTCCCGTTACCTTCCCGCCAGATGGTATCCTTGAAGTGACTGGCTTGATCTACTCACATTTGCATGTTTTCAAACTGCTAGCTTGGCAGAAGCAGGGGCTGACAGCGGAAACTCACGCCGCTCCCCGGATTCGAACTGCGACCTTTCGGTCAAAAAGTTTAGCAGCTCAGCGCTTTAACCCACTGTGCCATAACACACACACACATACCATGGAGCCCCCGGTGGTGCAGTGGGTTAAACCGCTGAGCTGCTGAACCTGCTGATCGAAAGGTTGCAAGTTCGAAAACCGGGAAGAAGCGTGAGTTCCCACTGTTAGTCCCAGCTTCTGCCAACATAGGAGTTCAAAAGCATGCAAATGTGAGTAGATCAATAGGTACCGCTCTTGTGGGAAGCTAATGGTGCTCCATGCAGTCATGCCGGCCACATGACCTTGGAGGTGTCTACAGACAATGCTGGCTCTTCAGATTAGAAATACAGACAATGCTGGCTCTTCGGATTAGAAATGCAGATGAGCACCTCCGCCCAGAGTAGGACATGACTGGATTTTATCACAACTCCCATCAACTCTAGTCATGATGTCTCATGATGAGGAATACAGGAGTTGTATCCCAGCATTTGGCAATGAAGGCCCACATAGTTAAAGAAATTGTATTCCCCATAGTAAGCTGTGGATGTGAGAGCTGGACTATAAGGAAGGACGAGTGAAGGAAGATAAACACTTTTGTACTGTAGTGTTGGAGAAAATTCTGAGAGTGCCTTGGACCGCAAGAAAATCAAACCAATCCATACTCCAGAAAATAAAGCCCAACTGCTCACTGGAGGGAAGGATGGTAGAGGTAAAGTTGAAGTACTTTGGCCCCAACATGAGAAGACAGGAAAGCTTAGAGAAGATAATGATGCTGGGGAAAATGGAAGGAAAAAGGAAGAGTGGCCAACCAAAGGCAAGGTGGATGAGTGGTATCCTTGAAGTGACTGGCTTGACCTTGAAGGAGCTGGGGGTGGCGGCTGCTAACAAGGAGCTCTGGCATGGGCTGATCCATGAGGTCATGAAGAGTCAGAAGTAACTGAATAAATAAACAACATTTGGAGGGCCACAAAAGATGACACAGCCAAATTCAACCTGCAGGCCTTGAGTTTGACACATGTGTTTTAAAACTACAGCTCACCTGATATCATAGCATTGGGCCATGACAGTTAAACTGGTGTCAGACAGCATTAATTCTACAGGGTAGATGCACCCCTAAAATCATAGAGTTGGAAGAGACCACATGGACCATCTCATTCAACCCCCTGCCATGCAAGAAAAGCACAATCAAAGTACTCCTGACAGATGGCTATCCAGCCTCTGTTTAAAAGTTTCCAAGGAAGGGGCACCACACTTTGAGGCAGAGTTCCACTGCTGAACAGCTCTTAGGGTCAGGAAGTTCTTCCTAATGTTCAGGTAAAATCTCCATTCCTGTAATTTGAACCCAATTGCTCCATGTCCCAGTTTCAAGACCAACAGAAAACAAGCTTGCTCCCAGTCCTCCCTATGACTTCTGCTCACAAATTTATATTTGTTCATCATATCTCCTCACAGCCTTCTCTTCTGTAGGCTAAACATGCCCAGCTCTTTAAGCCACTCCTCATAGGGCTTGTTCTTTGATTATTTTAGTTGTCTTGCTCTGGACACGTTCCAGCTTGTCAACATCTCTCAATTTCAGTGCGCAGAACGGGACACTTTTCCAGGCAGTAGAAGAGGCAGAATCTTCACAAGGTAGTTTTAGTGAACCTGATAGAGGTACCTATATTGTTGCTGATGATACTTGTTTTATTGTTTATGATGATGCTGTTCTTATGTTGTTTTAATACTTTATTGTTCTGTTTTGAACTGTTGCCTGGGCATGGCCCCATGTAAGCTGCCCTGAGTCCCTTTGGAGAGATGGGGGCGAGGTAGAAAAATTAAGTTCTTCTTCTGATATGGACTATCATCACTCACATCTTACTTATTTGTTAATCTTTATTCCATTACTGCATGATATTCTGGCAGTATTGAAGAAGTATGGCAAGCAAAGGAAGAAAGGAAGGCATTTCAAGAACAAATTTTCCAAGGAAGTAACTTCTACCACACTCTGAGGCAGAGAGTTCCACTGTTGAACAGCTCTTACAGTCAGGAAGTTCTTCTTAATATTATTTATTTATTTATTTATTCAGGTGGAATCTCCTTTCCTGTAATTTGAACCCATTGCTTCATGTCCTAGTTTCAAGATCAGCAGTATATAAATCTGCTCCTTCTTATGACACCCTTTCACATATTTATACATGTCTCCTTTCAACCTTCTTTTCTGCAGGCTAAACATACTCAGCTTTTTAAGACACCCATCATGGCGATTCATGATCTCCGGACCTTTTTATCATTTTAGTCACCCTCCACTGGAAACCTTTCAGCTTGTCAACATATCTCTTAAATTGTGTTGCCCAGAACAATATTTTGATCTTTGATGCATCTAACGGTGGCAACTACTGATCTAACCTATGACATTCAAGGAAACTACGACGTATCCTCCCACTCCTTTTGCAGCCTGCTCCCCCCTTTTTTTCCTGTTTTTTCAGAGCATTATAACAAACACATTATAACAAAAGAGGAATAATTAATTGCTGGTTCTATTGTGTAGAATCTTTTCTCTCTCTTAAGTTCTTCTGGATTGTTTCTAGCATATTGTGCATTTGCACTAGAGTTTGATACTGCCTTATCTCCATCCAGACTGAGCTCTGGCACCACAAGATGCAGAGCTAATCTCAAGAAATGGGGCTACAGAGGAGTCCATGACATGCGAGTGTGGAGAAGAGCAAACCACAGACCACTTACTACAATGCAATCTGAGCCCTGCCACGTGCACAATGGAGGACCTTCGCACAGAGACACCAGAGGCACTCCCAAGTGTCCAGCTTCTGGTCAAAGAACATTTAGCATAATGCCAAGTTTTAAACTTTGTGTTCTTTTAAATACATTATAACTGTACCCTCAATTTGCTTCTAACATGATGAATAAATAAAAAAATATCAGTCCTAGAAAATATTAGGATTTATAGTTTGGTAGTGGAGTAATTTCGTAATCCTTTACTAAACAGCTATAGCTCAAGGGAATTGCACGAAGCTCTGAGAATTCTGAGGTCCTGGCCAAACCTAGGATGGATTCATCCTTGTTAAAGTGGTATGAAACTAGTGATATGCACCAATTACGGAGATGGGAAGGCTACTTTCCTAAACCTCAAGGAAATGTGACTTGAGATGCAATTACACTGTAGAATTAATGCAGTTTGCCATCACCTTAACCCAGGGGTCGGGAACCTTTTTGACTCAGAGACCCATGAAAGCAAAATATTTGGAAATTTATTTCAGTGAGAATCATATAATATATATAATATATTTTAAGACTGAATTCAACTAAGTGTGAGTATATACGCACATACTATGAGAAAAGGATTCCCCTGGCAGAATGATGGGACACTTCAGACTTGGCTCTGCAAAAGGCATGCTCAGGACTCTGGGAAGGAAGAGAAGATGGAAGGAAGGGGAAAAGAAAGAAAGAAAAAGAAAGAGGAGTTGAAGGAGGGAGGGGGAGAGGAAGGAAGAAAAGAAGAGAAAACTATGGAAAAGGCAAAAAAAGAAAAGCAGGAGAGAGACAAGGAGGGGAAAAGAAAGAAGGAAATGGGCAGGGAGGAAAGGAAAGGTAGGGAAAAGAAAGGAAAGGGAGTGAGGAAAAAGTAAAATAATGAAGGGAAAGTCCAGTCCCTCCGGAAGGCATCGAAGAAGCAGCAGCTCTTGAGCTGCCCAACGATGAGGGCGATGAGCTGGGCATCCCCCGGGGGCAGTGAGACCGGGTCTGCAGTGCCAGGGCCAGGCCCGCCTCTGCCGCCCCCTCCCCGTGGCAGAGGATGAAGGGGAAGATGAGGACGATGGACCACTGCCGGGCTCCGCCATCCCTGGTGAAGAGGGCGCAGGGCCCCGAGAGCAGCGAGGGATGAGGAAGAGGTGGCGATGGCGGCGTGCAAGCAGCAGTCATGGCATATTTGCCTCACTCCTCCCCGCTGCATGCTGGGAAACCGAGGCTCGGGATACTCTGGAAAGCCAGATGCAATCATGAAAAGAGCCACATCTGGCTCCTGAGCCATAGGTTCCCTACCCCTGCCTTAACCAATGCTATCAAATCCTGGGGGTTGCAATTTGATGAAGCGCCCGCACGCAGAGAACTTGTAACACTATAGCTCTCATGATTCTGTAGTATTGTGCCATGAAAGTTTACACTGCATCAGTTTGAGAGTGCAGATGCATCCTAGGTTTACAAGCAGTTGATGCTCCTGGTCCTGCACCTTCTGGAGATGCTGGGGATACGCCAGAGATTTCTCACATGCAAAGCATTTCTTCTACTACTGATCTTCTCACCCTTTCCCCAACACAGTCCTTGGAAAATATAGGACATCTGGCTACCTATCCCATATAGGGTGACAAAAGTGTCTTTGTTCACCCCCTCTAACTCCTAGCAGACTGTGGAGGTGGGGAAAAGGCAGCAGACGAGGGTCAAAGGACAATGTCTCGCATTTTTAAAAACAACCCTCAGCAGACATGTGAACGCAGGTAATGAAGGGCTGGGGTAAGCAATTTTGCTCAAAGGGCTTGGAGTGAGCCATAAACCTCATCTTGAATCCACGTATAAATATGAAAAGTTCATCCTTGAATAAACAGTTAGAGATAGAGCATGATGGCAGTACAGATTTGCTAAAAGCAGAACAGAGCCATGAAAACGTTTGGGTTAGAGTCGAGTTAAAAGCAGGCACTACAATGTTTGTGTTTCCACTTATTTGATATCCAAGGGTGCCTTCCTTGTGTAAAATTTAAGGAAATCTGAAGGATTCTGGAGTGTTAAATAGTTGCTGGAGAATTCTGTCAGCTTGAACTTTTGGTTTTTAAGACTCCAAATGTAGCTTTTGCAGACTTCCTTCAACCAGCACAAAACCTCTACAGTTCTTACAGTTCGTGAAATTGGAAATTTGCTATAAATTTTGTCTGCAGATCTATCTACTTCATCTCATTCAAAATATAAAACACAGCAAGATGACAGTGTTCAGGTTCACACATGGAAAAAAACCAGTGCAAAAACCTGTGGGGCTCAGTGCTTAGACTGATTGGATAATCCAGCTTGCAGTGTTGACCCATCAGACTCCCTGGAAAAGCAAGGATGCATCTACATGGTACAATTAATCCAGTTTGACACGGCCTTAACTACCATGGCTCAATGTTATGGAATCATGGGAGATGTAGTGTAGTTTTACAAGGTCTTGTCCTTCTCAACTGCCATGATTCCATATGATTGAGCCATGGTTTAACTGTGGGATCAAACTGGATTAATTAGTGTAGATCAGGGGTGCTCACATCTTTTCAGCATGCGAGCTACTCTGAAAGCAACCAAGTCCAAAAGATCTACCTGCCCCCCCCCCACACGCTCTTGCCACCGCGTGTGCTCCTGCTGTTGTTTTCCGCCCGCGCAGTGCTTCTTCCGCCTGCGGGGCATTGCAGGAAGGAGAAAGCACGAGGCGGGGCATCCAGAGGGACCACTCTGCCCTGCCTGTCTCGCCAGCAATGGAGGCTGCACAGCTGCTTCTGGACGAGAGAGAGGCAGGGCGCTCCCTCCAGAGGCCCCGCCTTGTGCTTCCTTCTTCCTGCAATGCCCCGCAGGCAAAAGAAGCACCGCGAGAGCGGAAGCCAGCAGCAGGAGCGCGCGTGCGCGCAGGGTGTGCGTGCGCATGGCAGGAGCGCCCCATCCGGCTGGCGAGGCCCGAAGATCACCTAGAAGAGGGCCGGAGAGCTACTAGTAGCTCCCAAGCTACCTAATGAGCACCCCTGGTGTAGATGCATTCCTAGTAACTCCCATTGTTCTCTCTCAAAGAGCGGTTGAAAGGATGAATAGAAGAACCATGGATTTGGTGAAGGAAGATTGGATGTAAACATAATATAGTTCTTTTAGTTCTTTTTATTTTTTTCATATGATACATGAATTCAATTGTGCAAGAAAAAAGCAGAAGAGAGTGATTTTAATAGTGCAGGAAAGAAAGTAGAAGAGAGTGATTTTAATTATTTCTTTTAATTTGAATCAGTATTAGATTTTATTAACAAGTCAGTTTTTTAAGGGGGCTGTGTTCCTTCTTGTTTTATCCTTATGGCTTGCTAGATTTATGCATATTAGCAGCAGGGCTTTCTTGATGGTAGCCTTGCATTTATGGAATTCTGCCCCTCCCAGAAATATTATTATTTTTTCAAATTTATAGGCCGCCACTCTCCAGGGGCTCGGAGCGGCTTACATCAGACATGAGTGATACAATAAAACAGTAAAAACAGTGAAAACAGTAAAATATAAAACTGATTAGCCAGGTGGGAAGGCCTGCAGATAAATCTTGCACACTCTCCAAAACGCTAGTAACTCTTGGAGCGTACAAACTTCAAGCGGAAGAGTATTCCAAAGAGACAGAGCCACAGCAGAGAAGGCCCTGCGCCTGGTCTTTGCAGATCGTATGATCTTGAGACTGGGAACTACACGCAGCATTTGATCTTCAGATCAAAGTGGTCTCTGAGGTTGATAAAAGGTGAGTCGAGTTTTTAGATATAAAGGGCCGGGGCTGTGTAATGCCTTGAAGGTGAGGACCAGTAGCTTAAAGATGATTCGATACTCGATCGTAAGCCAGTGAAGTTTTTGTAGAATTGGAGTGATGTGGCATTTTGCAGGGGCCCCCTCCAAGAGTCTAGCAGTTGCATTTTGGACCAGTTTAAGTCTACGGATGGTAGACCCTGGAAAGCCAATGTAAAGAGCATTGCCATAGTCTAGTGTCGAGATGACCATGGCCTGGATCACTGTGGCCAGGTCAACTCTATAGAGGTAAAGGGCTAGGCATGTGATACAACGCAGATGGAAGAAGGCCATTCTACTGATGGTGGACACCTGGACTTCCATTGTCAATCGAGTGTCTAATTGGACACCCAGGTTCTTCATTTGAGGTGACGGGCGCAATGTCTCGCCATCTAGGGTCAGTAAATTGATGATCCCACCACTTGGGGACCCCAACCACAGGATCTCTGTTTTTGCAGGGTTCACTTTCAGCCTGCTAGACTGAAGCCATCTGGTAACCACCTCCAGACACTGATGGAGATTGCATGGCGCTGTGTGTAGCTCAATAATTATTAGAGTTTATTGAAAAAAATGTAAATGCTTTCAATTACCCAAAATCTAAATTAGCATCTTTCTGAAAGAATTCCAAAACAAATGTCCAAATATAATATACAGGCAAAATGCAACAAACTAGGAGTGACACAGACTCCCACAGGCATTTTTGCAACCAATCAGCATCTGGTCAGCATACTACTAGTGACACATGCAAGCATTTGGGCACTGAGGAAGTTGGAATTTTCTTCCAGACTCTGCAAAGCTCCCCCAAGACTCATGGTTTTGCTACATTATTTCCCCGGAATGGACATGCTGTGGTTTGTAGGCAGATGGCGTAATTCGGGGAAATGTCTGGCTAGGCCCCATAACAAGATTCAGAGTGATAACATCATTTAAAGTGCTTTTTTTTACTTTACTGCTTTCTAAATTATCCTCAATAAAAGGGTTGCTTTCCTACCCAACTGTGTGGTGTTTAAAGTCAGAGAGGCTTTTCCTGTTCTGAAGTGCAACAATTCCCTCTCATCCTCTTGTTAAGTTGCTGATCAATTCCTGTTTGCTGTGTGCCATAGGAAAGGATAGGGAAGGGTTAAAGAAAGGCAGTGGGCAGGGTCATGCAAGTTCCACACTAAGGGGATGTCCATTCTAGAGGAAAAACAGAACATCTAGGATGAAATTGTTCCCGAATGAAAGCATTCCTTGGGTGGTGTTTGGGAGGACATTATCAAGGGTTGGGAGATATGTTCATGACTGCCATCTAACCTGCAATGTCCTTGGAGGGAGTGCTTTTGGTGGCTCTTCAGCACTGTGGGTTAAAGCTGTTTGTAGAGGCAGGAGGCTGTCTGTGCAACTAGACACCTTCATCACCACACATATACATTTTCACTTTCATTATGTGTATAGATTTAAAGTTTTTTTACAGTACTGCTTTCCCATAGTCATTTTTTCATATTGCAAATTTGGAAATGGAAGCTGTCTAGTTTCAAATTTTGTCTAGTACTTGATACACCTATAAAGTATATAATGCTGATTCTTGAATGGATAGTAGAAGGTCATCCCATTGTAACTGATGGGATAACCAGAGAAATATGTCTAAAGATGAAGAGGGTGGTACTAATTAACTTTTTCTAAACAGAACAATTTCAGTAGCTATGAGGGATTCACGTATTCAGCTGAATTCTAGGCTGTCACAAAAGCAATGAATCTCCATGTGTACACTTGTGTCTCTTTGTGGAAAAATATGTTTTCTTTTCTGTGTGGTCTATTACTGTCCCATTACTGTAATTGAGATGTGTGAGTGTGTGTGTGTGTGTGTGTGTGTGTGTGTGTGTATTAAGGCCAGGGTGGCCTAGTACTTGGAAAATCTGTTTCAATACATATATAAGCCTTGTGTATTCTTGAATGTATAATCAAGAGCTAGTATGTAAGACCACACTAGAAGATATGTAAGATCTGGAAAATATGTTGAGTTTCTTCTGAATGGAAGAGAGTGAAATGCAATATAACTGTCATTTGCAAACTAATCCTTGTTTGAAACTAGGGTGGATTGCTTGGTTTTAGAGCCAGGCTGGGTGTGGCACAAGGACATTTTCTGTCCATCTCCACAGGGTGGCAGCTCACAACGAATGATGGCCAGAGTACAACAAACCATGGATGATGGCCAATGTATGAAGTCACTAGCAAAATATAGCACTGCTGTTAACTGCATTTAGTTAATGTACACATTAGTTTTTAATATACCTATGGGGACAGGGAAGGTATGGAAAGCCATTGCATTAAAAACTTCAACAAAGTTTCTATCTTTGAACAATGAAGTATCCAAAAGCCTTTAGAACTCAAGCCAGTAGACGAGGTGCTCACTTCAGACAGCAGAAGCAAGGATTTGACAGCAAGTTGTTGGAGAAGGCAATCTGCCCTCTAAAGTAATCTACCCTTCCTCTTTAGTTGGAGATGAATGCAAACATGGAAATTCTGTTTAGCCATTGTGACTCATAGCTTTTCAGAGATTTGCCCTGTGTGCAATATCATTTTCTTTCTCTCTCTCTTTGTTTCTATTTCTCTCTTATGGTTCTTCTTCATCATTGTTTATAATTCTGTTATCTTATTTTACAGATGTCTTATGGTATTGAGAAAGTGGGTGGGGGCGTGTATCCTGCATTTATAGAACTAGAACCTGGAGTTAACTAGGATGGGTTTTTAAATATCATTTAAAAGTTTTTCAGAGTTACTTTATGCAAATCGCAACCCCAAGCTAGCAGAATAGCTTACATAAAAGCTCTTCTGGAAAATCACACATACACACCAGCTTGTGGGAAGACACAGGAGAAGGCCTTTCCTCTGTGTTCAGCCAGTGCAGACATTCACTGCCAGTTCCTATGCAGCCATCCCATGTTTCCTGTGCTCAGATGGACTGGGGATGTGGCATGGCTGTCCCCTCCTACTCTCTCCCACCAGTGGTTGCCAGCTACAAGGATGACAGGGGGCTTATCACATGGTTGGCAGCTTCTCTTCATGTGACTAACAAAGGGCCATATTTTAGATCCTCTTGTTGTACAATCTATTCCGAACACTTAGATCCTCTGAGAGGCATCTACTCTAGCTTGTCCAAACCTGACTGGCAACCATCATCCAGAAGACCTTTTCATTGGCTGCCCCAAGACTGTGGAACAACCTGCCAGAAGAGCTCCAACAGCCAAATGAGCTGTTGGAATTAAAATCCAATTGAAGACTCATCTCTTCCAGCAGCCCTACCCAGTCAGTTTTAAACTGTGAATTTTAACCTACATCTTATTGGTGTTGGTCTTCTGTATGTCTTTTAAGTATGTGCATTTTAATAGTGTTGTTTCTATCTGTGTCAACCATGTTGAACCCACCTCGAGTCACAGTGAGAGGTGGGTTAAAAATAAAATTATTATGATATTATATTATTGTATCTGGTAGCTACGGGGTGGAAGAGGGTGGAAATTGGACACTGCCCAGTGGCACTGAACTGGCTTTATAGTGGCTGGGCAGTACGGATGCCTTCTGGCCATCAAGGTCGCTCAGGATGCCCCTGATGGACCATCATTCTCCAGTTTCACTCTGCATTATGTGTTTGTGTAGAACTGCTTATAGGTAGATAAATAGATAGGTAGATGCATGTGCGTGTTTGTGTGTATATATACAAAAATCAATTTGATCAACTTTGTTTAAAACCAGTTAATACCGCTTTATACCATGCAAAGGAGCAGAACAGGATGAAAAAAAATCAAGCTAAGAATGATTTAGAGCCATAGAGTTTGGAAGAGACCATCAGGATCATCCAGTCCAACCCTTCTGCTATGCAGGAACACACCATCAAAGCACTCAAGAGCTAGCCATCCAACCCCTGTTTAAAATGCTCTAGTGAAGGAGACACCACCACATTGTGAGGCCGTTTATTCCACTTTTGAATAGTTATTTTCACCAGGAAGTTCTTCTTAATATTTAGGTTGAATTTCTTTTCCTGTAATTTAAATCCACTGCTCCTTGTCCTGGCAAAAATACATTTCCCCCCTCCTCAATATGATACCTTTTCAAATACTTAAATATGTCTTTCATGTCATTTCTGCACTTTGTTGTCTCCAGGCTGAATGTGTCCAGATCCCTGAATAGCTCCTCATAGGCCCAGGCTTTCAGACCTTTGTCAGTATTATTCTTGAATTACGATGCCCATAATGGCATGTTTTTATTTGATGCTAGAATGACACCTATGTTGCATCTATCAATGTTTTAAAGGTAAGGTATTCTGCTTGGAAAGCCTTTTCCCATGTCACCCTAAAGCCCCCCTACAACATATTGCCCCTCTTCCACTGGTGGGACACAGAGGGAGCTCCTCCCCAGCACAGCTTTTGGGGTAGCAGGTTTTTTTTCATGTTAGGAGCAATTTGAGAAACTGCAAGTTGCTTCTGGTGTGAGATAATTGGCTGACTGCAAGGATGTTGCCTGGGAGGCGCCCAGGTGCTTTACCATCCTGTGGGAGGCTTCTCTCATGTCTCCACATGAGAAGGTGGACATGACAGACAGGAGCTCATCCCGCTCCCCGGATTCGAACCACTGACGTTTCGGTCAGCAGCTCTGCAGGCACATTGCGCCACTGGGGGCTCCTTTGCGGTGGCAGTGAATTCCATAAATTAATTATGTGTGAAAGTCTTTTAAGAATTCATAGTTAACTCCAGGTTCAAGTGCTATGAATGTGAAAGAAGTGCTTACACTCTCTCCTCCCATCCATTTTCACAAAACCATAAGATGACAGCATTAAAATAATGATAACAACGATCCTCTTAGTCATCCCAAAAAAGCCACAGTCTCCATGTTACCTCAGAAGGAAGGCATTCCAAGCCCACAGCTTGCCTGGACTTTTCCCTGCAGTTTCCCAACCTCTACACAATACTCTTTTTGAGAAAACCTTTCCAAACCCTACATTATCCTTTGAGAACACTGAACTATGTTCATAGTGCTCCAAATGCAGCCATGGTATACATTTGTGTGAAGGAGGCATGATTGGATTGAAAGTTTTATTTCAGGCCCTTTCCTAATAATCCCTAGCATGAAATTTGTCTTTTCCACAGCTGTCGTGTCCTGAGCTGAGACAGGCTCCTCCCCAGGCTACCTTTAAAACGTGCCTGAGTACAGAGAATTTAACTCCCCTCTTCTGCAGATTTCTACAGTCCTGGCCTCTCTCCCTCTAGCATCTGCATAACATAGCCATCCCTGTTTCTGCCCCTCCAGGACAAAGGAAGCCACATTGTGAGCTGTAGGAGAATTTTACAAGGCACAGATTGTATAAATACATTCCCTGCCAGAAATGAAAATCTCTTTGATAATGTCACCCCAGTAGGAGCCTTTACGATATTGGGAGCATGTTGAGGAATCTGGCCCAGATTGCCAGAGTCTTCACAGTGTCGGCAAGATCCCACATACATTTTAGGATGGAAAATGCAGGTAATGCTTGCCACAACATCAACAAAAGTATTTTCCTTCAGAGGTTCTCTCCTGGCTACTGATACCGATATTGCTAAAATATACATTACATTTGAATATGAGCTCAGCATGAGTTAAGGCTTTTGTTTATGAATGAGGCCAAGGAAATCTGATTTCCAAGCCAGCCACCCATCGTGTGCCATGCATTTAGCCCATGCATTACTTTTGAAAGGCTGACATTGGCTTGGAGCTCAGATCACTCCTTGAAAAGCCGTTACATGTTGATTGTGGGGGAAAGGAGGAGGGGGAAAGAGACTATGAAAGGAACTCTTCTCAGTTGGAGTGTTGAGTCTTGGGTTTCCAAGAGGAGGTAGCATCATATCCCCCTTTCCCCCGAAAGTTGTTTTTTTTAATGCCTTTTCAAACTGAGGTTTGGAAGCTCTACTTTTACCCATAATTGCCATCAGTGATGGATTTCTGCTGCCAAAGGGAGGGAGGAACTGTATGCAGTCAGTTGGCGGTCCTTCTAAACCAAAGGTAGTATATTAGGGTGGAGTAATTCTTAAAACCGTTAGGGCGGTTTCATTTCATACATGCTGGTAGCTGTCACAAGCTGTCTTGTGAGGGTGCTTTGTTTATACTACAGGGATTCAGCCCTGGTACCATTTCAACACAGAGAATTTTTGTTGCTCTTTGCAGCAGGCTGTTTTTAACAGTGGGTCTCTTTCAGGTCTCTAGTCTTGTGTCTCTATGTGTGTGAGAGTGTGCGTTTGAATCTGCTACCGCAGCAATGAAGCCAAAAGCTCCCTACTGCAGCAAAATCCATCGAGCAAATCCCATTCAGCCAGTCTTCTCTGTCTTTCCGTTCTTGGACAACAGCCCAGTTTTCATATCCACCTACACAATTCTGAGAAACAAGTATTGTTGTATCTCAAGAGAAAGCATTCCTTGAGGCTTTCCCCCTTTTCCTTAAAAAAAGGGGGAGAAAGTTTGCTACAAGATACCAAACTATGTTATACCCATAACATAGCCATGGGAAAAAATCCTTTTCTATAGAGTTTTATAAATTTGGCACTCTCTTTTTCTCTTGGTCTTGCTTACTTAAAAGCCATGGTGAGCCTTCAATAAATGGTTGGAAAAGCCTATACATTTACAGGATGCACATGCGCATATCTATGTAGGTGTATACAGGTGTGTGTCTATATACACACTTTGCTTAATATTTGTGGCACATTCTGCTATTAGGCAAGCAGGAGATATTATTCAGTGATGGATGTTTATATAAAGTCTTACAAAAATGGAGTTACATTTTTCAAATAGCATATAATAATCCAGAAAGGAAGATGACAAATCCCTGCTTTAGTCTTTATTTGGCTTTGCATGCATATACAATAGCCTAAAACTTCATTCACTTCTTCTCATCTTAACTTCAGCAAGCATAAGGCTAGGGATTGCTTTCAACAAACCCTCAAGACACATACCCTATATTTATTCATGTATAAGTCTAGAAATTTTAGTCAAAAATCAACCTGAGTTGATTGATCTATGGGTCAGTGTGAGTATTGTACTATAATTCTTATCAAGAAAGGAACCATTCTCTTCTTTGGGTGGAAAAGGCCCAAGAGAACCTAAAAGAAATACACAAACCTCTCTGATGTGGCATCACTTCTAGCTTATTTTAAATGCTTGGGTGAATAAATGGCAGTGATGATGGCCAGGAATGCTTTGCTCTCTTTGTGGGATGACCCTCATCTATGAATCATGTCAAAACCCATAATTTTGCCCCCAAATTCTGCCCTTGATTTATACATTGGGTTGACTTATACATGAGTATATATTATAACTATAAACTTCAATCTTGTCTGGGGAACTCCCACCCTCCTATCTGGTTCCATGTTGTCTGAGGGAGATGGTAGTTGTATTTCAGTACATCTGGAGGACACACACTTGGAGAAATCTGTTGTAGATGGGGTGTTTATAACTGACTACCTACCTCCAATGATGGTTAGATTGACTTGAATATAAAAGCGGGCACTTTTTGTTCATGCCTTAAATATTTCAGGAAATCTGTAAAACATTTCAGGTATGACAGAAAGGTAGGAAATACAACTGACTTGGGTTTCCTGTTGTCTCCCCACTCCACCCTTTGTGACATTAAAAAGGATCAACATTCTGTGTCACTTCCCCAGGAGGGCAGTGCTTATTATGTGAAAGCTGGCTTTCGACTGTGATAGGAAAATGAAAAGAACAGGGGCTCTTTTCCACTAGGCATCTCTTCACATGTCAGGGGATAGTGTGCTGTTTTACCTCATGGCACCCCACACACCCTCCTTCCTTCCCACATCACATGTGAGGGACAGGACAATATACATTGGTTCCCTGTCCCTATCACAAAGGGGAAAGAACCCCAAAATGCAGGTAGCTCCATTGGAGCTACCCAAAACCCACTTACCTCTCTGTTGTTGCAACACTTCCTTGGCACTTGGAGGGTAAATTGGGGGCTAACA
Source organism: Anolis apletophallus (assembly GCA_030556195.1). Classification (NCBI taxonomy): domain Eukaryota; kingdom Metazoa; phylum Chordata; class Lepidosauria; order Squamata; family Anolidae; genus Anolis; species Anolis apletophallus. Next base: position 21,032,395 of record JARBWK010000001.1, read on the forward strand.
AACGTTGTGCAATGGTGCTCGGCAGGGACCATCTCCAAAGTGCTTCAAAGGGACAAAAATCCCCAGTGTAGTGAAGTGGTAGATTCACTCTATCTGTTGTATTCTGTAGAAGCCTGGAATTTATAGTTTGAAGATGGACTAAAGCTCTCTGGCTGAGATGTCCAAATTCTCCTTCTTAAATCCCAGGATTCCATAGGTTAGAACATGGAACATGTGCTATAATCACTATGAACCACAGGGAGTCTACATCAATTGTTAGTTCAACACATCTAGAAATAGTTAGGATCAAATCATACATAATGCAGAAGATCAGTGTTTGGAACTCCCCCAAATATTCAGGGTTGATTATTTTGAGACTGTGGGCAACTCTTGTTTGATAGAAGAAGAAAATCAACTCATCTGTAATTTGATGCTGGAGGAAAGTTCTGTGGAAATCTTGGACTGTCAAAAAGACAAATAAGTTGCTTCCTAGAACAAATCAAGCCTGAACTCTTCCTAGAAGCCCAGATGATTAAACTGAGACTGTCATACTTTGGCCATATTATAAGAAAACATGACTCACTAGAAAAGATGATAGACACGACAGCAATAGGAAAAGGAAAAAGAAGACCACATTCTAGATTACTTGTGCGCCAGCTGCACCCATACCTTGGGAAGTCAGACTTGGCCACTGTGGTCCACGCTCTCATTACATCCAGAATCGAGTTGGAAGAAACCCCATGGGCCATAGAGTCCAACCCCCTGCCAAGAAGCAGGAAAATTGCAATCAAAGCACCTCTGGCAGATGGCCATCCAGCCGCCGCTTAAAAGCCTCCAAAGAAAGAGCCTCCACCACATCAAATCAATTCCTCAAAAGGGAAATCTGCAAATGTGGAGGGCTGACTATAAAGTGATGGATAAATAGTTACCCCTTTTGCTCACCTAGAGGTGTGTTTATTGTGTTTTGACCATTTTATATTTTTATATTTGTTTATATTTGTTTTTAATTTAGCTGGAGTGCTAGAATTCCAGATCGATCGGTTATAAATGAATATCCAAAACATTATTGTCCATTACTGTTACCCATTAAGCTTTAATAATAATCCACAGTTTCATAATATAAAATGCCTTCCAGTTTATAATATAATATAGAATAGGAAATTGACTGTGCAGGGATGAATTAAAAGGTATTCTCATTAATGTTATGGAGCAGCACAAGTGACTGTTCAGTCAGGGCCAGATCCAGGTAAAGTTTTTATTGTAGTTTCCATTAGTTTTTCAGTGTCAGTTGATCATGAATTTTAGTCTTTCTTACTGAAACCACTGAAATCTAAGGATACTTTAAGTTTGGGTGTATTACAGCTATGGTGTTAAATAAATCCCTTATAATGGGCCTTTTTTCACAACAAAAGAGGACACAGAAGACAGTGCATAGGTACTTGGGGTTGTTTTTCACTCATCTCTATTTCAACATGGTGCTTTGCTTACAGTGAAATCACAGTTTATAGTGCAAACACGTGAGAACTTGAAAGGTCAAAACCTCTGGCTTAAAGGTAGGTTTTTATTTACCTCTGAAGACTTTGAGCTCAGTCTTTTTCTCCCTTTGAAGTCCCTGACCTAATTCCTATTGCCAACGATAGGAACAGAAGTAGTTGTCTCTCTGAAACTGACTCTTTCTGAACAAAAACATCTCTTGAGACAAATTGAAATGCCACCTTTTCAAGGTGAAAATGTATAAGTGTTTGTATACTAAGAAGCTTGTAGTGTTTAAAAAAATTTAGGGTCAAAATGTTACACAGACACACAGACAATATACCTGCCTTCAAGAATTGGTGTTATTCTTGTTTTGTGACATCTCTTTGCTTCCTTAATGAAATTTTACAGGTGGTCTTGCACAACCTTTCATTTCTATAGCTCTACTAGTTTTCCCAGTGCTTTTGTCTTTCTTCTTAGAACAGAAAATCCCTGAAAGAGGGAAAGGTTCACAGTGTCTTTCAATTGGTAATTCCAGGAACCCTCAGTCTGAAAGCACCTGAGTGTTTATAACCCATTCTTATAACACTGGCAGCAGTTTCCTTAGAGAGTCAGAATGATGTAGTTCTTTGAGTGTTGGACTGCAGCTCTTATAACCAGGTTCAATTTCCCACTTGGCAATGAACACCCATTAGATGAGTCTCACAATCTACTTCCAGACCGAACCCATGTTCCTTCCTCCATCCCACAAGATGTGGCCTGTAAGCAAAATCAGCTGTGCATCCTCCAGTTTTACTGTTTTACTAACTTCCAGTGAATAGCAAAGAGTTGGGAGCATGGAGATGGGAACAGTCCTGGGGTGGATTGGTGGAGAAATTGCCAGTCCTTTTGAATTTTCCAGCTGTTTTCTTCTATTGAAAGACAGAGCTGAGTATGCCACAAAACATGCCCTGGGCTCTCTGGAATACTGTATTGTTTACTTATTTTGCACTGCCAAATATATATTAAAGGAAAGAGCTCTCTATCTCAGATTGTTTGTGTATACACGAGTGTTGCTATAGTTGGGGCCTCAGTTTGGGAGAACTGAAGTAGCATAAAACCAATGCAGCTAGCTATTGCAATTCTACATTTTGCTTGAGGAGGCTGCAATGCTGAATCCAGAGTTATAATGTACCTTCTTGCTTGTTTTCATTATATATTCTGCAATGTTTATACTTTGCTGCTGGCTTTATCTTGAATTTATACTCTGCTGCCTCAATAAATGACATAAATCCAAGCACAGTAGCTCCTTTGAAAGTGAGTCAACATGTTGGTACATCTAAATGATTCAGTCACAAGATTCTGGCAGTTGTTTCGTTGTGTGATTGTTGTATCCTATTTGTATTGTTACTGTATTATCTGTCATTCAGATAATTTTGGAGTAGTGGGCAGTTTGAAAGTAATATTAAACCAGCAGGCCAAAAGGAAACAGGGCTGGGAATTGTGGCCATTTCTCTTTTTTTGGTACTTGTTCCTATATGTTGACATTCAGCTGTTGTTGCCCCGAAGAACCCAGAAGTTGTTTTACATTAATTATTGTTGGCTTTTCTTGTTCACACAATGCTATAAGGATGTGTGGCAATGTACAACAACCCCTTCCATGCAGAGTTGTGGCTCTGATGTCTGCATGCGCATGTTGGCCATAGCATATTTATTTATTTATTTCATTTATAACCCACCCTTCTCTACCCCCGAAGGGGGATTCAGGGCGGCTGACAAAAGGCACCAATTCAATGCCATATACATAAGTACAAAACTGCAATACATCAAATACAACAAGAGATTAAAATCAATTAAATATTAGAACAACTACATAATCCCTGTTCCACATTCATAGGCTGTCCAAGCCAATCCACAGTCTGCCTCAACAAGATTGTCATTACTCAATTGTCCGTCCGCTGCTCAACATCAACCAAATGCCCGATCCCAAAGCTACGTCTTTAGTTTTTTGCTAAAGGAAAGGAGAGAAGAAGTTGATCTTATTTCACTGGGGAGTGAGTTCTATAGGCGAGAGGCCACTACCAAGAAGGCTTTGTCCCTCATCCCCACCAAACTTATTTGTGACAAAGGTGGGATCGAGAGCAGGGCCTCCCCGGAAGATCATAAATTTCGAGGTGGGACACAATGGGAGATACGTTCGGACAAGTAAGCTGGGTCATAACCGCTGCAGCTGAAAATAAGCATACATTGATTGAAAACTACAGCTACCACACACCAAGAAGGTTATAAGAACAACCCCCTAGAGGTTTCGAGGTAATGATAAATAGCTGTAGACTGCAGTGTATTCATTTCTTTTTAAAACTTTTGCTAATAGGGTAGATCTTTGGACTGGGACTTCAATAGGTTTGTAGTTCACCAAGGCAGAGAAAACACACACAATCCTGGAAGCTAGAGGGGGCAAAAGTGAAAATTAAAATGAACAGTTAGCTTACATAGGAGCAGTTCATACAGCTTTCAAATGTGAAGACTGAATAAACAGATATTTATTATGTAAAAATTCTATTTGTGGTGTTTGCTGTATTTCAAAACCATTTTTCCTTATCTACTGATCATTGCATTTTAGTTCTTTCTGCATAATATGCTGTAACTGATCTGTTTTAATTATACTGTTCAGTGTTGTTGATATCCATCGCTCCACCTTAATTGGAAACATTCCTTATTGCATTTTTTAGCGTTTCAGTAACATTCCTGTTGTTTCCTTTCCAAATATAGGCTTGCAGCCGAAAATGTCCTGTGGTGCTTCATTTCGCCACAGGGTGTGGGGAAGCCACTGCCCCTCACCCAGCATCGCCTGGTTCCTCCAGCAGCTGATCCCATGGTATTTGCGTGGTGTATGTGTGGTGCATGTGTATGGATCATGTGGCTTCTTCATAAAAGTAAATGGCGAAACAGGAAGCTTCCCAGGTTGTTGTGGCGGTGGTGGAGTGTGATTCTGCTGTTCTTCACCCACGGAGCTGGCGCAACATTGGATGATGGGAGCTGGATGGCTCCGTGGTTGACTGGGGCTAAATTGGTGCATGCAGCTAATTTTAGCCTTGTGTGATGAGGCTGTTTGTCACATCCAAGATCTTTCCTTTACAGTGTTAAATGTGATCTGGAAACCAACCCAATCTTTTAGAAAATAAAAATTAAAAAAACTTAGTTGGGATTAAAGCAATAAGAAGTCACACAGTTATGATAATATGAAATTATTTAACTGAGAGTCAGTGTGATATAGTAGCACAAATACTACCATATCACATTCACTCTGGTGATTAGGGCTTGTATCCCATCTCAGCCACAGAAAATGAATTAGTGACATTCTGTTACGCCCTTCCAGACGGTGCCCAAAATACAGGCCCTGTCAGACTTTTACCCGGGGCATCCAAACAACACCTTGGGTAAAAGCGAATTAAACCCTGCTTTGTTCCAAATTAATTTGATTACCCATTAGACCTGGGCATTATTTAAACTGTTTATGTTTATTCTGAATGGCCTGGGTCAATACAAAATGGGACCCTCTTCCACCCAGTCTCAGCCTGTGGGGACTGACTACTGGGTGACTCCTGGGGCCATGGGTCCCCTACACCCATCCCACACCCATCTCGGCTTTCAAAATACTGGAGAAACAAGAAGAGCACCACCCAACCCCCTCAAAAGCGCTAAAGTTAAAAAAGGTACTGGGCCATCAAGCCTCCTCTCCGGAGTCCTCTTGGCATGTAGAAATGATGCACCAGGAGGCAGGAGGTGAACCAAGGATGAAAATCTCTTCTGCCCCCACCTCCTGACACATAATTTCTATGCACCAGGAGGCCTCTGGAAAGGAGGCATTGCGGCCTGATAAGTTTTTCTTTTGTATTAAGGCTGGGGAAAGGGGGGGGGTGTTCAGCGGCCCCATGCCTGTGCAGAAGTTACCGAGCTGGCATGGGAACAACCCGCATGAAAGCCCAGTTCTTTGGGGTACCCATGGGGACTTAAACATGCTTTGGAGTGGGTTTCTTTAACCCATTCTGAAGTGGGTTTAAGCCCTGTTTGGAAGTTCCCTTAGACTCAGACAAGAACAATGGCAATCCCTCTCTGAAGAAATCTGAATAAGAAAGCCCTGTGATGTTGTTGCCATAAGTCAGAAATGACTAGAGGGCATACAACATTATTAAATTGATAAGAACAGATTCTACACTTGATCTTAGCCAAAAGGCCGATAAGCCTTTTTAAAAAATCTCCATGTTGTCAGGGTTGATTATGAAATGTTCTCAAAAATTAACCTTTCCTGCTAGTTAAATCATTTCAAAAAGCAACAAGCAATTTTGTGTAACATTGTGTGACATGGAATATATGGCTATATCTTCTATAATTCTGGGAATGTTATGTGTTTTGTTGCTGTGGTTTTGGTATCATTGCAATTAACTTAATAATTCTGTATGTAAGAACGCAAACAAACCAGCAATTGAAATAATGAATAAATGATGTAATTGATGAAGAACTTCCATTTTTGATCGAGGAAGTCAAACTGGTTTTGAAATTTAGTGATGTGGTAAACTACTTAGTATATTGGGGGGGGGAAATCAGGAGTATGTTTGACAAAAATTTGATTTAAAACACATGGAGGTCATTCTTGAAAACATTTCATCTCAATTTCCATGTATATTCAAAGCAAATTTGTTTCCATAACACTAAATGTTCGTGCTGTAACTTAGAAGGATGTGTGGTAAGTAGTAGTGATTTGGAACTGATCATACTTTAACTGATCATACTCTAACAAAACCTGTGTTCTTTGTGACTAAGTCCAATTTGTAACCAATGGAATGAGTTATACATAAGGATTACTTTAGCCTCCGTTGCTTTCCATGGAACATAGTTTTCACTCACATTAGATTTCACTAGATAAGGAGGCAAAAAGTAAGGTGGAAGTCAGGAAAGAATAAATTCTTCCTGCAGCAGCTATTCTATTTGCTTATGGGTACATTTCTCACAGACAGGAGAACAGAGACATAGACATATCTACCAGCAAGGTTTTGACAGCTGAGACACTCGAAGCGGTAGTTGAGATGTACAGCTTCTTGCCTGTGCCAACTTTCAACATGTCTTGTTACAAACAGCACATTTTATGTGGGGACTCATGAATTGAAATACTCCCTTGTCATCCCAAATATACATCATTGCCTGGCATGCCTACCAATTATCTATCTTTGGAGTACTTATTTACTTTGAGCAGGAAAACTTTCCACCTTATCATGGATTGGTATGGTAATTGTTTCATGTACAGCACTATCAAAATCCTCCAGGTTTATGGCATAAATCATAAGTCATAAATCTGTACCTGCCCTGGCTTCAGAGAGAGAAGAGGAAGAGACAAGCACAGCTCTATGCAGTGTTCCCTCACTTATTGTTGGGGTTACGTTCCAGGACCTCCCGCAATAAGTGAAAAACTGTGATGTAGGGATACTCTATTAATTTTAATATTTATACATTATTTTAGTAGTTATACACTATGTTAAGTCTTTATAAACTTAAAATAAAGTGAAGGAAAGGAAGAAAAGGCTCTTCAAGGCTGGAGGGAGGGAGGACTGAGGGGGGGAAAGTGCCTTGGAGAGCAGTGGCAGCAAAACCCCACAAAACAGCAAAAATACCATGATATATATTTTAAATTAATATTTTTTAAATCCGCAAAAGAGCAAGTCCACAGTAAATGAATTGCGAAGTAGTGAGGGAACATTGTAATGCCTAGACCCAGAAACAGATTAGGAAACTTTCCATCCATCCCAACTGCTACTGTCCTGGTCTTGAAGGGAGGTATCTGCTGGATTTAATCTCCCACATTACCTAATGTGTCTGCCTTATTTAGATTGGAAGGACAAGGACAAGGAACTCCTTTGTTTTTGTTCTACTTTTAAAGGACCATGTACAGCACTAAATCACACAATTATGATCAATTTCAAAATCACAAAAAGTATTTTGATGTTGTATTTGAGGGTGCTTCCAGACAGCACTAAATCATGGGTTTTAAACAGGGGAAAAAATCCCAGGTCTTCAGAAGAGGTCCACATACAGACCTGTTGGTCCCGGGATTTCTGCCTCCATTGTCTAGACTTGATGTTTTGTTGCGAGATTTAAAGGCTCCCAAGATGGCCACCGTGGGTCTTCTGCCAGAATCTTTGGCAGTTTTTTTTTTAAAAAAACCAAAATGCAAATATGGGGATATGCAGAGAATCACTGCAGTAAATCACTGCAAAAGTTCTGTTCTTTGTTCTGGCCAGAGAAAATGTGCCTTCCACACATTTCATCAAGTTTCTGGCACACAAACAAAGTTTTTGCCTTCTACTTAAGTGTCCACCTTTTTAGGAACGGAGCAATCAGGAACAAATATCTAAATTCTGGGAACAACCCCAGTTAAAAAATCCTGTGATTACCAATTACAGGGACATACAGACATATGAAGATCTGCATAGTTGGCTCAAAACCATGATATTCCTGCACCTGAACATTTCACGGTTTTTTTGCTTCCACATTTACAGGTATAGTGACTATCCACCCTTATGTTTGCTGTGGGTTAAAAATTCAAAGACAAACTAATTATGTGAACTTGAAATTAGAATTTATTTACTTCATTTCTATTCTGCTCTTCTCACCCCTCAAGGGACTCAGAGTGGTGGAGTTCAGCCTGTGATTGTGTTTAAGGATCAGGGTACTTTGGATGTTGGGAATGATGACAATGAGGTTCATGTAGGTAATGGTGTTTCCAATGCTGAGGTGGCTATTGATGCAGATAATGACCAGGAGATCCCTGTTCAAAATGTATTGTCTGTTGGGAATATTCCTGAAGGGTTTGGGGATGATGGTGTGCTCCCTGAATTGCTATCAGAGAATTCCCATGATTTGGAGCCTGAGAATAGCTCAACACCTTGGCCAGCTGCAGAAAATAATGAGCCAGTAGATAGACGGGATGTTATTAGTCAAAATAGAAAAGCAAACCAGTCTCTTAGGAGTTCTGCCAGGCTTAAAGAAAGAATGATAAGGGATTCAAGGCTAAAACGAAACCCATTTCTGGCCGCTTGGGACATAGCATAATTAGGAGATAAAAGTGCCAAGTACAGGATCTGTAGTCAGATGAAGCATCATTTGGAATCAAGTCAAGACATCTTTCCTGGTCCTTGGAAGCTGTGCTTTGGATAGATTCATGTGCTAAGTGCCTTTGATTCATGTTTCCAGTTCTCGAAATTTACTATAGAAGTTTCTGCCTTTGTCTTTCATGAATGTTGATTGACTAATTTCCTGGACTATTAGTTCCGGCTTATCTTCCTACGTAATTGGATTTCCCGATTATTTTAAAGTGTTTTTTACTGCTACTGTTTTTTTTAAATACCTTCAATCAACGGATTGCATTTCTATTCCACTGTGTAGTGTTTAAAGTCAGAGAGCTTTCCTGGTCTGGAGTGCAACACAGTGGCATACAACATACATCTAGACAAAATTTCAATGCCTCATTATACAAACCATATAAAACATAACATAAAACACTAGAAACATATATATATACACACACACGCGCGTACGTGCCATACACAAATAATGCATTGCACCACTCCTTTAAGCACCCTACTAGGCCCTCCCTCTGTCATGATCTTAAGGTCTTTTTTGGATCTCTTGGATGGTGCTGTGTGACTGGGCCATCCCTGTTCCTTGTGAATTCACAGTATTTCTATGAAGGTGTTCATTTTGTAATACTATGAGAGCAATTATAAAGCAGATCGAATCATCATCACAGTAGACCTAATTATTAGAGAAATTAAATTAGTGAGATGCAAAACTAAAGATAAAAACATAAAGAAATATCACTCCAAAAACTCAGTGATAAGTTCACATGTCAGACTGTAAAGATTTAAAACAATTGTTTGAGTTATGTGTAACTGTTTCTCTGAGTTTATGTTAGGAGTAAGGCTTTTGTTTTAAGAATGAATAGATGCAGCTGAGTGTTTCTTGAATCAAGTAAGGTGTGGCAGCTGTGTTTGCATAAAAGCTTCTATGTTACACTTGAGCTTGTGGCTGTGGCTGGTGGCTGTGGTGCTGCTGTGAAGGAGAAGTACGTTGGGAGTATCGTGGAGTGTGCATACTGTGTGTGTGTGTATGCTGAAGAAGGCTTTTGCAGATTCTGAATGTCTATGTTGGCTATTGTGCTAACTGAAGGTTCCTGGCTGATATACTGCTGTGATGCTGGTATGCTGGAATACTGTAGACTGAAGAAATGCATTTAAATGCTTGAAAGCTGAAGCCTGGAGTAAATGATATCCTGTATTTCTGAAATGCTGGAATGCTGTAATCTGAAGAAATGCATTCGTGAGCTGCAACAATGCTGATATGGTAACACAGATGTTTGTTGCTAAAGACTGTGTAGAAGAATATATTGAAGAAGAACTGCATTATTTGATTTGTTCTTTCAATCTCTACACGAAGCATGGTATTGCTTTTTTGTTTATTGAAAGCTATATTTTGGAAATAAAAGTTTGTGGTTTTTCATATAAAGGCAAACTTTGTTCTTTTTGCTTCTATTTTGCCAATAACCCATCAGAGACCTTTTGCTGTTTTTTACTCTGCTAACTGTGGATATATGGGATTATATGTCCCATTGTCCCTTCACCAACCGACAGGTTACCATAAGTTGGATGTGACTTGAAGGCACACAACAACAACAGCAGCAGCAGCAGCAGCAATAACCTCCCCTGGAGATGGCCAGCATGGTATAGTGATTTGAATACTGGACCATAACTCCAGGTGACTTGGGCGCATCTACACTGGAGAAGTAATGCAGTTTGATACCACTGAGTGCCATAGTTCAGTACTATCAAATCATCACTGTTCCCCTGCTAAGAGGTATGTGTATTGTCTTTGAGCATGGAACTTCTATCTAACCAGGAGAGGCTCTTCAATTGAGACCAAAAGATATTGGAAAGTGGCTATACTCTTCTCCATGATATTCCACTCTCTTCTCTCTTCCACTCAATTTTACCCATTTTTCCCCACAGTTCCGAGTCCGCATTCAACAGCTGATAAATATTATCTAGCTTCATCAGGCCCTTTTTGGGATTTCCAGACCATTGGGTAATAGTTGAACTGCCTTACTGCTATTTCATCTATGGAATGGGCAGATTCTCACTGATTTTCTTGATTTCATGCCTATTTTTTTTGTAATGGGACTCTCTTGATACTGGTATTATTATGTACTATTATAAGCCTTAAAGTTCCCTAAAGTCTGGATATCTTTCTATTGTGCTTTTCCCTATACATAAAGATATTCATAATATGAATCAAATGGATTACTAAGACCTATCTTCCATTAAGTCTCATTCCAATGCTGTCTTTAAGGACCCCCTCAGGCAGGCAGGGGCAAATTAGGGGGAAGCAGAGGAAACTGTACTCCCATCTCATCCCATGTAGTTTCCTGTTCTTTCCCTGCTTCCTCTTCATGCTCTTCAATGAGTCATTCTGCGCCCCATTTTTCTATGCTGTTGAAAATGAGTCCCACAGAGTCCTGTGATTGCCTCCATGGAACTCTGTTACAGCAATGTGGAGAAATGTGGAGAAGACACACAGTGGATTTCATAAATGTATCAATGCATTAAGTTAGCATTATAGCCTGGGTTGAATGAGAATCCTCTCTGGTGATGCTTCAGTCATACACCTGCCAGAGTAGTCCAGGTTGGATGTGGTAGCACTCTCTACATCTTATATTAGATAAACTGAACCAGAAAATAGAAAGAGTAAAAGTTCCCTTTTGTTCATCCCTTGTTCAAATTCTCATGTTAAAAAAACCACCCAAATAAATGTTGTTTTCCTTTTCAGAGAAGCTCTGAAAACAGAATGACATATGTTATTCCTACCTACAAATTAGATTGCCGTGAAAGCTCAATTTTTCAAGCATTCTAGATAGATAGTATGCATCTTTCTTAATTGCTGAATGGGAGAGGGGGCACATGGTGTTTATTCTGCAATAATACATTTTGAAGCACCAAACCTTTAAAAAAGAATGTATGTCCTCTTCCGGCCCGGCAAAGATGGCGGCAGGACGGGCACTCTGAGGGCTCCCTGGAGTGCCGCCCGCCTCTCTGGCTGGAGGGCGATCTGTGCCCCCCTCCCAGCGGACAGAAGCGTCCGGAGGGAGCGCGAAGCCGACAGACGAGATCCGGCGGGCCCAAAGATCTCCCCCCCTCAAGAGGGGGAGATCGAGCAGGCCCGGATCACCGTCGGCGCGGCGAGCGAGCTGAGAGGCGGGGAGCGGGCGGTGGCCCGCACTCACTGCCGGCCCAGCCGGGCTCCCCCCTCCAAGTAAGGGACAGGAGGAGAAGAGGACCGGTAGCAGAGGGCGGCCGTGAGTGCGGCGGCGCTGCGGCCTGCCCGATCCAGTGAGGCGCCACAGCCAGTGGCGGGAAGCGGGAAGCAGGAAGAGGAACGGAAGGAAAGCGGGGAGGTCTGAGACACCGTGGAAGGCACACACACGCAGGGGATCGGATCCCCGGCAAGGGAAGGGAGGTGAGTGGTGATCGCCAAGCGGGGAGACCCAGCGGAGGGGGCAGAAGAGCCCAGCAGGGAGAAAAGGCCTATATTGCCCACAAGATGGCGGCTGAGCTCCACTGAGCCCAAGCTCGGGGAAGAAGAAGGGTGATTTTGGCAGGAGCGCCATTTTGAAGAGGAAGAACAAGGTTTTTTTTTCCTTTCTGCTCTCCACGAGACCACAGGAGGCGCAATTTAGGAAATTCCTGCCTGCTCTTCCTGCGGAAAGGAAGGGGGGGGGGACAATATAAAAACAAAAGAAGAAGAAAAAGGAAGAATACAGCTAAAAGCAAGAAGCTGTCAAAGGACACCAGCAAGAACACTCTATCTGGCACGCAGGAGGGTCATAGATTCAGACACAAGGCCCCCCACACATCAAGGCCACCCCACATCCCGACCCACATCAACTCCCAAGTCAATAAGACAAAAGTGCGACCCACGACAGGACGCAAGCAACCGAAACATCTACCAGGAAAGGACGGCGCGCTACTCTGCCACCTGGAGCTCTACATCGGCACGTTCTTACTAAACCCGGAAAGAGGACTGAAAGGAAGCCACGTTAGAGGCATGGCGAACCTGAGAGCCGTCAAGGAAGTCAAAGGACCCTCCAAAAACAACCTAACGTTGAAGAAATGACTCTCAAGGAGATCCTGAGGGAAGTTCAAAAAATAGCGTAGAGGCAAGAACAAACACAGAAGAAGGTGGACCTGGTGGTCAGCAGGCAAGAGTCACAGCACAAAACGGTGCAAGAGCAGCTGTTGAGCATCAGGACGGAGCTGGCTAGAGAGCTATCGCACATGCATGAGGAGATCAAGGAAATAAAGCAAGGAGAGGAAAAACTCCTGAGCTCCCAAGGAAAAATGAAGACAAGGCTGGATAAAATCGAAGCAAAGAGTCTAAAGATGGAACGAATTCAAACAAAACTGGAACTGAACGAGCTAGACTCCTGGCTTCGTTTCCGCAACATTGTGGAAGAACCTAAGGGGGACCTACAAAAGATTGTCCATGGGCTGACGGCCACCATCCTTCGCAAGGGAGAAAGCGAGACGGCCAGGGAGATCGATAAAGCATATCGGGTTTCCACGGCATATGCAAAAAAGAATAATGTACCACGGGATGTGGTGGTACGCTTTGGGAGCCGGAGAATCAGGGATGAGGTTCTCCGGGAGAAAAAGACGGCTGACCCAACCTACAAGGGAGGCAAAGTATCGATACTGAAAGAATTCGCAGCGGAATCCATCAGTAGCAGACGAAATTATCGCTTTCTGATGGAAGAGCTGAAAAACAAAAAGATACGCTTCCGATGGGAAAAAACGGAAGGAGTCATGGTTACATTGGGAGACCAAAGGCATTGGCTAACGACCGTGGAAAAAGCCAAAGCCTTCCTTAAGAAGATAAAAACAACCAACAGACAAAGCTTTGCGAGCTTTGACAAGGGGACTCTTCGAAGAAAAGGCGTTTCAGCTCCCCGGACCATGACCTGACCTCCCCTGGACGAGACCCCCACAGCAATGACAATGGCAACAACACTCACGACACGGAGATAGGCCATGATGAACCAGTCCACACAATAGAAATGTGCGATGAGTGACTTGCAGATTCAACTGGCCTGTCTTTCCAACAACATAAATGGCCTGAACTCAGCCCCTAAAAGGAAGAGACTTTTCAATTGGCTACGAAGACGGAAGTACGACCTGATGGCGCTTCAAGAAGTCCACATTAAGAAGGAACACGCTAAACACCTCGAGAACAAAGGAGTAGGCAATCTTTTTCACTCCCTGGCGGAGAAGAAAAGAAATGGAGTAGCCATCTATGTGAATCCCAAGCATGTAGCTGAGCTGGCCTTCACTGACCAGGAAGGCAGAATGGTAGGAGTGAGGCTCAAGGTGGGCACGCAGAGCCTTCTGATTTGTAACATATACGCGCCCAACGGCCCCAAGACCAACTTCTCAAGAGAGCTCCAGCAGCGCATAGAAGATCAAGTCTTTGACAGTCTGATCCTGTTGGGACACTTTAATGGGGTTGTAGACCCACATATGGACAGATTCCTGGATGGGAGGAAGAAAAAGGGATCGGCCTCCGAATATAGTGGATCGCTCCCAAAGACATTCCTTCAGATTAGAGACAACCTTGGTCTTCAGGATGCCTGGCGAGCGCATAACCAAATCAAAAAAGACTTCACTTTTTACTCGCACAGGCATCAGTCATGGTCGAGGATAGACATGATCTGGCTTTCCAATACTCTGGTCACGAAGGTCTCAAAGCTAGACATTCTGCCGAGGGACCTCTCTGATCATTGCCCACTGGAAATGACAGTGAACCACAGACTCCCGTCAAGGAGATGGAGAATGAATAACAATCTCCTGAAGAAGAAGGAAGACATCCTAAAATATAAGGTGTTGACAAAGGACTTCTTCGACCTCAACGCCAATCGAGAAGTGCCACCTGAAACAGTCTGGGATGCGTACAAAGCAGTGATCCGTGGCCACCTGATTCAACACAACGCAATAAAAAATAGGAAACGCAAGGAGAAGATGCAAGATCTGCAGGGGAAAATTAGAGTGGCGGAAACAAAGCTGAAAGCATCCCCAAAGAACCAGGAAGTGTCCCGCGAGCTAGCCAACCTGAAGGGCCAGAAACACCACCTAGAACTGGAACAAATGGCCAAGGATTTGAAAATTTTAAAACAACGGAACTTCCAAAACGCCAATAAACCTGGACGGTGGCTAGCCAGGAGACTTCGGAAAAAGAGGCAAGCAGGGATCATCACCAAAATTCATTGTGGCGACAATTTACTCACAAGGGAAGACAACATAAAGCATGAATTCCAACGGTTCTTTGCCCGGCTCTATACAAACGAGCGAGTGGAGAAAGAGGACATTATAAAATACCTGAGAGACCAGAACCTGAAACCAATCCCTGAACAATACAGGTCTATTCTCAGCAAGGACATAACAGAAGAGGAGGTCAGGAAAGCGATCAGGGGGTTAGATGCAAAAAAGCACCGGGCCCAGATGGCCTGATGGCGAAGCTCTACAAGGTCATGCCCGACGAACTAGTCAATCACATGAGGATAATATTCAACAGAGTAATGTCGGAGGGAGCACTTCCTGACTCATGGAGAGAGGCAAATATTACAGTAATACACAAGGAGGGGACAGATGACTCCATTGTAGCCAACTATAGACCTATATCTCTCCTCAATACTGACTACAAGATAATGGCTACCATTCTTGCGGACAGGCTGAAATTGTGGCTCAACGAATGGGTGGAAACAGATCAGAATGGCTTTCTCCCGGGCAGACACACCAGGGACAATGTCAGAGTAGTCCTTGACCTCATGGAATACTATGAGGCCCACCCAAAGAAGGAAGTGGCCTTCCTCGCTCTCGATGCGGAGAAGGCCTTCGATAACCTGAATTGGGGATTCTTCCAAACCCTGATGTCGGAAATGGACTTGGGTGATCGCTTCAGGAACGCCATAGGGGCAATTTACGAGGCTCAAACAGCGAGCATCTGGATCAACGGCCAGCCCACGGAGAGATTCTCCATCCAGAAAGGAACACAGCAAGGATGCCCCCTGTCTCCCCTGATATTCGTGTTGGCAATAGAGATCCTCCTGAGAAAACTTAGGGCCAACCAACAACTGAAGGGCCCGAGGATAGGGAAACACAGCTTCAGAGTCAGAGCCTTCGCCGATGACCTCATCTGCTTTGTCGAGGAGCCCGTGACCAACATGCACCTGTGGCTTGCAGACATTGAACAGTTCGGGAGGCTAGCAGGGCTACGGATAAACAGATCCAAAATGAAGATCTTAACGAAGAATATGCCCAAAAAGCGCCAAGACCAGCTGGAAAGACAGACGGGCATCCAAACGTCGAAAAGGATCAAGTATCTAGGTATCCACCTGACAGCACAGAACTCCCACCTGGTGAAGAACAACTATGAAGCGTTGTGGGCAGGGGTGCAGAAGGATCTAGACAATTGGAAACATGCAGGTCTATCCCTCATGGGAAGGATAGCAGCTATCAAAATGAATGTGCTACCTAAGTTGCTATACCTGTTCCAGAACATCCCAGTCATAAGATCGGACCGAATCTTTGATAGCTGGAAGAAGGACATCCTGAACTTTGTGTGGGAAGGCAGAAAAGCTAGGATCAGATACTCGACATTAATTGATGGAAAAGGGAGAGGTGGCCTGGGCCTACCAGACCTCAGAATCTACTTCGAGGCATGTGGTCTAGTCTTCCTGGCGGACTGGTTGGACCTGAGAAAGGACGGGATGCTGGCTCTTGAGGGATTTGACATACAACTCGGGTGGCACAACTTTGTATGGTACGACCGAAAAGAGGAGGGGAGGTGCTTCAGGAGACACATCTTAAGAGCAGCACTAATAAGAATCTGGCGGCAACACAAGAGCCGATTCTTTCGCCGCACACCCCTCTGGATCTCCCCTCTAGAAGCGCACCAAAAAGACCTGTTGGGCTGGAGCAGGTGGCCCACGTATGAAGATCTCTCCAGCAAGGTGGGAGGAAAGAGGCGCCTAAAAACATTAGAACAGATTCAGACAAACTTCAAGAACTTGACCTGGCTTCAGCTTCACCACATCAAAAAGTGCTTCAAAGAGGACGACCTCTTGGGCTTTGAAGAGAAAGAGGATTTCTGGAGGCCCCTCCTCAAGAACCATAAGAAACGAATCTCCAAACTTTACTTTAAGTTGCTGGAATGGGCCACGGAAACCGAAGTGGTAAAGGACTGCATGGTGAAATGGGCCAGGAACATCGGCAGGCCAATCACACTCCACGAGTGGGAGAAAGCATGGAAGAAGAGATTGAAGTACACCTACGCGATGGAGCTGACCGAGAATTGGCACAAGATGTTCAATCGGTGGTACATGACCCCACATAGGCTGGGCCTCATTTTTAAAGAGACACAGAACAAATGCTGGAAATGCTCCTCCCAGACGGGCACCTTCTACCACATGTGGTGGTCCTGCCAACATGCCGTGAGCTTCTGGAAGAAGATCCATATCGCCACCCAAAAGATCCTAGGACACACCATGGAACTTAAACCTGAAGCCTATTTACTTGGGCTAACGTCTGAGGAAGATCTACCGGACGAGAATGCGGAAAGGCTATTCGCTTACTTGTCAACGACAGCGAGAATAGTCTTTGCGAGAAAGTGGAAGAGCGAGGAGATCCCGGAGATGGAGGAATGGCTGGACAAACTAAGAGACTCTATGGACATGGACAAGCTCACCTTTTTCTTATCTGAAACGGGAGGCTGCCCGCTTAAAAGAACTGATTGGTCCTCGGTGAAAGCATACCTGAAATCACGGAGCTCACCTAGGACAGACTGAATTCCACCCGCCCTCTGCCCAACCCCTAAGTGAGAGCAGGAGGGGTCTACCACGAGCTTACAGCTCATCAGTGCGCACGACAGGTGGATACCGCTTTTTTTCAGGAAACCAGAGACAATTAGGTACAAGAAAAGACATTGACTTCACCCCCGAGACTGTCTCCAATGCCCCCCACCCCCCTCGCCTCCTACCCTACGGTTCTCTCTTTGCCCCCTCCCCTTTCTTTCCCGCCACCTCTTCCTCCCCCATCTTTCCCAGTTCTGCTCCCCGTCCCCGTCCCTTCCCCCCGTCCCCTTGCCCACGCCATTCCTGCCCCTCCTGCTCCTCGTGCCCCTCCGATACTTCCTAACCCCCCCCATATTGTGCAAAACCTTCAATAAAAAGTATTTTTTTAAAAAAGAATGTATGTCCTGAGGCAGTAGTGAGAAATGACATAAAATTAGTGTATTTTCTACAGTATTTTGAAATTTGAAGGTAATAATAATAATAATAAACTTTATTTGTACCCCGCCCCCATCTCCCCAATGGGGACTCAGGGCGGCTCACATGAGGCCAAGCCCAAACAGCAAATTACAATAAAATAAAATCAAAACATCAGTAATAAACATAATAAAATACATACACATAAATTAAAAAATATATACAACTAGATATCTAAAATCACAAAAACAGGACAAGCCGCAGGCACATATATAAAGTGTTAAAAACTCAGGGTGAGATAAGCAGAATAGCATCCTTTACGGGGGGAAACATCCATTATGGGGGGGGGGGACTTCAAGAACGTATAACCCTATACATTTCAGAAGGTTTCATTGAGAACACTCAGAGGTGGTTTTCAATTGCCTTCCTCTGAAATACAGTAAGTATCATTATAGATAACGAGAGGGAGAGGGAGAGGGGGAGAGAGAGAGAGAGAGAGAGAGAGAGAGAGAGAATCACCTCACACTACAAGCCTGTTACTGTGTTGTGTATGTGCATATGTGCAAAAGTTTTCTGCTGTAGGGAGAAATTGCTGCTTGGTTGAGTGCTGGTGCTTTTGTACTTCTGTAGTAATGCACACATAATAAGATTGCCCTCCACAGCATTTTATTCATGTTCTGCTAAACTTGTTTCCCATTAGAGAGCATTTACAAAGCTCATTATTTGGTTTTTCCATACACTGCTTGCAGCCTTTGATACTCAGAAAAGGATACTGAGTGGGGGCAAATGGGGCCAGTGGAGCTCATTGCAAAAGGGCTGGAGAGAGCTATACACTTCAAATAACCTTGGGAGAACTTTCTCAAAAATCCACTCTCCTGGACTGTAGACTGCAAATTTCAGAGTCCAGGCTTTGTTGGGCATATAAATGTTGCACTGAAAATTGATGGATAAATCTTGTTCCAGCAAGAATGAATAAAAATCTGGGCAGTCACTTTTTATAATGAGAAATTGAACTTCTCAATAATAGTCTGTTACTGAAAAGTAGCCTATTACACATTTGGGCCATACAGGTCCTTAAGGGAATAGGGTTGTCAAATCTCAAAGCTTGGCCTGGAGTCTCCAGTTTTAATGGTTCACTTACAGGTTGGAAATAAAGATGCAATTTTTCCAAGTTTTTGTGGCAAGATGGGAGGGTGACATACAAATTTCATCTCAGCTTGCAGATCGGCACCTTGCTATAACTTGCAAGGCATAATTGTTTTGTTGCTGCACCTTGCAAAGACTCTTTTGGGCAGGAGTGTCAGGCTCATTTTCACCAAAGCCCACATCAGCCTTATGGTTGCCTTTAAAAGACCATATGTAATTGTAAGACTGCATAAATGCAACTATGTTGCCCTTGCACTGAAAGCTTCCCTATGGAAGGCAGTAGGGAGGGGAGGTAGAGAAAGGCATGGGCAGGCAGCAGAAAAGCAGTGCCAAATTAGGCAGGTGGAGAGAGGAAGGGCGGAACTGTGCTCCCATTCCTTTCTCTACTGAATGAATTTGTCCTGTCTTTCTCATGGCAGGGAAGATGGAAGACAGAATGCAATGTGGCAGGTGGAGAGTGGAGGGGTTCCCAGTTTATCTCTTCCTTTATCTGTTTGATTGCTTTCTATGACCCCCCCCCCTCAACAGAACAGTGAAGCAGGTGGAAAATGAAAGGGTCATCTAGTTCCTCCCTACATTTCTCTGCCTGCCTGGTTGCTCACTACCTTTCCTGTGTCGAGGATGGAAGAAGACAGTGAGAAATTGGACAGGAGGAGAAAGAAAGGGGCATCTGGTTCAACCCTTCCCTTGCCAGGTGAAACAGACTGATATGGCCTGCAGCAACAGGAAGAGTAGGAGAAGCAGGCCCTACATCAGCGGTAGGATCTGTGAGTTTGAAAGACAAGCAGTGAGCAACTGTGGTTAATACTTCATGTATAATACATAAGCACCAGGGTTTGTCCCTTGGTCTCAGGTTTTGCCTTAGATGATCCTGAATTGGCAAAACTATTAGGAGAGCTTCCATACCTGGAATTTCTAGGCAGACTAGGAAAGTACCCTGTCTCAAATCTTAGAAAATGACTGCTTATCCAAGTGGAAATTGTTCAGCTAGATGGACCCAAAAAAAGACTTGTCAATGGATTGCTTCTTTTGATACTATAATTTTGATTCAAATCCCATACTGTAATTCTTCTCTGTGTGACCCATTTGTCTTTTCCATATGCAACTTCATAGTGTACATTTCCCCTGGCAGGACAGAAGGGGAGTGTTTGATATTGAAGAAGATTGGACAGTTCTCCTTGTGAAAGTACCTGTTAGATTGTAAAAATAATAGGCTTGGGGAAAAAACTCATCAAGCACCTGGACTTGGGCATATAGACTGATAAGTATGCATTGGTCCAATCTATAGCTGAGTTTAAAGGTACAAAAGGATACATTTTCATCTACTGTGACCTCTATGCAATAATGATGACATCAACAAGAAACCAATGTGATTAATGAGGTGTTACTTAAGGGGGAGCCATTCTCAGGGGCACTGGTAGAGAAGCGGAAACAGAGCAGCAACGTTGTCACAGAAGAATTGCTCCCTTTGCTTTGTATTATTCAGTGTTCATAATTCTGGAAACTTGGCAGGAACAAATGGTCTCACTTAAAGCTAAGGCACCAACTAAGGCCACCACTTGGCTGGGGATGCTAATAGGAAATCATCAATCCGTGTCTGTCCCTTTCTTCCAGTCACCAGTATCTGAGAAATTGCTCTGTGGTACGTGATCTCCAACCCGAATATTTGTACAGATTTTATGTCTGCTCTATCTTAGGAAAGCATATGCATATATAGGAGGGGGCACTCAGAAAGTGACAGAATACCAAGAAAGAAGGCTGCTGCTAATATCCAAGTTCTTAGGTTGAGAATGAGTGCTAAAATCTATAAATCATGCTTCCAAGTCGGGCCTCTCCCTAAGATCTCAGGGTCTGGGTAGGTTCATACAAGGGGATGTGGTCAGCCAAACAGCCTGGACCTGAATGATGTAGGGCTTTAAAGGTCATAACCAATACTTTGAATTGTGCCTGGAAACAGCAAATAGGGTGGGGTGTGTTTCTGTTCCAAGCAATAAAAGATCAATGTGGGAGATCACTTTCACAATATTATTTTAATTTATTTCATCTTCATTCTTTTGAACTTATAAGTGGATGATTGATTGTAGATCCATATGGCATCAAAACACTGGTGTTTTCCTTCACAAAATTATAATCCATAAGGTAACATGTCATCAAATATAATCCGGATTACACTCAATGTCGGGTCGACGGTATCAAGCCATCCGTTTCGCCGTTTCCGGCTTCTTCGGGACCTGACATCCTATCTACTGTTCAATCCACATCCTATCTACTGTTCAATCCACTGGTCCAATATCTATTAGATTAAACATAAATGATATTTACTATATAATCCCATATTCCTGTTATTTATACATTTTTGTAACCTATACATATAGGTGTGATCCCACATAAGAAAACATTCCCCTAATAGGCGAGAGGCAATCAATACTTCAATACATTTCAAGAGGCATTTCATACATATAGCACAATCAATACATACCCAAAATATTCAGTCATAGCATATATGTATGTGGAGTGCGCAGCCACTTTCCCATGCGTCTGGACAATGCTACTAGAGCAATGGATGATTGTATTTCTAAATGTTGGGGTTTGGTGTGGATAGTATGGTCAGCATGGCTTAAGAGGACTCCCTCCGCACCTGCCTCTTGAAATGTAGGTTGGAAGTAGGTTTTTCCTTTTTTGATTGCCTCTCGCCTGTTTGGGGGAATGTTTATTTTCTTATGTGGGATCACACCTGTGGATATTGTATCCTTTATACAAATATTATAGGTTACGAGGAAAAATGTATAAATCGTAAATAACAGGAATATGGGATTATATAGTAAATATCATTTATGTTTAATCTAATAGATATTGGACCAGTGGATTGAACAGTAGATAGGATGTGGCAGGTCCCGAAGAAGCCGGAAACGGTGAAACGGATGGCTTGATACCGTCGACCCGACATTGAGTGTAATCCGATTATATTTGATGACATGTTACCTTATGGATTATAATTTTGTGAAGGAAAACACCAGTGTTTTGATGCCATATGGATCTACAATCCATCATCCACTTATAAGTTGAAAAGAATGAAGATGAAATAAATTGAAATAATATTGTGAAAGTGATCTCCCACATTGATCTTTTATTGCTTGTGCCTGGAAACAGACAGGCTGTCAGTAGAGTTGCTTCCACGAAGGGTTGTACACTTCCTGTAGTCAGCCCCAGTTAGTAACCTGGCTGCAGCTCTTTGGACCAGCTGGAGTTTCTGAGCACTCTTCAGAGGCAGACCCATCCAGTAATTGAGATGAGATGTAACCAAGGCATGTACCACTGTGGTCACATCTGGCTTCTCAAGGAATGTGCAGTTGGTGCACAAGTTTTAATTGTGCAAAGGCCCTCCTGGCCACTGCTGAAACCTGGGCCTCCAGGTTCAGTGCTGTGTCCAGGAGGATGCCAAAACTGCAGATCTGTGTCTTCAGGGAGAGTGTGACCCCATCCAGCACAGGCTGAATCCCTATTCTCTGATCTGTCTTCCAACTAACCAGGAGCACCTCTGTCTTGTCTGGATTACGTTTCAATTTGTTTTACCTAAACCAGTCCATTACTGATGGCAGACACTGGTTACACTCAGTACAGCTTCCTTGGTTTTCGTTGGAAAGGAGTAGCAGAGTTGGGTGTCATCTTCATATAGGTGGTACTGTACTCCAAAACTCTGAATGACCTCTCCCAGCAGTTTCATGTATATGTTAAACAGTATGGGAGAGAGCACAGAACCCTGAGGAACCCCACAGATCAATGCCCGGGGGTTCAAACAGGAGTCCCCCAGCACCACCTTCTGGTTACGGCTCTCCAGGAAGAAACAGTACCTATCAGTCCCATCCCACTGAGACAACCCAGAAGGATAATGGTCAATGGTATTGAAAGCCACTGAGAGATGCAGGGATACATTCCTTTTGTCTAGCTCTCTGTTGCAGGTCACTCACCAAGGTGACCAAAACCAGGCCTGAAACCAGATCTAGATAATCTATTTCATCCAGAAATTTCTGGAGTTGGGAGGCCACCACAAGCTCCAAGACTTTGCTCAGAAAGGGGAGGTTGGACACCATTATAGAAGGGTTCAGGGATGGCTTTTAAAATATAGGCCTCACAACTGTCTCTTTTAGGCAAGTTGGAATTTTGCCTTGTTCCACCATCTTAATTGACCACCATCTTCACCCACTCCACCAGTCCCCCTCTGGCCTATTTGATCAGCCAGGAAAGGCAAGGATCTAGGATATACGTGGTAGCTTTTACCTCCTCAGGCTGCATAAATTAAAAGGTATCCATCAATACTGGACAAGCAGAAGACAAAGTTACATTCATTGGAACTGTATCAATAACAGCATCCAAGTTACATCGGATCTGAGAAACTTTATATGCAAAATACCATGCAAATTCTTCACAGCGAGCTGTTGAATGGTCAGGGATTTCTCCTTGAGGACCAGTATGCAATAGTGACCACTCGAAACAGCTCAGCTGGACAGTCCTTTGCAGATGCAATGTTGGCAGTAATTAATGATTTCTCTTCTGTCTCCATTGCCACGAAGTAGGCATTTAAGTGCACTTTAGCCCATGCTCAAAGATCTCGCATTCAGACACACAACAGGTTAGTTCAAGAGTTCTACATCCTATATTTAACCATCATCACACCTTGAATGCACACCACCCCACCTTAAATACACAAATCTCATCTTGTTTTGAAAACTGAGCAGTATCAGTTCAGTTCAATATAGTATTTGGAAAAAAGGAATTGTTAATTAAAAGGGATGGTTAGCTGAAACTATAAAAGAGCAGCTGCCAGAGTTGGAAATATGAGTCCACATGGCCCAAATATCTGCCCACATTGCAGGAAATCTCCTGTAGGCCTACATAGTGATATCATACTTCATGTGCAAAAGCAGACGTCCTGAGCTGGCACAAAGCCTGCAAAAGTAAATTATAATAAATGCCATAGTGCTAATGTAAAAGTTTAATCATGTATCTGTTGTGTCTCAGTTGTGGGATGGGATGGGATAAGAAAAATTATGTACTAATTACCTTGAAGACTTATCATCCCATTTCCGATTTGGCATGCCGCTTTCCATTTTTTACAAGTATAAAGTTTTGCAAATTGCTCTTTCAGTGCGAGAAACTGTTTTTATCTCTTTGATAGAATATTTTAATTATAAGAAAAGTTAGATTCATTCTGAAAGGTACTGAATTGAGTTATGGACAGTGGGAAACTATAGTTGTCAAAATGGAAGCACCATCCCTAGGCAGTAAGCATTTTGATCTATTATTTTTGTATTATTGTACTTCTCAGTGCTGTAACTACTAGTTTTGAGATGCTTGGTTTAATTTCCCTTTCCTCTCCCTGAGAATAATATTATATGAGCTTAGTAAAATGCTAGAGTCTTTTCTTTCACTGCTTTTCTATTTATTTTTGCCACCTTCCTTTTATCTGGGCATTGCCCCCACATTTCATGTGAGGCTGTAATACAATTCCTATCACTTTAGGTAAGAGAGCTGTTTCCAAGACCCTTAAATGCTATACACGTTTGTCTGTCTGTCTTTCTGTCTTTCTGTCTTTGTCTCTCTCTCTCTCTCTCTCTCTCTCTCTCCCCTCTCTCCCCCTCTCTCCCTCTCTCTCTCATCTCCCTCTCTCTCTCTCTCTCCCTCCCTCCCTCTCTCTCTCCCTCTCTCTTTTCTTTGCTGATCAGTTCTGAACATTTCTGCACAGCATCTGTTTTTACTTGGGTGTTCTTGGCAGGCAGTCTACACCGCTCATAAGACTGGCTTCCTACCAAGCTCAGATCCACATCCTTCTAGATTGCAAGCAGGTCCTTTCATGGTAAGAGTTGATGCAGCATTTCACTAAGTGTGGTCTAAAGACTATCAATGTTGAACAGAAAACACGCAGGTCAGAATAGAAAACTTTGTTGCAACATCTGAAAAGTACTGTTTCCCATAGTTCCAACTCAAAACACAGCTGTGTTTCTTTATCTGTTTTTCTTGCTTTGAAACACTGTATTTTTGGCTGTTGGATATAATAAATGTGTTGTGTTGAATTCTAGAACTTGTCCATTTTGTTGCATTTTTGTGTCAGCCCCTCGAGCCATGAGTGGTATAAATAGCTGGACAAAATAAATATTTGAAAATATCTGTTTTATGGGTAAAGGCACTAACCAAATCCCATTCCATCTTGGAAGCTAAGCATGGTCAGCATTGATTCATACTTGGATGAGAAACCGCCAATGACTGGCAGGTGCTGTAGGCCATATTTCAAAGGAAGGAATTGTCAAAACTAGTTCTAAGGATAACTTGCCTCAGAAAACCCTATATGAAATTCATAGGGTTGTTCTTCATGGACAGTTACACATACAAAGACTTGTTTTATGGAAGGTGGCCACTCATGCATCACTATAAAAGATCAAATGTATAATCAAAAATGAGATAAAAGAGCTCAGGGATTTCCAAATATTTATATGCATAAGTGCATCTATACTTATATATAGGTAGAAATGTAGGCAGTACTCTGAAAATTACAATTGAAAAATGCAGTATGCCTTACGTTAGTAGGAAAGGACAATGGCGAGGTATTATATGTGCCAGAACAGTCTGCTATTCATTTGTTTCCTTTTTGTGGTCTTTAAAAACCAATGTGGATTGGAAACCCCACTCAAATCATACATGCCTTCAAAGAGAGGACAAACTCCGACCCTCTGGAACTCTCTGCCCGCTGACGTTCGCACCATCCAGGCCCTTCTCCCTTTCAGGAAGGCGGGTAAGACTTGGCTGTTCCAGCAGACTTACGGATCCAGATAACTTATGTGGTCATAGCCACCTTGAAACTGTGTCTGTTGCTGCTGTGTATAGTGTGCGACTATTGTCATTTTTATGCTGTTTTAATGTTGTTTTTATCTGTTTGCCTGCACTGTGTTTCTATGATGTGTTTTTATGATATGCCTGTTTTATTTTGTATCGATTGTTCTGTTGTGAGCCGCCCCGAGCCACCGAGGGGGGGGGGGTAGATAAATCCCAATAAATAAATAAATAAATAAACGTCTATGGCAATTATTGTTTTATGCATATTTTAGAAGTGTTCTTAATTTTAATGGATACTTGTGCTGTCAGAACACAGAATCATAGAGTTGGAAGAGACATTGTGGGCCATCCAGTCCAACCCCCTGCCAAGAAGCAGGAAAATCACCCCTGACAGATTGCCATCCAGCCCTGTTCCAAAGAAAGAGCCTCCACCACACTCCAGGGCAGAGAGTTCCACTGCTGAACAGCTCTCACAGTTAGGATGTTCTTCTTCATGTTCAGGTGGAATATCCTTTCCAGTACTTTGAAGCCATTACTCCACGTCCTAGTCTCCAGGTTAGCAGAAAACAAGCTTGCTCCCTTCTCCCTCTGGCTTCTCCTCACATATTAATACATGGCCATTATTTCTCCTCTCAGCCTTCTCTTCTGCAGGCTAAACATGCCCAGCTCTTTGAGCCTCTCCTCATAGCAGGCATGTAGCCAGGGGGGGCTAAGGGGGCTTCAGCCCCCCCCGAAATTCTCAGGGTGGTCTGCGAAAAGGCCTTACTGGTACATTATTTAAACTGTTATGTTTATTCATATCATGATCTGATCACCATGCTCATTATATCCCACATTAATGGGGTTATTGGGATAACAATACAAAAGATTTGCTAGGGTAGACCCTCTTCCACCCAGTCTCAGCCCCCCCCCCGAACCAAACTCAGCCCCCTCCGAAACAAAATCCTGGCTACGGCCCTGCCTCATAGGGTTTGTTCTCCAGACCCCTGATCATTTGAGTTGCCTTCCTGTGAAGACATTCCAGCTTGTCAACATCTCCCTTCAATTGCAGTGCCCAGAATTGGACATAGTGTAATTCCAGTTGTGGTCTGACCAAGGCAGAATAGAGGGGTAGCATTACTTCCCTGGATCTAGACACTATACTCCTATTGATGCAGGCCAAAATCCCATTGGCCTTTTTAGCCGCCACATCACATTGTTGGCTCATGTTTAACTTCTTGTCCATGAGGACTCCAAGATCTTTTTCGCACATACTGCTGTTGAGCCACGCGTCCCCCATTCTGTATCTTTGCATTCCATTTTTTTGCCTAAGTGGAGTATCTTGTATTTGTCATTTTTGAACTTCATTTTGTTACTTTCAGCCCATCTCTCTAATCTTCTTGTAAGATTGTTTTGAATTCAGCTTCTTTCTTCTGAGGTATTGGCTATTCCTCCCAATTTGGTGTCATCTGCAAACTTGATGATCATGCCTTCTAACCCTTCATCTAAGTAATTAATAAATATGTTGGACAGAACTGGGCCCACGACGGAACCCTGTGGCACTCCACTCGTCACTTCTTTCCAGGATGAAGAGGAAGCATTTGTGAGCACCCCCTGGGGTTGTTCTCTTAACCAATTACGGATCCACCTAACTGCAGTTTTGCCTAGCACAGAAGGTCATGGGGGAAATTGTTGAAGGCCTTACTGAAATCCAGATATGCTACATTCACAGCATTCCCTACATCTACCCAACTTGTAAATCTATCGAAAAAAGATCCACAGAGAGAATGTAAGGGTATCTATGCCGAAAAATTAATGCAGTTTTTAACTGTATGACTCAATAATATGGAACCATGGTAGTAGAAGCTTTACCGGGTATGTAGCCTTTTCTGCCAAAGAGTTCTGGGACCTCACCAAAATACAACTTTAAAGATTCCATAGCATTGATCTATGGCAGATTGTTGTTGTTATGTTTAGTCATATACTCATTTTTTTCTCTAAAAGAGTTGTAGCAGTGTCAAACTGCATTCATTCTACAGTGTAGATGAATCTTTACATTAAGAAGAACTTTTAAAATTAAGAACTTTAAAAATATACCCTGACCATAGATTCTGTCTTCTCTTCAAAGAAGACATTCACATACTGTCTGAATATCCCTGGCATAAGAAAACCTTATGAAATTCATAGAGTTGCCATATGTTGACAGCCAACTTGAAGGCACATATGAGGCTCATACTATCATTAATACAAATCCACAGAACACTGGGAGCATTACTGTATTCAGGACAGCCAAACAGCTCAATAAATAAATGTTTTATGGATGATAGAGATAAGAACAGTAGAAGAGAAGATGCAATTTAAAGCGCAGCCAGAATTCTAACACAATTTTCTTTTAATTTTATCATATGTAAGCAACACTACTATTCTTTTTTATTTCCCCTCCTGAAGATTAGAGTGCCATATTTATCTTCAGACCCTTATTTAGGGATTTATTACACACTCAGCTTCACATTGCTGCTGAGCTATGAAGTTCAGTAGGTGGCTTCAGGCGAGTCATATCTTTCAGCCCAAACTACCTCATCATGTTATTGTGAGATAAATGCTGAGTTCATTGAACCAAACCCAGGAAGCTAAGCAAAACTGAATAGCTCCTTTTACCCCTCCATTATTTTGTTCTTTACAAATGGGGTCTTTCAACATTCAAGCATCAGAGTGTGTTTTCTATTTCCAAGTAGGCCGAGGAACATGAAGTGGAAAAATTTCATGTACTTCCCAAATTATTCAAAGTACTGCTGATACAGTTTATACTATTCAGTCATACGCCAGCTTGTTTCCCATATCTCTGGTAATGTGAATCCAATTACCTCTTTTTCTTCCTCCACAGCTTAATCTAATAATTGTTTTTACAAAGACTTTAGCAAAAAAAAATTCTGTTCATTTTCTTTCACTGCAAGTTAGACATTTTCACTTAAAGCAAACATAACTGCTATTTACCCCCCCCCCCAATAAAGATACATAACTGTATCTTTTTAAATAGTTTTTATTTCAAAGGTTTTTCCATACAAACATTAAAAACAAAACATTCTAACTAATGGTGATGGGTGGGGAAAAGGATAGGATTGAATCTGGTATGGAATAAGGTAATTGGAATGGGGAAGGTATGACTTAGGAACCTGAAGGGAAAAGGGTGTCTGACTTCCAAATCTTCTTTTACTGCGTTTTAGTCCTTATTGTTCCTTCTTTGGTTTCTTTGCTTCGGCTACTCCTTTTAGTCTATCTCAATTAATCTTCTTCTACTATTTAGAGGATTACCGTTGTATTGCATCTTTTCTTACTCTTTATATTTTTCTTTAAATTTCTCATATAGTTTCCAGTCTGTTTTCTTAATGGGTCTTCCTTAAGATATTTTCAAGGCAAAAGTTAATTTGTTCATATTTTTTATTTCTTCAATCTTTCTAAACCATTCGTCAACTGTGGGTAAGTCTTTTTTGTTTCCATTTTTTCACATAAACCAATCTGGCAGCTGTAGTCAAATATGTAAATAAAACATCTTGGTTTGAATCTAAATTACTGTATTTTTATGGGAATTTTAAATGTGCTGTTTTAAAAATTGAAGTTTTATTCCACAGTCAGGGCCTCTAAGACGGTATCTCTCCCATTGGGCTTTTCTTAGCCGTTCAGTTCTCTGAACCAATGAAGCAGCTGAACCTTTCTTTCATAGGTTTTGACCACAAACGGGCACTGAAGTCTATTTTCACCTTCTCCTGGCTCTCAGCAACCATACTGATATAAGTCAAAGTTGACTTCATGACAATAAACAACAGCAGCCAGAAAGCCAGTGTGGTGTAGTGGTTTGAGCATTAGACTACGGTGTTGGGGACCAGGATTTGAATTTCTGTTCAGCCATGGAAACCCACTGGATGACCTTGGGCAAGTAACAATCTCTCTTGTCTAAGGTCACCCAAAGAAGGTTTACCCTTGCCTTCTTCTAATTGTAACTCTCTCTTAACAAATCTTGCTAAGAAAAACTCCATTATAGGGTCACTTTAGTATCACTATTAATCGGAAGTGATTTCCGAGCAGACAGCAAGAACAGCAACAAGGACGCAACTCGCAACTTTGGTTAATGCAAGTCAAGGCTATGTTACAGTGACCTTGCTCCCATATTTCCCTTGATCAGTGGCCACCACAGAGCTGTTTTGGGTGCCCTTTGTGTTCAGTATAGATATGTTCACAGTCCCTAAGCTATCCTACTATATACTGTAAAATATACTGATGTACTATATGCTTATATAACAGATCTGAATATTATCTGTGCGGAGTCTACTTAGACATCATGTATATGTGAAATCCCACAACCTCAGTATCCGTTGGAGAATACCAAGAATAAAGAAATACATCGAATGGCCTTGAGAAAGACCGTACTAGGTCGAAACGAGAGAAGGAGCTTTATACAACAGAATTCCTCGGTGGCCTATTTTCGATTCTATTAGCCATTGTGGTTTATAATTTCACTTCTATGGAACCCTACTTATTTCCATGTTTGATATGGACACTTGTCTTGGAATGTATAAAAGGACCCTACAGTTTCGAGAACACAACGACCTTTTTGGATGTATGTGCTGATATGATTCTTTATGAGTACAGAGTGAAGACTTCTACTTTGACGATTTGAACTATATTTGTATTTGTACGTTTGTATTTACACATGTAACATTCTTCACGAACTGACTCAACATTGGATTACAATACAATTTACTTTCTATGGACTATGTTTGTGTTCTGTATGGACTATTATGTGTGGATTTCTAATAGAAATGCACAAGCTATTGGTAAGATATATATTTGCTTTGGGTTTTCCAGCCTATAGTGTTTGTGTGCATAGTAGCAACTTTCCCTGTTGTTTTTTTAGTGCTTCTATCTATTGTACCATCAAGAAAATCTCCCCTTCCCAGCCCTGATAGTGGTCAGTGGCTATTGTTCCCCTTAGTACTTATTTACCTTTCCAACGAACCGTTGCTGATGGAAAGGGGCTGATGTGGATATAAAGATGGACTCAAGATTCCTTTAATTTTTAAAATTATGTTTATCACCACATTACACTAATCACGAATTGTAAAACATGACAATAGTGGGTTATTGTAGGTTTTTCGGGCTGTCTGGCCATTTTCTAGAAGCATTGTCTCCTGATGTTTTGCCTGCATCTGTGGCAAGCATCCTCAGAGGTTGTGAGCATAGATGCAGGTGAAACATCAGGAGAGAATGCTTGTAGAACATGGCCAGACAGCCTGAAAAACCTACAACAACCCAGTGATTCCAGCCATGAAAGCCTTCAACAATACATGGCAATAATGAATACACTCTGAACCAATAAGACGGTGGAGCATAATTTGTTTCAATAAGAGCAAAGTTGATTATTTTCAAACCAATGTCAATGTCTGTAACTGAAGAGCGTGTCAGATATGGGAGAATTCC
This sequence comes from Anolis apletophallus, assembly GCA_030556195.1. Lineage (NCBI taxonomy): Eukaryota > Metazoa > Chordata > Lepidosauria > Squamata > Anolidae > Anolis > Anolis apletophallus. The sequence continues at coordinate 21,063,617 of JARBWK010000001.1, forward strand.
CCTGGCATAATTCCTTGGCCAAGTGGAGCAATAAAACGATCTCTGACTCTGCCTTCTACCCTGCATGTCTTCATTCAAATCGATTGAAGCTGGCACACTGGGACAGACCTCAAGATTTCAGACATCAATTGGGCAAGCACCTTTTGTCTCTACAATTGCAACAGAACACCTGTCATTTGAAAAATGTTGCCTAATTCTCTCACTTGCCAGCAGAAGTGCTTTCATTGAGCTCATGGGGACCAAAACAGAGAAGTGTGCATTTTACCTATGATAAGCAAAGAAAAGCTTTTAGGTTTTTTCCCCTACTGTGGAATACATCACCTAACTCTGAATACCTTTGAATTGTTCAAACATCTCAACTCGCTTTAATTAGAGTGTGAATGTTTATAAGGAGAAACTACCTTTGGCTCTTTTGTTCTTGCTGTTAAAGGAATGTTATTTTAATTGCAGATAGATTGCTTCAGTCAAGGGCACGAGGGCCCCACTGTTAGCAACATGTGAGCAGTGTAGTTGATGACCCAGATTGTTGGAAGTCTTTCATATTTATTTATTTATTTGTTAAAATTTCATTAGCATTTATGACATAATATGTTTTGGTGTAGATGTTTTAAAACTGTGTTTTCTTTCCAATAATTACTTTGTGAGCTGCCTTATGAGAATAGTGTCCTAAATATTGGCTTACAATAGAGCAGTGTTTTTCAACCTTTTTTGAGCTGTGGCGCACTTTTTACATTTACAAAATCCTGAGGCACACCACCAACCAAAATGACACAAAATGACACTCTAACACAGTAATACATATAGTTAATATGTTTTTAAATGTATTTATACATTCAGTATGAAACCTGGGCCTGTTTCGATGAACACAACATAGATATCCTGGCAGGAACTTCCCACACAGAACTCCCATAACCAAGAGAAAAAAATATAAGAGTGGTGGGCATTGACCTTGGTTTTTGGAGTTGTAGTTCACTTATATCCAGAGAGCACTGTGGACTGAAAAAATGTTGCTTCAGGACCAAACTTGGCATGAATACTCAATATGCCCAAATGTGAGCACAGATGGAGTTTGGGGAAAATAGACCTTGACATTTGGGAGTTACAGTTTCTGGGATTTATAGTTAACACACAATCAAAGAGCATCCTGAACTCTTGCAACAATGGAATTGAACCAAACTTGGCACTTTGAACTCTTATTACCAACAGAAAGTACTGAAAGGGTTTGCTTGGGAATGAATCTTGAGTTTGGAAGTTGTAGTTCACCTACACTCAGAGAGCACTGTGGAATCAAACAATGTTATGTTATGTTGTTGTTTGTTTTCTATCCAGAATCACAATGTTGGAAGGAGGCTCACCACTTTAAGTTCCCTAAAACAGGCATGGGAAAACTTTGGCCCTCTGGGTGCTTTGGACTTCAACTCCCACCATTCCTAACAGCCTGAGGCCCTTTCCTGCTTAAGTGGCTGAGGGGAAAAATGGAAAAGAGTCTGAGGCTGCTAGGAATGGTGGGAGTTGGAGTCCAAAACACCTGGAAGGTCCAAGTTTGCCCATGCCAGCTTTCGACAGAGACCTCTTCCTCCTCCTTCCCCTTTGCGCCCTTTCTTCCCCTTCCTGCCGAACACTTACATTTTCTTCTACACTGCCGCTTTTGCCGCCATTTTGATCCGAGGGGGCAGCGTGAGCGTGTTGAGGAGGGGAGGGGAGAGGGAGGAAGACATGACCCGTGCGGGCGCTACTGTGCAGACTCGCCCCAGAGCAAAGCGAGCAGAGCGAGGCTGGGAAGAAGGGAGCCCGAGTGGAGAAGAAAAAATGTTCGGCAGGAGGCGGAAGAAAGGGTATTGCAGGTTCCAATGGCACACCTGATGATTGCTCACGGCACACTAGTGTGCCATGGCACACTGGTTGGGAAACACTGCAATAGAGTACTAAAATAAACAAAAACTAGATTTAAAAGAAAATTTGAATAGTGAGAGTTTTTAAAAGTTAATAAGGTCAAGTTGCTTGACAGACTTCTATTTTCCATTGTTACTCCATAGCTAACGTGAGAGGAAATTTTGCTTTATATGGTTGTTCATATTATTTCCTTGACCACTACTCTCAAGCACTGGTATACTAGTGTGTATGTGCCAAGGATAGAATCCAGTGTGCAACATTCATATAAAATTGCTAGGCATTATAAGGCTAAAATAGGTGTATGTTTTCTGGAGGAATTTGGATGCATGCCTAGAAGTCTGCATTAAACATGTCAAATTGTATACTTTTTTTGTAAACAACTTGTACAGATGTGCACGAACATCTGTAGATGCTGTGCCTCAATCTGCAATATATTTTATGCACAATTAGTGTAAACACATTTCAGTGCTCTAAGCAATATATTAAAATTAGGTCCATAAATCTGTCTGCAGTCCAATTTTTTCAGGACAGAAATGACCATGGTTATCTCTGTTGACAACCTATACTATGATCATTTCTATAAATGATGGGGAATTACTGAGAACTCTCAAGTCATTTTGATTGTCTCCAATTATCTCAGTGGATTTTGGTATTAGCACTACAGTCTTACAGCCAAGAGTGAGGAAAATGTGATCCATTGGCTGCATGCAGCAGCCCCTTCCAGTTGGCTTCCTAGTTGAAAAAAACAAGCCCAGGGTCGTTTCATGCTCCCTAGGTATGAAACAGCCCAGAGAGCCACAGTGGTGAAATTACCTCCACAAGAGTTATGGGGGGCTTTTAATGAAAAAAAACCAAAAACCTTTTTTCGGGGGGTGGGGTAGGAATCCCAGAAGTGTGAGAGAATTTATATGCGTTTCTTGGGGGACCTCTACCTTACCAGTCACTTAGTCCTTTGAGTTAGCTGTCTGAATTAATAATTTAGTCACTTTATTGAAATAATTTAATACTTAACTGAAAGAGTCTGGAAAGAGGGTCTCTGCTCCATTTCAAAGCATTTTATATAGGATTTTTCAAAGATACATGTTGTTTCTTATTCATTTTAGGTAGGCAGGTATGCAGTTTATTTATTTATTTATTTACAGTATTTATATTCCACCCTTCTCACCCCACAGGGGACTCAGGGCGCATTGCAATGTATACATACATGGTAAACATTCAATGCCATAGACACACGGCATATATAGACAGACCCACAGGGGCTATTTTAACTTTCCAGCTTTCATGAGGGTATTCTGGCCACCAGGGGAGCTGTCACTTCACTGTCCATTTGATGGAGTGCTTCTTCATTCTTTGCTTGCTTGCTTGCTGGAGATTTTATGGCAGCGTAGATTGGTTAAATTAGCTTCTCCACATAAGCAGTACCTAAATTTCCTACTTGACAGATGCAACTGTCTTTCGGGCTGCAAAGGTCGACAGCAAGCTACACACAATAGTTGGAAACTCACTCTGAATCGGGCTGGCTTCGACCTTATGACCTTTCAGTCAGTAATGATCTTAATGCAGCCGACTCTCAGCCAGCTGTGCCACAGTTCCAGTTGTACTCCATTTTCACAGATTCTGAATCCATGAGTAGTCTTGAGTTTGCAAAAGGTTTCTCATAGTCTCTACAACTTGAGGTTGACTAGGTGACAATTAAAAACACAAATCTTCACTTTTAATATAATGGTACTTGACCATCCACAAATTTTGATACCCCTGGGGTGTGGGGGTGGTTTTGGAATCTACCAACAGGTATCAAGGGTCAATTGTATTAGACATGATTTGACAGCAATCAACCACATAGTTGTATACATAATTAGGGGCAGCAATTGCATTTTAATAGTAACAGGGCCTCTGTTATTTTTAAACACCTCAAATATCTCTTGCTCCCTGTTATCAATGACTGCTTACCTTTAACTGTTTATAATGACTGGGGATGTGTCTAAATGTGTAAAAAACCAAAAAAACAGACTCACCTTGTTCATGATTAAATAAACTTTGCCCCACTTTGGAGATACTTCTGGAAACTTTGGCCTATCCTGTGGCTTTGGGGCAGTCTGAACAACACGATTGGGTCTAGTTCAGACTGATTCACTATCCAGATGGGACACCAATGCCATTGGCAGTTCTCTGCACATTAAAAAAAATATTTATTTTATTTCATATGCTTCTATCCCACCCTTCTCCCCACAAAGGGGACTCAGGGTGGCCTCACATAGGTATCACCGATGCTTACAACATATACATCATACGAATAACAATTAAAACAGTAAAAACATTTTAAAACATTGTACAAATCAATAAATTCATTTAACAATAATATTAGCATGCCAGTAAAACCAAAAATCAAGCCAGGGAATCTAATATCGCAAACACAAAGGTGATGGATTGTGCCCATGCCACTGCTGTCAATTGTAGTTGGTCACAGAACTCTATCCAAGCTCCTGGCCATTGTGGACACCCCAATCAACAAAGGTTCTTGTGCAGCCAGTAAGGAGAAGGTGAGATCATCCTTCATAGCCAGATAGGAGCAGTGATGATGATATGGCAAGTGAAGTGATGGTCTCAGCCTGACTGTGAGAGCCTGAGTGCACAAAGCAGTTCTTCTGAACCCATGGCTTGTTTGTTTTTCTTGCTGCTTGTTGCTTCCACTCTCATGGTTGGTTTTTTTTTGCCTGCTCAGTTTTGTTGAATACCTGTCCCTAGGGAAATATCCTTTTCTTCCTTCTACCTGCCTGTTTGGCTTGTGGCTGAATCTGGCCCAGACCCAACTGTTCCATTTTAGACTTTCAAGTCCATTCAAAAGATCAAGTTATGAACTGAAATTGTCAAGAAGCTGCCAAAGCAGGGAAATAAAGAGAACCAGAAAACAGAATAAAACATTAAAGTTCTGTCTAAAAAAAGAAACCGCATATCCTTCCTTGCTGCGTGGCTCTCTCTTCCTCCCAACACTGTAACATTTTCCATCCTTCCATTGACCTTTGTGCACTCTGATCTACAGATGTATAACCCCTGTGCCAAATTATTCAGGTTATTAAGTTATTCCCCATCACACACTTAAATGGACTTGCCACAGAAGGAAAGGGAGAAGAGCATACTTCTCAAAAGCATATCTCTCCTCTCTTCTGAAGCCTGTCTACAAAACATAGGCATTCCTGTAAGGGGCAGGAGCCCAGAATGATCCAAATAAGGCACAAAACTTCCCTTTTTAAAGATCTGTGGGTGTAAAAAATATAGAAAGTAGCTGCAGAACCACCATCCAGAAATTCATCCTGCCTTTTTGAACTCTCATATACCAGAAGCATAAAACACTGGAACTTTGGGAGTTGAATATATCTTAAAAAGTGTGACACGAGGAGGTAGACCATTGCAAGTTTCCATGAAGGAAAGGAACAACTGTAGCCAATGAATACAAATATAGCACCAGTCACTAGTACACTATAAAGGAAAACTGGTGTAGACAGCCCCTTTATTGCGGAAACTTCTACAATAAAAAGGGGCTGTCCAGACGACGCCTTGGACAAACCCGAATTAATCTGCCACAAACCAGGAAAAAACCACCTTGGTTTGTGGAGAATTGATGTGATAGAGGTTTTATTCCTCATCTTCTTGGAAGGTGCGGGATAAGCCCACTACTTCCGGTGTCTGGGCTGCAGTCCAGACAGTATTCCCACCATTTCCAGGCTAAATTAGCCTGGGAAACTGTGGGAATACAACTCTAAAAAGCCCTTTTAAAAAGAAAAGTACTTAGCCAGCCTCCATTGGAGAGCTGCCGCAACTCTCCTCGTGCATAGAAATGATGTGCCAGGAGTAAGGAGGAGGAGGAGTACTTTTCTTTTTAAAAGGGCTTTTTGAAGTCTTTTGGGGAAGGGGTTACAGTGTCTTGATGTTCTTACGGAACTGGATGAACATCTGGACACCCAAACCAGAAAGCACGTGCTTTCTTTGGTGTGTGTAGTTGGGCTCCTGGGAATATTGGTGTTTTTTTAAAAAAATGTGGATACTCCTGGGATAATAGCCTGTCTGGAAGCACCCTGAGTGGTACTTGCTTTGTGTTCCTTCAAGTGATTTCCAATTTATGACAAACCTTAGGAGAACTTATAAGATTTTCTGGGGCTAAGATTGTGTGATTTACCCAACTCTTTTCTTTTGAGGTTTAGTCCACTGCTCAAACTATTATTGAGCCACCACACCCCCCTCCCAAATTAATCTGAATCTTTAAAAGACTTCATACAAAGTTACAATATTTTCTTTCTTTAAAAAAAATATTTTCCCACTTCATCAAAGTTTCACTGTCTCAAGTTGCTGAAAGCCTCAGGAGTACGTAGCTACAACTATACCCCAAACTATATTACTTTATTGTGTTGTATTATTTTATGTGTATAAAGCTAAAATCAAATGAATTGTGAATGCATCTGTTTCTCTGGTCCTCTCTGTTAACATAAACCCCTGGGAACAGAGATCAGTGAGCCATCAGGAAATATTCCTCTAGCAATCTCCCAGTCCTGGAAATGTAATCTCTTTTGTATATGAGTGAAAAACAGATAATCCCTTTATCAGTAAGGCTGTGTTTTGCACTGTTTACCTGCCAGATGTGTCCAGAGGCTTATTGCTCTCATGGAAGGCAAGGCTAAACAAAGATGAATAAAGTAGCCTTTTGAAAAGACAGCCAAGCCTATGGATATTTGGCATTATCACTTTTTGTATTCCGTGCCCTTTACCTTGTCTTTTTCAGAACTGGACATTTAAGTCAATCAAGGAATCATTTGCACAGCCATGTCATCATCCTCATTAGTTTTGCACCCTCCATGGGCAAAAGACTGGACCCTAAACCATCCAATACTCAGCTATTGTTCTTCCCACCAGGGGAAATCCTTCCTCTTGCCTGTGATGCAGAGGGAGCCCCTGGGCAATCCCTGCATGGATCCTACCCAACTCATTTCTCAGCCAATCAGGGGGAGATGCAAGAAGGCTGAATAGCTGTTAAATTGTATATAATGTCATGTATTTCTCAGTAAAGGTATGCTGGTGCATTTTTGAGCGGTTACTCAGCATCCCTTTTGGCCAAACTGTAATAAACTTCTTTAGTTTGCCTTCAAACCCAGTGTGCTTTGTTCTCTGTTTTAGCTGATCTGGTTCAGCGGAATCTCACCAAGCACATACGCTTTCTCCACTGCCCTAGCTAAAATTACTACAAAACCACTGCACCACATCTATCTAAAGGTGATGAGTCAAAAGGTAGTTGGGCATCTTGATCTACTCCATTTGACTATCATGAGCCTTCTGACAGAATGACCAGATAACTCCTTCTTTTGTAAAATAGTTCAGCTCTATTGCTGTTGATTTGCATTTATACTTGAAGAGCAGTAAGAAGAACTCTTATAGGGGTTTAGTGTTGCCAATCTCTACTTATCATAGGGTGTTTGTGTAAAGATTATTTCATAGGAAGTTTGCTTTTTTGAGGCTCAGAGAGGTTGACTTTCCATAGGTCAACCAGCGAGTTTCAATGTCTGAATGGTGATCTGAACCCCATTCTGAACCCTCTTGTCATGCAAACTCCCAGTCCAATATGCAAACCACTCCACCAGGTAGGCTCCCTTGGAAGTAGGTTAAAAACAACTTTCTAAGATTGTATTTGCTCCTCTCTTCCAGATACTGGAAGAAAAAATCATACATGAACATCATGTCTGACTATGAAGGAGTTGCATAAGCACTAAAACTGCACAAGAAACAAAACAGGATTCTCATTAGATTCAGCAATGAAAGCACCACCCGCTTCAAAGTTGTGCCCCTGGGGGAAAAAATCTTGGAAAATGGGGACTGGCCTTCATTCTGCTCACTTTATGCCTATTGCTTTAAAACAACTGAATCAAAAGAGAGAACACATTGAAGGTTACAGAGCTTTTAGGATTTATAAATTGACAGTAAAACCCTTTGGCTAATCCTGTGACTGGCTTCAGAATCACCCATGTTCATCATTTCATTACAAATATCTGTAGATTGCAGGATGTGCCAGATACTGTATATCTGGCTGAACATCAGTAGAAGACACATGTTTAACATTATACTAAATGGATTTTTGTGTGCTTTGTTCTGCGTCCATTGTGTTAACCACATCTCAAGTAGATCCAAAGCATTCAGATGGTGGAGGGAAAAGCAAAAAGAGCTTCCAAAGCCTCATGATCCAAAAAAATAGCATCCAAAGGCTCATGATCCAAAGCCTCACACATGTAGGAGCTGTGAAGGGATATGCCACGCATGCATGGAACAAATGTTCTCTCACACACTCTTTTTTCCCTATAAACATGGACCTATTTATATGTACTGACTGAGCTCTTTTCATACAGATCTTTGCATACTCTTCTATTGATTCATCCATTCTGCTATACTTCTCTCTTCTATGAGAGTTCAAAACAATTTTGTGAGATTCCTGGTAGCCTCGAGGGATCAATTTTGTGCAATATGACTGTCAGCTTTTGTTTTTAAATGATTAACAATAATGATCAGTAAAATCAGATTTTGTTAGGATATATGGACTACATTCAAGGAAAAAGTGAAAATATTTGCCTCAACCTAGTTGTTGTATACGACCTCAGTTTTAGTATTTTATTATAAAAAATCACATAAGATAACATGCAAAAATGTCAAAACAATTGAAACCATAATGTAAATATTTAAAAACAGGAACAAATTAATATTAAAATATTACAAAAGTGTTATTATATCTTCCCCTCTGCACACTAAAAGGGGCATGGAGCAATTTGCCCCATTGTCTACATGGTCTATAGACAACCAAAGCACCAGATGGAAAACTGCATCTAGACCTCAAGGACTGGCACAGAGGCAGGCGTGTGCCCGATGTGCTACTCCTGGTCCCAGCTCTTTCCTGTGGTCTTTAAGTCCAAACTCATACAAATCTTTTTGTTCCCGGGGATTAAAAAGTGTTTCTCCCAGTGCAAATAGGTAGCCTCCACTAGTACTGGAGCATTTTAATAAACTCTGTCTCCCCATTACTCACCCAAAAGTGGCTGTAAATGGCCTGAACTCTGAACATTCCTTCTTGGTTTTTTTTTGCCTGAAAATGTAGCACCACAGCCCATTGTCACTGAAATCCATCCCTTAGAATTGTCCTGTTCTGCTCCAGAAACAGCCTTACAACATGAGTAAAAGTAACTGAAAAAGCTTTACTTCAGCAAAATAATGATAACGCCAACAGCAGTAAAGAAATTGGAAGGTAAAGTCCAAAAGCAATGCAAGGTCTTACAGCAGACATGAAACAAATGTCTTTGGCAACAAGTCTTCACAGAAGATAAGAGCAAAAAGGCTTACAGTATACAGGAACAAGAGTTTTTGCTGCTAATTTATAGCCCTGAGCTCCCAGCACGGATGTTCCTAGGTCGAGTTCTGATTGCTCAGCATTTTTGCAACAATTCTAACTGACCTCCTTCTTTCTTCTTTTGTCCTTTGCCATTCTTGAAACATAGGGACTTGTAGTATGTCTTCCTCTCCCTCTTCTTCTTCTTCCTCAACACTTGGCCCCCAAATCCCCAAGTACTACCTCTTCAGCCTTCTGTTTTACCTCCTCCTCAGAGGCACAAGAGTAGTCCGCAACAAGAATAGAGAATTGGGAACAGGAAGACACCAAGAATAAAGTTCAATAATTTAACAGATAAAAAAGGAGAATTTGCTTTACCAGATCTCTGGTTATAAAGCATGTGGGCTGGCCTGAGTGAAAGAATGGACAATGATTAAAAGATTAAAAGACATAAAGACATTGACAATGGAAGAACGTGATCTGAGAGCAGAATGGCATTCATATTTGTAGTCCGGAAGAATAGGAATTGAGAAAAATCTCGGAAGACACTTCATAAGATCAGCATTGATAATAATTTGGAAAAAAATACCAAAAAAAAGGCCATACACTAAAATGCCACTATGGATCTCCCTGATTGAAGCCATACATAGAAGAGAACTGGGACAAGAGAAATGGATCACTTACAAACAGTTGTTAAAAAACAAAACAAAATGGAGACGTGACACTAAAAACACAGGAGAAAATTAGTCAAATAGACTAAAACATATCCTGGTTTCAATATAGACAAATACAAGAAAGCTGTAATGAAGACAAAAAAAAAAGGATTCACAGAGAAAGATACTTTTCGAGAGAAAATAATGGTTACAGAAAAGAAATTAATTACAAAACTGTATCAAAAACGTTTGGACTGGTCAGCAGAAGAAGAACAGTTTAAAGATTGCATGGCCAAATGGGCTGCAAATATAGGGTCACAATAAAATTAGAAGAGTGGGAAAAATGTGGAACAAAAAAATTAAAATACACATATTTGTATGGTTTGAAGGAAAACTGGTACAAGATGATGTATCAATGATATTTAACACACCCAAAAATTATCAAAATATTACCAAAGCACTACAGATAAATGCTGGAAGCGTGAAGAGAATATTGGGGCTTTCTTCACATGTGGTGGGCATGCAAAAAAGCAAAAAGATATTGGAAGGAAATATATGAGAAAATTCAAAAAATATTAGATATATATTTTCAATGTAAACCTGAGTACTTTTTACCCAGAATAACTTTGAAATAATAATAATAATAATAATAATAATGAAGACAAATTATTCTGCTATTCAACAACGGCAGCTAAAACAACTTATACCCAAAAATGGAAATCAAAAGAATTACCAATAGCGGAACAATGGATATTAAGAGTGATAGAGATAATAAAAATTGATCTCTTAACACAGTCAGTTACACAAGATTCACAGAAAAGAATCCCAACAGATTGGTCAACAATTATACAGTTTATGACACACACAAAAATGAAGCAGATAGAAAAGTTCAATTACTGAAGCAAAACCTGTTCCTTAGAGGAAGAAATATGAAGAGGGGAAACGTCAAAGCAAAAACAGAAAACAAGATAATGTGGAAACCTACAGAGAAAATTGGAAGTTAACGCAATTTTTATTATTTTCTTTTCACTTTTTTATGCATTTTTCCCAATTTATACTATTTTATTTTTTTGGACTATTTTTCTTTTCTTTTTCCCCCATATATCTCTCTCTCTCTCTCTCTCTCTCTCTCTCTCTCTCTCTCTCTCTCTCTCTCTCTCTGGGTGTGTGTGTGTGTGTGGGGGGGGGGTGTTGTGCTTTGTCATGGTTGTGTGGAAAGTAAATAGTGAGAGTAGTAAATATGAAATCACTGAAAAAAGGAAGCAGAGAAAGGCAAAACAGCAGAAGGAATCAATCTTATGCTTACAGCCTGTTGTTTGGCATCTAAAGATTTCCTGTAGTAGATCTGGCAGTGCACCAGGATGTTTTGAAGAATATTTGTTAGCATTTTGGTTTTCCTGGTGGACTGTACTGATCGTCACATGATAATGCCCAGCAGAAGGAAGACTGTCTCTGGAAATGAAAAGCATTTCCTTTTTATATAAACATAGGAGGTGCTTGAAAAAGGGCAGGATAAATCTGCACTGCTAACATATGGAACACCTTTCTTATCAGTATTTTGTTATTAGATTGGAATAAGATGTTGACATGTATTTCTTTCTTGCCATGTAAAAGCCAAGGAACAACATCTTTGTGCTAATATTTCAGCATCTCTGAGTGGCAGCAACATAATGTGTTCTCCCAAGGTCAATATGAAGTCCTTGTTTTGGTTTGATTAATTGATGTTTTTCTTACTGTTTGCATAGCTTGACTTTTCAATTTATACACCTTGAATGTGTTTTTGAAAGAGCAACAAAAGATGAAAGGCATTTGGAGCCAAATTATATATGGAGTATGCTGCTGTGTTACATTTTAACAAGAGCAAACACTTATGCATTGAACCACTCTTGTATGAGTATTGTAATGGATATGGTCCAGCTGCTACAGGCAATGACAACAACGGTGACCCCAGGAAGTTGTTAGCTTCATATGCTCTTTGAAAACATTGGAAGATAACTCTGGAAAACAGGGTTTGAATCCTTGCACAGCCATGAAAATCCTCAGAGGAAGGTAAAGTCATAGGTTCACTTATGAAACTATGTTTTTGCAGTGGGTGGGATTGCATGTTCCTATGAGGCAAGAAGCTATGCTGATGAAAGTAGAGCTTCTGGTTGGGTCTCCCATATAAAACAGACTAAATGTGCCAAGTAGCTCCTGAATAACAGCAATAGTAGGGGGTGACACTGGCAAAAGATCTTTCAAAGGCAAAATCAGTGACACAATAACTAGTGCTTGTTAGTCCTCCACTGAAAAAGGCACTGTCAAGCCACTTTTGGATTGCTTTTAACACAAAACCAGTAGCCAAGAGATAGTGTCAGAAGATGAAATTCCCAGGTTGGGTGGAGGGCGCTCATATCACAGAAGACAACAACAAGTAGTACTGTGGCTAATGACACACCTAGGTTCAAGTGAAAGAAAAGTCCAAAGCTGCACAGTATACATTATAAAAACATAGGATGTGAGAAGCATGAATAAAAATAAAATAAAATGAAAACAGATATTATAATACCATGAATGAATATATAAACATTGCAATACTTATAGTGAGCAAAGAAAGAAGACATGAATGGTACTCTTTGAATCAGATAATTATACTTATGACCTCATCAGATGGAATGCTGGTATTGCTATGCATTATGGCAAATCTGGCAGTGCCCAGTGGGGGCGGGGAACTGTCGCTTCATTGCCCACATTGCCCGGCTTCTCCCCACCTCATCATTTGGGGGTATCTGCTGCACGTTTCCCCCCCATTGATTCAAATGTAGCACAGGAAGCCACAGTTTGTGCACCCCTGTACTAGATAGATTCACATTTTATTTTTTTCTGCCTATAAAAATATATTTAACAGATGGTGTAATTCTCCAGGTTTCAAATGGCAAATGTATGCTTTGCCATTATATGGCTTCTGCATTGTTAGTTATATATTGCAAGCTTATATCAATTATGTATAACATACAATACATCTTTCTTTCAGTTAGAATCTATTATGAATAACTAGAACTGAATCATAAAATACAGTTTTTGATTTAACAGAACAGATTTATTTTTATGCAGTACTATATATTTTCACTTCAAACTTTGCCAGGGGAGTATGACTGCATGCATCAAACTTTTCAAAGTCTGCATAAAACTAAGAATTTTAAATCCAAAGGTTGAAATCCAACCTAGAGGATTCTAGGTTGAAATTTTAAAATGGATGTTTTGCATCTTTTGCAATTGTATTTTTTTATTTTGCCAAAAGCAAAAGGTTTTTTCATTTAATCTGAAAGTGATAAAGACAAGTGGTGATAATGCTAGAAAGAAAATTCGCAAAAGCAGGCATAATAGTAAAAGCATAATGGCATTATAGTAGTTTACACTGATGTAAATTATATTTTTCCTCCCTCCTCATCCACAGTATATTTCTACTAATCTTGCAGATCCAGCCAATGGTAAAGTCTTTGTATTTTTTTCTTTGACGTGATTGTTGGTTCCTCCATTTTCCACCCAATTGAAGTAGACCAGGGCTGTCCAACAGGCGGCCTGCGGGCCGTACACGGCCTGCGGGCCGTACACGGCCCACCAGCCTGTTGGACAAGGCCCCCGCTACCCTCCTGCAAGAATTTTTTAAATTATTTTTAAATATATATATATATATTTTAAAAATGGCGGCCGGGGGTGGGGGGAGGGGAGGAGGCAGGGCAGGGAGGAGGGAGGGAGCTCCTCCTCCTTCCCCTCCCCGTGCCGCCGTTCGGGATCCAAGCAATGGTGGGGTCGGGGGGAAGGAGGAGGGGCTATGGAGGGAGAAGGCAGCCTGCTACCTTCTCCCTCCATAGCCCCTCCCCACGCCGCTGCTCGGGATCCAAGCAACGGCGTGGTCGGGGGGAAGGAGGAGGGGCTATGGAGGGAGAAGGCAGCCTGCTACCTTCTCCCTCCATAGCCCCTCCCCGCGCCGCCGCTCAGGATCCGAGCAACGGCGCGGTCGGGGGGAAGGAGAGGGGCTATGGAGGGAGAAGGCAGCCTGCTACCTTCTCCCTCCATAGCCCCTCCCCGCGCCACCACTCGGGATCCGAGCAACGGTGCAGTCGGGGGGAAGGAGGAGGGGCTATGGAGGAAGAAGGCAGCCTGCTACCTTCTCCCTCCATAGCCCCTCCCCATGCCGCCGCTCAGGATCCGAGCAATGGCGCGGCCGGGGGAAGGAGGAGGGGCTACACGAGAGACACCCCACCCCCCACGGTCATCAGTGACTGGAATTCTGGCCCTTGGGTCGGAAGAAGTTGGACAGCCCTGAAGTAGACCTTCCATCTATTTGTAAGGTCCTTTTGTTTGTCCATTCTTGTTTCTTGCTTAGTCATAATTCCCGTAATGTCTAACAACACTTGATCATATATATAATCATTCAAATAACTTAATGTCCATTTCAATTTGTCTTTACATCCTCTAGCGATCATCACATGTGCTGCTCTAATTGTTACTTTCAATAACTCCTGGCAATTGATTTTATATTTGGGTGGTCCAATACTCCCCTTAGTAGCAAATCATTATTAATTTGAATTTTTATCTGCAATATCTCCTGAATTTTTCCTTATATCATTTACCAGAATTTTTAAATTTCAGAACACTCCCACCACATATGTGAATAAGTACCTTTTTCTTTATTACAATGCCAACACTTCAAATTCTTCCATTTTACTATATAAGCCAGTTGTTCAGGAGTTCTATACCATTTTAATACCATCTTTTTTCTAATTTGTTATATTTTTCTATTTTCATTTTATTCATCTTCCTAATTATTTCCTCTATTTCTTGGGTCCTTAATGATTTAACCCCATTCCATTTGTTACATATTGCTCTAATCATAAACTCCTTATTTTCTACCATTAAATTATATATTTTTGCCACTATTCCTTTACTTTGCAATTGTATAAATAAAAATGTAATGGGAACTTGACAATTCTGTTATCATAGTATTAAGAACAGACACAAATCTTTATTGTATCCTTGACTTGTAAAGCAGAGCAGATGTGTTTCTCCAGTAAACCAACAGGAATCCACCAGCTATAGCACCCTGCTAATGGTCTCCAGTAAAGACAAAGGGATTTGAAACCATAAGTGATATGTAGTAGTAGTAGTAGTAGTAGTAGTAGTAGTAGTAATCATCCACCGTGGTCCTTTTTATGCTGGGCATCGACCGAGCCAGTATAGACTTCATTTTGGTTTGTTTCTCCATAGTGCTAATGGGTTAGGTGCTCTTAGTTCTACTCTTCGGCTAAGACTTCTCTGGCTTGGTTGGATCTGCTGGTTGGACAAATGTTTGACAGTGGCATTGAAGAAGGGAAAAATCATTGAAAGGGAGTGCATAAATATGCCCAATGGTCAAGCAATAAAGTGTCACCAGCCAGAGGCCTATACATATCTGGGCATACTACGCCTGGACAACATCAAACATGAACATGTGAAAACCGTGGACAGCAAAGAATACATTCAAAGGGTCAGAAAAATTCTCAAAAGCTTAATGGAGGCAATGCCATCAAGGCCATAAACACCTGGGTCATACCTGCCATAAGATATCCTGCTGGCATCATAAACTGGATGCAGGCAGAACTGGACAATTTGGACAGAAAAACAAGAAAACTCATAACTATTCATAATTCACTGCATCCTCACAGTGATGTTGACCGGCTATATCTGCCTAGAATTTCTGGTGGCAGAGGACTTTTACAAGTAAAGCAAGGAGTTGAAGAAGAAAAACACACCCTGGCAGAATATGTAAAGGAAAGCAAATATTTAGGGTGGAAACAAGGTTCAACCTCTTGGCCTTCCCAAAGGGGACACAGAAAGAGCCTTCTTGAAAACAGTGTAAATACAATCGGTTCTTGTAGGTTTTTCAGGCTATATGACCATGTTCTAGAAGCATTCTCTCCTGGCATTTCACCTGCATCTGTGGCAAGCATCTTCAGAGGCTGTGAGGTCTGTTGGAAACTAGGAAAACTTGGGCTTATATACAGTATCTGTGGAATGCCCATTGTGGGAGAAAGAACTCTTGTCTGTTGGAGGTGGGGGTGAATATTTCAGTTGGCCAACTTGATTAGTATTTGATGGCCTGGCAGTTTTTTGGTGTGGCTTGTTAGTACCTGGGAGAATCTTTTGTTGAGAGGTGATTAGATGTCCCTGATTGTTTCCTCTCTGGAAAGTTGTTTAGGAAGTTGTTTGCTGTTATAATTTTGTAGTTTTTAAAAATAGTGGTAGCCAGATTTTGTTCATTTTCATGGTTTCCTCCTTTCTGTTGAAATTGTCCACATGCTTATGGATTTCAATGGCTTTTCTGTGTAGCCTGAAACGGTGATTGTGAGAGTTGTCCAACATTTCTGTGTTCACAAATAGTATGCTGTGTCCAGGTTGGTTCATCAGATGCTTTGCTATGGCTGACTTCTCTGGTTGAAGTAGTTTCAGTGCCTTTCATGTTCCTTGATTCATGGACAAGTCTACATAGGGACCACCAAACACAGTGCCCAGTAATGTTTTAGTGGGGCAGAGATCATACACTGACTAATGTGAACTTTTGTGTCAGTGTTCATTGTATAGTGCAGGGCTGTCCAACTTCTACCGGACCTTGGGCCGGAATTCCGGTCACTGATCACCTGGGGGGCCAAGCCCCTGGCTCCGCCCCCTCCCTGCCCCCTGCCCTCCCCTGGCTCTGCCCTCTCCCCGCCCCCACCCCTCCCCCGGCTTCGCCCCCCTGCCCTATTATAATTATTATGATATCTTATTATGTGAGTTTAATAATAATAATAATATAATATTTTACTAACATTAAATGCAGGGTGGGCATTCACAAGTGGCATCCATACAATCAAATAAAATATTTTAGTAACATTAAATGCAGGGTGGGAATTCAAAAGGGGCATCCATACAATCAAATATAATATTTTACTAACATTAAATGCAGGGTGGGCATTCAAATGCACAATTACATATTAATAACCTAAAGGTTAGCCTACCTTCCCAAACGCGCGGGATCCAGGAGCAGCCGGACCATGAGCAGAGGCGACGACCGACCGAGGCAGCAGCCGGGAAGGTACAAATCACATCTGCGTGGGCCGCAGGGATTAAGTAGCCGAGATTTCGGCAACAGGAGTATCGTGAGACTACGGAAGCCACACGGGATTTCGCTCTCAACGCAGGCGAGATTTCGCGTTGAGAGCGAAATCCCGTGTGGCTTCCGTAGTCTCGCGATACTTGCTCCAAAACCCGGAAGTGGGTAATTTTAAAAAATATTTTAATTTAATTTATTTTTTATTTTTATTTTTATTAAAAAGCTTAGGGGGCCGTAGGGAAGGGGCTGGTCTGCCAGTTGGACAGCCCTGGTATAGTGTAAGCAGTTTTAAATCTCTTCTAAAATGTCATTTTACATTGTTTAAATTGTTTAACTCTATTTATACTTCCCCCTCTACATATAAATGTCCAAAGGACCTTCCTTTGTGTCCTTTGGGAGAAGCCTAATTTGGAATAAAGTGAAAGAGGGTATTTAGTTTTGTGGCAGTACAATTGTGGAATGCACTCACCTTGAAGAACTAACTGGCACCAGTGTTGGTTTCATTCTAGCATGGAGTTTTAAAACATGGCGTTTCATTAAAGCCTCTGGAGCCCAATGTTTTTATCCAAATCTGTGTGCACACATGGTTTACCTGTTTAGACTGATTTCACTTTTGGCCTGTTCACTGTTTACATTATTCATTTCTTTAATATGGTTCTAGATGGGGGGGGATTGTGTGTCTCATGGGCCATGTGCAGCACTTAGGATCTCATTAGTGTGGCCCCTGAAGCTGTTCAGAAGTCTCCCAAAATCCTCCAAAAGTTTGCTTTCCCATACTCTCTAGATTAGGTATGGGCAAACCTATGCCCAGGTGCTGGATGCAGCCCCTTGGGCTCTTTTCTCATGCACTCCTCTCTCTCATTATCCTATTCTTCCTTCCTTCTCTCTTTCCTTACTCCTTCTCTCTCTCTTTCTCCTCCACTTTTACCCTTTCGTCCTCCCCTCTCTACCTTCCTTCTTTCCTTTCATTTTGTCTTTCCTTCCTTTTCTCTTTCCTCTCTCTCCCTCTTACTCCCTCCCTCCGTTCACTTCCACCCTTTTGTCTTTCCTTCCTTCTCTCTTTCCTTTATGCTCCCTCCCTCCCTTCCTTCTCTTCTTCCATTCTCCTTTCCTTCCACCTTCCCTTCCTGTCTGCCTGCCTGTCTTCCTCCCTTCCTTTTGTCCTTCCCTTTTTTTCCCTTCTTTTTGTCCTTCCCTCTCTTTTCTCTTTCTTCCCTTCCTCTCCTTTTGTCTTTCCTTCACTCCCTCTTTCTTTCCTTCCCTTCCTTCCTTCCTTCCTTCCTTCCTTCCTTCCTCTTTTGTCTTTCCTTCAATCCTTCCTTCCTTCCTTCCTTCCTTCCTTCCTTCCTTCCTTCCTTCCTTCCTTCCTTCCTTCCTTCCATTACTGGGCAGCCAGTACTCCTAGCAGGGGGTGCTTGCATGCAGCCCCCAAATTAGAAAGTTTTCCCATCTAAAATCGCTGCTAATAATCCAAAATGACTTCCAGAAATTAGATTACATAATTTATGTGTGCTGAAACATGCTGGTGCAGACTGCAGGTAATGGAGAAGTTGTCTGTGAATTCATTTTTGGCAAGACTTGTCCTATATTGGTTGTATCTTGGACTGCTTACCATTGGAGTTAAGCAGCATCTTGGATGCTACCCATCCCTGTTCTACATGCTAAGTGCTTTTCACCCGTTTGTGCAGAGCAGATGTGAAGTTAAACAGACTGTAATTTCCTGGATACTTCATGGAAGAAAAACTGTGTTAAATTGGCTACTTTTCAGCCATCTGGTAGAGAGGCCAATCTTAAAGACAGGTTATATGTTTTTCTTAGAAAATGTCATATTTGACTCACTTAGGAACTATGCATACCATTTGGAACCCTTTTGGACCAAATTATATACTATTATTTTTATGTTGTCTACAACCAATGCCCTAAAATGTCAGTTCTTGTTAGCATTATTGCTCTCAATGCTTCCTGTACAGTTGCCATATTGCAAGTCCCTCAAATCCAGGCTGACTCATCTGCATACTTTGTCAATTATTTGATGATTAGCCAATCATTTGTTGGGCCAACTCTTCCTTTCATTGAGTTTCTTACTCAAAACCACTATTTGCATATAGTTCTCAATACAGTTTCAAATTTTTATGATGGGTTGAATTTTTTGATCCATTTGGTTGCTTTTTAATTTTTGTATGATGCTTGGGTTTGAGTGTTTTAGGGTTCATTGGGTATAAATAAATGTAGAAACCACAACAACTTTCTATGTTTCCATTCCCTGGGTACTGGTTGTGGGGGGTCGGGAGCAGGTCAGGGTTTTGCCCTCCCTTCTGCTTGAGATCCCCGTGTACAACTGGTGGGCCACTGTGTGATACAGAATGCTGGACTAGATGGGCTGAGGTCCGATTCAGCATGGCTCTTCTTATGTTCTTATGTTCCTACTCTGTATCAGTTTCCTTATCTCATCCCACCCAAAATGACTCCTTTCAAACTTGCGTTATAGCTAGGTGTTTTACATTTAAGAAGCACAAGGACTCTTTTTGTCTAATTCTCTTCATGTGATGTGGAAGGCATAGAGCTGAAGGAGTAGGCAAAGAGTATGAATCCATACAAAATCCTATTACTGCCTTCTGGAAAATTCTGAGGCTTGTAGTTTAGCGAGGCTGAGAACTGCTCTGGCTGAGCTTTTTAAAGGCCCGTCCCCTAAACTACAAGTCTCAGAATTCTACAGGAGGTAGTCACAGGATGTCAGAAGGGATGCATACTCTCTACCTACTCTTTAAGCTCTAGTGTGACAAAGCAACTCAATGCTAAAGCTTTGAATCACAGTCACATATGTCACTGTCCCAAACTATATTGCGTATCCCCCCAAGAAATCCTTCCCTGTTGCTGCTGCCGGATGGCAGAGCACTGGAAAAGCTTCTGGCATTTGTGGGCACCCCATAATTACATGAGCCGACGTGGCCAGGGAGAAGGGGGAGGGGAGATCTCCTTTCTCCTTCATCCTGTGACAACCAATTTGTCTAGCTCACCCTCTTCCTTTTCCTCCTCCTTGCCTCACTGAACTATTGTACTGGACCTACTTCCTGCTCTCCTCCTCCTCCTCTTCCTTTGTATCATTGTTCTGTCCCTTGTAGGTTGCGCCTCATTCCCTTGTACCATGTCACTGCACTTTTCATTCTCTTCCTCTCCTTTCCCCATTTTGCATTGCCACATCTTTCTCTACCTGCACACCTTGTGCCCTACAACTTCCCCTCCCACCTTCTTACTTGCTTCACCTCATGTTGCTTTGCCACACCCTACTGCCATGTCTCTTGGCAGGAGCAGTGCTTTACTATGCTGCCTGTATTCTCCCTTTCTGAAGTCTCCATATCTTCATGTTGTATAACTTTCTTGTCAACCAACAAGCCAACCATTTTCTTGGCCAATTGTAAATCACCCTTTATTATTTGCTTGCCTTTCTTTTATTGTGATTTTGAATTAACCTCCCTAGCATTTTGAAAATATTTGGTTTTCTTCATTTTCCTATTTACTTTTCATCAATCTGCTCCTTCCATTGTTTTGAATCAGTTTTCATGTGTCCTACCATTTCAGGGACACTATTTAGGTCTAGGTCCTGGGTGCCTACCTTGTGCTTGTTCCCATGACCCACTGTACCGGGGCACAGAAGAAAGGTCTAGAAATTTTACCTCTTTGTTGTGGAATATGCTTTTGTCCATTTAATGCAAATATATCTACCTATCACTATAACATAATCTTTTCCTCTCTGATTTCATTCTTCACATTAAGATGGAGCCCTAATATTGCCACCCATACCAATTCTACAATTAGTGTGCACTCCTCAAGAATTTGCATTTACTTTCTTTTATTATGATTTTGAATTAACCTCCCTAGCATTTTGAAAATATTTGGTTTTTTTCATTTTCCTATTAATTTACTTTTCACCAATCTGCTCCTTCCCTTGTTTTGAATCAGTTTTCATGTGTCCCACCATTTCAGGGACACTATTTAGGTCTAGGCCTTGGGTGCCTACCTTGTGCTTGTTTTCATGACCCACTGTACCAGGACACAGAAGAAAGGTCTAGAATTTTTACCTCTTTGTTGTGGAGTATGCTTTTGTCCATTTAATGCAAATTTATCTATTACTATAGCATAATCTTTGCCTCTCTGATTTCATCCATAGTTCACCTTGCCTGGTTCTTCCTTAAAAATCCTTTCATTATTAAAAAGAAAGCATTTATTATTTCTCTTTTATCACGAAATCTAGCCAATTGCACTGGCTAATGAGGCCAAATGTCCCATGACCTCACATGTGACAGCTATTTTTATTGAAAGTTTTATGTAACTTAATCTTAAGTATACTTCTTTTCTGTCTTGGAAATGCATCACAAAGAGCAAGCTGTTTGGGCAAAATTTGTTGGGGGAAACACAGAGTCCTCTCTTAGAGGGAGCAAAATAGATTTCACTTCCAAGAAAAGTCCTCCTTTTACTTCAGCTTCTTCATTAACCACCTGGTACCAATATGTCTTTGCTTATAGAGTGCCTCTTTAAATAAATACAGTTGCCGCAATGATGCTTGGAATTCCCTTATGTTGACAACACTACTGCTTTATTTTTGGACTATCACATAGCATACAATAGTCAGCATCTCAGGTCTGGGAATTTTATGGCAGCAATAATTTGAATCTCATGGCCCTCTTTGTTCATCAAATCCAGAGAGGATGCAAAAGAGAGGAATGGTGTAAGAGGTTCTAAGAAAGTTGCTATATGATGTACTTTAGGTGAACTTGTGCTTTTCTAGCTTCAAGAATACAACAAACCAAAGAAAGATTGCCTCATGAAGTTCCTTGTAGTCTCTTCTACCATCTATTCTGCAGTTCAGACCAGGAAGTAGTGCATTTATCGCATGTCTTCCAAGGAGGCACAGAATAAATTATCAAATTAATTCACTACAAACCAGGGGTTTTTTTGGATTGTAGCGAATTAATGTGAGACTGTCCAGAATATTGTCTGGACGGCCCCTCGTTTATTGTGGGAGTTTCCACAATAATGATCCTGCCTGGACGGGCCCCAAGTTTTGTTCTGCACAGTGCCCTTGCTTTCTCCCAAAAATGCAAAGATTTAAATAGCACTTTATTGAATCAACAGTGGTTAACTGGATATCAATTGAAAGTCCAGCTGATGCTAACAGTACACAGTCACAGTACTACTCCAGTCACATTTCACATGCAAATGGTATTCAGAGCCATGCTTCATCTTGTACTGGAAGCAGGGCCAATGGGGGGGAAAACTAGTAAAAGTTACTGTGGTACATGAGGGAGCCTGGCTATATCGCATATTTTTGTCTTTGAGGCAGAGTAGATGCCCTATTTTTTTACTTGGTCAGAGTAGAAACAGTTAGAGTCAGCTATGCTCACAACACTCCTGAACTTTTGGTAGGTATTAGAATGACCCCAAGCTACAGACAAAATGTTGTGGGAATAAATTTATTATGAGCACAGGTTGTCCTCTCTCTTCTTGTGGCTCAAAGGCCCAAATGACTGATGTGAGCAACATGTAAGCCTATCAAGAGATCCTGGCCTTTTAAGAATCCTAGAGATTGAAGAGACCATCTGGGCAATCTTGTCAATCCCCTGCCATGCAGGAATGTACAATTAGAGGCAACATATTCCAATGCTGAACTGGTCTTACCATCCGGGAGTTTTCCCTAGTGTTTAGGTGGAATTACTTTTTCTGTACTTTGTTCAAGCTTGCTCCATCTTAAGTGTGACAATATGCTTCTGTGAGCTTTCTTAGGCCCCTTCCATAGCTAAATAAAATCCTACATTTTCCACTGGAATATATGGCAGTGTGGACTCAGATAACCCAGTTCAAAGCAGATATTGTGGGATTTTCCGCCTTGATATTCTGGGTTATATGGCTGTGTGGAAGGGCCCTTAGTAGAAATAGAAGTCTCATATAGACTCACAATGTAAACTTAAAAGGACTGGCATCCCTTTAATTACTGCATAGAAGAGGGAATTTTTGCAGTATTTCTTGTCACACAACCAAGTAACTAGCAAAATCTTAAAAAGGTCCCTCTTCCCCTCTAATAACAATTAAAGGGTTGGAACGATTTCCAGATTTACCTGGCAACCCTTTCAGAGGACAATATATAAAACAGTACTTCCAACAAGAACACATGGTTGAAAGTATACAGGCAGAAAACAGTACTACACTTGAAGGTCAATGTTTGAAATAAGAGTAAATTTCATTTATAGTAAAATGAATAGAAATGGGTAGGACTAAAATACATAAATTAAAATATGTGTTTTTGTAAAATTATTATTTTATTCTTTGGTATTTACTTGATTAGTTTAATATACAATACAAGGACAGAAATGGGTCACCTTAGGATACTTAGCTGTGATGTAAGTGTCTTAAAATATTTATGAACAATATGGGCAAGACTGTAAAAAGTGGAGTGGTAGCATTTATTATTCATTTAAATGCTTTGGTAGCCACATTGCTCTTACAGAAATAGAAAGAAGCAGAACACATAAAGTTATCCAGCTCTCTAACATTAGTCATTGCTACTTCATATTTAAAGTAGGGGCAGCAAATTTGTAACTTATGCAGACTATGTCCTGTAATTTTGACATTCAGAGAAATGCAGTTGGCCTTCAATAACAATAAATTCTGTATCCATTACTTTAAAATACCTTTTAAAAAATCCAAACAGCTAAACTTGGGTTTGCCATTTTGTATAAGGCTGGATCTACACTGCCCTATATTCCAGGATCTGATCCCAGATTATCTACTTATTCCATATTATATGGCAATGTAGACTCATATAGTCTGATTCAAAGCAGATAATCTGGGATCAGGGCCGTAGCCAGGATTTTGATTGGGGGGCTGAGTTTGGTTGGGGGGGCTGAGACTGGGTGGAAGAGGGTCTACCCTAGCAAACCTTTTGTATTGTTATCCCAATAACCCCATTAATGTGGGATATAATGAGCATGGTGATCAGATCATGATATGAATAAACATAACAGTTTAAATAATGTACCAGAAAGGCCTTTTCGCGGACCACCCTGAGAATTTCGGGGTAAGCCCCCTTAGCCCCCCCCCCCGGCTACATGCCTGCCTGGGATCCAATCCTGGAGTTCAGGGCAGTGTAGACCCAGACTAAGAGACTCAATTTAACTATGTCCCATTATTGTGTATAATGGGACTTGAGCACCCATCTATTTTGAGATCCACAGGGGTGGGGTGGGTGGGTCCTGGAACCAAATCCTAGTGAATACGAAGGGCCCACTGTATGGTCAAATGGATGTTACACTGTATC
Organism: Anolis apletophallus; assembly: GCA_030556195.1. NCBI lineage: Eukaryota > Metazoa > Chordata > Lepidosauria > Squamata > Anolidae > Anolis > Anolis apletophallus. The sequence goes on from JARBWK010000001.1 coordinate 21,087,943, forward strand.
TATTTTACTTTATTTCTTAAACTGCCAGGGTTATTAGAAAAGTGAATCAAGGCATCATACCAGTTCAAAGGAAAAGTCCTCACATCAGTTGTCAGTATACTTCTGGATGGATGTTACAAGCCAAGAATACAGTGACTTGCAATTTTGAAGACACATTGAAGTCCAGCTCCCCAAATAATTTTTTGAATCACTTCACACAACAAAATGTTTTATATTTGATATTTACATTTTATATACAGGTTTATTTTAAATTGTCTTTGAAACAAAAAGGAATGTGCCAAATGGCAACTTATTATTGCTGATCTGGCAAAACACAGTTTTTGTTCCTTATAACTCTTTGTTAAGAGCAAGACAAATGTATAAAACTGGAATATTTATAGCTGAGCATTAAAATGATTGCTTTCTCATGATTGTTATTATATACAGGAAACAGATTAAATTTCCTTGGCTAAAATGAAAATATCTCATAACATCAGCGTCTCAGTTGATGAGCAGGTCCAAGCCTGGAACTCTTCATTAGCTAGAGCTCTCGACGAGATTGCCCCCAGGCGTCCTCTCCGGCCCCGCAAGCATCGATCCCCTTGGTACACGGAAGATCTCAGGTCGATGAAGCGGGAAAGGAGACGGCTAGAGAGCGTGTGGAGGGAACTCCGTGACGGAGCCTCATTATCAGCTTATAAGCTTTTCAAAGATGCTTATGAGCGTGCTGTCAAGGCGGCCAAAAGTACCTATTTCTCCGCCGAGATAGCGTCTGCTAGCTCACGCCCGGCCCAATTGTTCAAAGTAATTCGGTCCTTGACGACGGTTCCTACTGTCCCAAAAAACAGTGATCAGGCCCTTACAGCCGGCGCTTTTCAGAGCTTCTTCGCAGACAAGATACTGAGCCTCCGCCGGGATCTTCCGGCCACGGTTGACACAGTAAGGGAACTCGAGACCCCGTGGCCCTCCGCCGGGCCCACCCTCGACCGGTTTCGGCCACTGGACGCAGATGCTGTTGATAAGATCGTGGCTGCAACCAGACCTACCACCTGCTCCCTCGACCCGTGCCCCTCCTGGCTTGTTAGATCTTGCCTGGAGGGGTTACGTGGGCCTCTGTTGAATATCGTAAATAGCGCCCTTGAGCAAGGAGTCTTTCAGAGTGCTTGAAAGAGGCGGTGGTAGCTCCATTACTGAAGAAACCGTCGTTAGACCCCGCGGTTCCCTCAACTACCGACCAGTGTCGAATCTTTCGTATCTGGGGAAGGTAGTTGAGAGGGGCAGTAACGGAGCAGTTGCAGTCCTTCTTAGATGATGCAACATGGCTTGACCCCTTCCAGTCCGGCTTCCGTTCGGGGCATGGGACGGAGACGGTCCTGGTCTCCATCACAGACCAACTCCGCTGCCAGCTCGACCAAGGCGGGTCTGCGCTGCTCGTGTTATTGGACCTCACGGCAGCGTTTGACACGGTCGACCACAAACTCTTGATCCACCGCCTGGCCATGGCTGGAGTGAGGGGACAGCCCTTAAATGGCTGACCTCCTTCCTCCACCAGCGGTCTCAGCGTGTGAGGGGGGAGTGGTCTCGAGAGGCTCCCCATTAGTTTGTGGAGTTCCGCAGGGGGCCATTCTTTCCCCTCTGTTATTTAACATCTACATGCAGCCGCTTGCACAGCTGGTGCGGAGTTATGGGCTTGAGTGTCACCAGTACGCTGACGACACTCAGCTCATTCTGAGGGTGGAGGACAGGTCGGGCCCGTCCCGATAATTTCAGCGCTGCCTCGAAGCCGTTACTGGATGGCTGCGAGCCAGTAGGTTGAGGGTGAATCCGCGAAGACGGAGATCTTGTGGCCAGGTCGCCCGGGCGGTGGGGATTTCCAGCGTGCGAGGCTGGACGGTGAGGCGTTATGACCATCGTCTTCCGTGAAGATGTTTGGGGTCCACTTGGACTCCCAACTGACCATGGAGACCCAGGTCTCTGTGGTCAGCAAGATCGCCTTCTTTCATCTCCGACAGGCGAGGAGGCTGGCCCCCTACCTGTCCCGGGCTGACCTGGCCACGGTGATCCAAGCCACGGTCATCTCGAGGCTTGATTACTGTAACGCTCTTTACGTTGGCCTTCCTCTGTCGGTAACCCGGAAGCTCAGGCTGGTGCAGAACACTGCCGCCCGGCTCCTGTCTGGCTCCCCAGCAGGATGCCATATAACACCTATTTTGCAGGATCTGCACTGGCTGCCCATTGAGCACCGGATTGCCTTCAAAGTGTTGGTTCTTACCTTTAAGGCCTTACACGGCCTGGGGCCAGCGTATCTGAGGACCGTCTCACCCCATATTTCCCTCTTAGATCACTTCGTTCGGAGGACTCTAATCTGTTAGCGGTCCCTTCCGCTAAGGTGGCCAAAAGAACTGCCACTCGTCGAAGGGCCTTTTTCGGTCATAGCGCCGACATTGTGGAATGCCTTGCCGCCCGCTACCCGGGCCATTCATGACCTGCTCCCGTTTAGGCGGGCTTGTAAGACTCACCTTTTCCGGCTGGCTTTCCAGGTCTAGGTCAAAGAGCGGGACCCCTTGACAACGCTGCCAGACCGCTTGAACTATTTTAATTCTGTTTTAACGCTGTTTTACTGTGCATTTTTATCTTGTTTTATATTGCATTTTAGTATGTATGCTGATTGTACATTGTTTTGCCCCTGGCTGTGAGCCGCCCCGAGCCTACTTGGGAGTGGCGGCATAGAAGCCGAATAAATAAATAAATAAATAAATAAATAAATAAATATGAAGAGCATTAATATTCAGATGAGATGCCGACGTGTCTTTTGTCTTCTAGATGCATGAACCTTGTAAACAACAGAGCTACCAACCCAGTTGTCCAATCTTTGTTGTGATAAGGTATACAGTTTTCCTGATAATGGTCTGAAACCTATTAATAGTCATAAAAGTATTTATTATATTGTCGAAGGCTTTCATGGCTGGAATCACTGGGTTGTTGTAGGTTTTCCGGGCTGTATGGCCATGTTACAGAAGCCTTCTCTCCTGACGTTTTGCCTGCATTTATGGCAGGCACCCTCAGAGATTGTGAGGTCTGAAACAAAAGAATGTGCCAAATAGCAACATGGCCATACAGCCTGAAAAACTTACAACAACCCAATTTATTTATTTATTTACTTCATTTCTATCCTGCCTTTCTCAACCCACCAGGGACTCAAGGCAGCTTACAGACTCTGGGAAAATTCAATGCCACATGGACATAACAATAAAACACACCCCAACAAATTATTTTAAAAACCCAGTAAAACATATGAGCAATTAAAACACATAAAGAATAAAACAAAATTAAACCATATAAAGTGCTGAGTCTTGATCTCATATTTATCCATAGTCATTTTCCAAAATCCATAGTCATTATTCAGGTTGTTGAAATCTAATTCTGTAAAATTCTATTTGCCAAATGCCTATACACAAAGCCAGGTAATTAAGCTCCCCCCCCCAAAGACCAGGAAGGATAGGGCCTGTAGTGACATCAGGGAAGGATTGCCACAGCCAAGGGGCCACCACTGATGAGGCCCTGTCTCTCATCCCCACTAATCGTGCTTGTGAAGAATAGACTCACTGACTAAATTATTCACTGGAAAATTAACACTATGTAAATCCTATTGCTTCTGTTCATCTATTAAGGTCAGTATATGTATCAGCATTACATCAGAGCTTTCCAGACATTTCATGTCGATAACCTATGTTTTAGATATGCATCATTTTGTGATACAGTAATTAAGTTTTAACCAAAAGTTAAACCATTTCCTTATAAGAAATATGGATAAACATGTAAATTATAATAATGAAATGTATGGAGATACAACATATCTCATGAAAATCTTTCATTTATATTTTAAATAATGTATAATTTAATCCTGATTTCACATAGGTTTCACATAGGTTTCTAATTACGCGCACATGATACACCACACTGCAGCTGACACACTAATGCTCTATATGTTAGTTTATTGAAAAAGATACATAAAAAGAGAATGGAATATGCTACCAGTATACTCTAGCAGAAAATATTCTGGATATCTAGAAATGATTGTTGCAATACATTGCTGAGATCAGTTCCAACTGCTACTCCTGTTGGTTTTTCTTTATGGAGTGGAGAGGGTCTAACATCTTGACTTTTGGCTAAGGTAGCAAAATCTCCTGGGATGGCTCTGTAGGTGTGGTCCTAGTCCCCTTTTCCACTTAATTATGGAGCATATGGAAGATTGTCTGGAGACTGTGGTTGTCTGGTCATAATTGGCTAAGATCACTAATAAAATGTCACACTGTTTTTTTCCATTCCCATGTGCAGGCATTCTGGTACTTTTACAAAATTTTGATTTTCACAGATTTTGTACTGCCTTTTGGAAACCTCTTAAAGTTTGTTTGTAATAAAATCCAGTTTCTTTGATATATGATAGCAGGAGCTTAATGGAAAAAAATCAATAATTACCATATTCACATGTTATGCAAACATAGGCTAGAAATCGAGTTTGCAGTTATTAAAACAACAGCAATGAAAGTAACAATAACATTTGGGGTAAAAGAAGCAACTTAATTATACCCTCCGAAGGAAGTGGGTGGGATTTTTATGTGTGTGAGAGGAGAAACCTTAATTTTGAAAACCAAAATACATTACAGATCCCTTTACTGCATTGCTTTGATTCATTCATCAAAATGTTTGTTAAGTTTAACATGTTGTACAGATCCAAATACATGACTTTTAGTTTCATAAATAAAGGCCCCCTGGCTTCAGCAGCAATGTCATTGGAAAAACTGTTGGTTGCTCTGAAAATATACAAAGCCCAAACCACAGACAGAATTTGCCGAACATTGTAAACATTCTCACAGTGTGGGTATAAATATCTCCTCTTTGATTCATTGCATGCCAGAAATCCCAGTAAAGAGATAAAATGGGAGGTAAATAATAAAAGAGTGTTTCAATTAAGCAAAGGAGCTGACAGTCAAGAGGGGCCAGAAGAGGAAAGAACTTCAAACATTTCCAAGTTTTCATCTCCAGAGAAAACCCAACATTTATAATGTGCAATAACAATAATCTTAAATAATATTATCTTCCAGATAGTATTTTTGTGCCAAAGAACCCACTTAAGAATTTAGAAGGGTTTTTTTTTAAAAAAAGAACTATCTTTCCAAATTTTCTCACAAAAGGAAATGGAAACCTTTGTCCAGCTGTGGAAAAGCTTGTAAAACTGACTGCAAGAATCACATTTTAAAAACGTTGCTCAAGCTCCACGACATCTGGAGAAGTACAATCTTCATAGTGCTAATTGCAGAACATGAAGTCAGTAGTCTTTCTCCTTCTTCAAGATAGCATACAATATATGATGACAGTCATTCATTTAGGTATCTTAATGGGCTTTAAAAGTGTAGTAACTTACTCTTTTCCCTTTTGAAATTCAGCTCTCTCATCTGTTAATGTCATTTTGGATTCTGATTCTTCCTCTGGGGTTTTAGCTATGCCCCCCAATTTGGTATCACCTGCAAATTTGATAAGCAAGCTTTATATTCCATTGTTCAAGTCTTTGATAAAGATGTTGAGTAAAATTAAGCCCAGGACAGAACTCTGCAAAATCTAAGTGCTTACAGATTGTCTCTAATGTCTGCTCTAGAATCTTTCCTGGTATTGATGTCAGGCTAACTGGATGACAGTTGTTTGGGTCCTCTTCTTTCCCCTTTCTGAAGATGGGGACAACATTTGCCTCTGAAAATTCTTAAAAATGAAAGGCAGTGCTTCTAAAATTACCTCTTCCATTCTTTTAATACCCCTGGATGTAGTACATCTGTCTCTGGAGACTTGAATTCATTTTGATTAGCCAGATACTCTTGTACAGCCTCTCAACCTACTTTATATGGTTTTTCTATACATTATAACTGTATTCTAATTAGCTTCTGATGCGATGAACAAATAAATAAATAACTTGTTTTATGTTGCATTTCCCTTATCATATCCTCTGCTCCATCATCCCCAAGTAGAGCACTATGAACCTTTTGGGAGAAGACAGATGTAAAGAAGGTGTTCAGTAGTTCTGCCTTTTCTCTGTCCCCTCTTAGCATTTTGCAATAACCTGCAGTCAGAGTGTGACAGTGCGGTGAGCGCCACCTACATAGAAAGTTTTGAGTTTGCAAATGTTTGCTTTGTTAAAATGTGTTTTTGTAGCCTATACAGTTTGCTAAAGGTTTAGTTGCATTGATTGGTCCCTAGCACCTGCCAATCATCATTTGCAAAGCCCAGTTGAGTTTGTTCTGCCCCTTTTTTCAGGGATCTGTGGAGTATGCCATTTTACAATCAATAGACCACCAGGACTCCTCCTAAAAAGACGTGTTTGAAGGTTTGTCAGACCAGGTCTTGGTAAGGCCATCTTCCAATACCAGCTTGAGTCCTTGGGACTCAAGCAAAATGTTCAGCATATTGGAAGGCTGAGCGATCCTGAGGAGTCTCAAGCGCCTTCATACCAGTCATTTGGCATCTAGAGGAAGACTTTGTGCCTTCAACTTTGGCTATCTGACTGGGGCTGTGAGTGTCCACACCTTAACGCCATTGAGAGAGAAAGAACTTCTTGGATAAAGCTGCAAAAAACCCTGTAAAGTAAGATCTTTCCTGCATCATTTTGGGGAAACCAAGCAGGGTGCCTGAGTGATAATAGCTCATGTGATGAACAATAAAACCTTTGAGTTAATCTAATAGTCCAGTTTGGTCCTTGGGAGCCCCAAGTCTTTAGAGGAAGGCAAGAAGCAATCCCCCGGTATAGAAAGACCATGTCCTGGCCCTTTACTGGGCATTTATAGCCTGGGAGCGACAGCACACAGAGGCTCTATTGCAGTGGTTCTCAACCTTTCTAATGCCGTGACCCCTAAATCCAGTTCCTTATGTTGTGGTGACCCCCAACCATAAAATTATTTTCGTTGCTACTTATTTTATTACTAATTATTTAATTATTTAATATTAAATTCAATTATTTATAAGTGCGCTGCTATGGCTGAGTTCTCTGGCTGAATCAGTCTGCAGTGCCTTTCATGTTCCTTGATTCATGTTTTGGAAAATGCTGTGTTTGGCGATCCCTGTGTAGACTTGTCCACAGTTGCATGGTACACGGTAGACTCCTGCAGAGGTCCTGCAGATCCTCTCACCTTTGCAGGAGTCCACTGTATATCATGCAGCTGTGGACAAATCTACATAGGGACCGCCAAACACAGCACCCAAACATGAATCAAGGAACAGGAAAGGCACAACAGACTAATTCAACCAGAGAAGTCAGCCATAGCAGAGAACTTGATGAACCAACCTGGACACAACATATTATTTGATAATACAGAAATGCTCGGCCACTCTTAACAACCACCATGTCAGACAACACAGAGAAGCCACATGAAACACATGGCAATTTAAAAAAACTGAATGAGAAAACTATGAACATGAACAAAATTTGGCTAGCAGTATTAAAATCTCTAAAATCAGGACAGTAAAAAAAAAGAAACAGTCTGAAAACAGGGAATTCCAGGCATGAAACAATCAAGGCCAGCTAACATCTCCCCAGGCAGGAATCTGCCAGGCCTTGAAGCTGCAAAGCTTTGCAATGCTAATCAAGGTGATTAATTCCAGCATTCACACTTGCTTCCAACAGAGGAGAGTTCTTTCCCACCCTGGACACCATTCCACAGATATATAAACCTCCCTTGCCTAGTTTCCAACAGATCCCAACAACCTCCGAGGATGCCTGCCATAGGTGTGAGCAGAATGTCAGGAGAGAATTCTTCTGGAACATGGCCATACAGCCTGGAAAACTCACACCAACCCAATAATATAAATATCTGAGAGAGGGAGAGGGAGATGGTGTATTTTCATTGTTACAAATTGAATATAATTAAAGCATAGTGATAAATCACAAAAACTATACTTAGGCTCTTCAGGTGTCTGGACTTCAACTCCCATAATTCCTAGCAGCCGGTAGGCAGTTAGGAATTGTGGGGAGTTGAAGTCCAAAACACATGGAGGGCCCAAGTTTGCCCAGGCCTAGGCTAAGGTCATATGGAGATGCACCCTTCCTCTTTCTACTCTGGGGCGCCACAGAAGACAGCAGTGCCAGGCGGCTTGGCTCCCTTCCTCATTCCTTCTTTCCTCCCAAAAACAAAAGTACAACACGAAGGAGGAAGAGAAGGAGGAGGGGGCAGCAAAAGCATCTGGGTGCTGCTCTACTCTACAAATGCCACTGGCAGCACGGAGGGGCACCCAGAGCCAGCAGCAGCCTCCTGCTTCCCTCCCTTTCTTCTCCCCCCCTCAACGCACGGGTGGATGGATGGCTGACTGCAGAGTACACAGAGGGGCTGCAACCTGGATTTAGGCAGCCTGGGGAGGGGAGAGAAGGGGCGGAAAGATAGAAGCAAGGAAGGAAGGAAGGAAGGAAGGAAGGAAGGAGAAAAGGGGGAGAAGAAAGGGAAGGAATTGAATGGGGGAAAGGAAGGAAATCCTGCGCACTGGGGGAAAACAAAAGGGCATTTGTCGAGGGGGGTATTGGTAAGGAAGGGAGGACAATGTTTCAAAGTAAACTTTGCCCAAAACCCTGTAGCCCCCTGCCTTAAAAACAAAACAGACCCATCTTCCTGAGGGTTTCAGGGAAAGGGGAGCAGAGAGGAAGTCAAAAGAACTTGAAAGAAAAGGGACACAGTGTATCATCACCTTCATTATCTCCCTCCTCTTACGGAGACCCTTCATTCTTGCACGTGGCTCCAGTCCCCATGGCCTGCGGGGTGGAGCATCGGGCCCTTCACTCCTCCCCCCTCCCTGCACTGCCTTTTCACGCTGTTTTGGGCGCTCTGCCTGCCCCGCAGCCTGCAAGGAAGGCAGGGGGAGGGGCAGCGGTGGGCTCCTTCACTCCCTCGCACTGGTTTTTGTGCTCAGAGTTTGGTTTTGATCCAAACTGGCAGAGGGGCCCCATCAGCCATTCCAGGGAGGTATTGGGGGCGGGGCCTAAGGAGGACATGCCGGACCCCTCGAGGGGAAACAGTGGAATAGGAGCACCTAAAGGCCACCTAGTCTGACCTTCTTCTGCCCATGCAAGCTCCAAAATCCTTTTGCCGGCTTGGCTTCTTCCTTTGTCACCGCCTCCCAGGCGCCTTTGCCGGCTGGCGGGAGCACGAGGGATGCGTCGCGCAAGGGCAGGCCTTGTGCAAAGGAGCCCAGCTGAGCTTGGAAGGGGGCCTTTGCTTTAGCTCCTCCCCTCCTGACTCCCTGCAGCCCTGTGGGAACAGGAGGTGGAGGAGCTGACCTGACTGCCTGGCTGTTTCCCCAGCACAGGGGCCGGCAGCCATTTTGAGGAGGCAGAAGGGGCGGGGCCAACCGAGGCACCTTCGCGACCCCAGAAAATGACCCCACGACCCCTCTGGGGGTCGCGACCCCAGGTTGAGAACCACTGCTCTATTGTATTGTTGAAGGCTTCCATGGCTGGAATCACTGGGTTGTTGTAGGTTTTTTGGGCTATATGGCCATGTTCTAGAAGTATTCTCTCCTGACGTTTCACCTGCATCTATGGCAGGCATCCTCAGAGGTTGTGAGGTCTCACAACCTCAGAGGATGCTTGCCATAGATACAGGTGAAACATCAGGAGAAAATACTTCTACAACATGGCCATATAGCCCAAAAACCTACAACAACCCAGAGGCTCTATTGTTTCCTTGTTGTTCCTTTGCTATGGACTTTTTACTGTTTTTAACCTCTCTAGCAAGCCTGAGCTCATTTTGTACTTTGGCTTGTCTAAATTTCTCCCTACACATGCTAGCTATTCATTTAATTCCTCTGGTGATTTCGCCCCTTTTCCATGGAAAAAACTATCAATGGTTTCTATTTATGAAATTGCTGGATAAAAGAGCAGGTAACCTACTATCATGCATTGCTTTTGCATTTCTTGGAAACATCTGGCTCCACACTACAAGAAATAAGGTTCTGTTGAGGCTTTGCTTACTAAGGAAAAGACGATATAGAAGGTGATAGGAAAAACCTTAGTATAGGACTGATATAGAAATGAGAAAAACATAGTGACTAGTTACCATGAGACAGAGAATGGCAAGACAAAGTCCTAATAATAGCCGAAGAAATCTATGTCAGATTCATTCATATATATATATTTCGTATTTGAAATTATTACGATCATATATCAACCCTCGGGGTCCAACCCAGAAGAGAAATTTCAAAACCGAACCTGGGGTCGCCATTTTTTTCTAAAGGTCACGTTATTAGGTCGTATTTGGCCTACAACTCCCAGAAATCCCAGCCAGTTTACCAGCTGTTAGGATTTCTGGGAGTTGAAGGCCAAAACATCCCTCTCCTTCCTTCGCGCTTTCCCCCCATGATCCAGGGGAGGAGGGGGCAGGTTCGTCTGCCCTCCTCCCTTCCCTGCATCATGGGAAAAACCTGGGTTTTTTCCCCATGATCCAGGGGAGGGAGGGGGGCAGAGGTTCATCTGCCCTCCTCCCTTCCCTGCATCATGGGAAAAACCCGGGTTTTCCCCCATGATCCAGGGGAGGGAGGGGGGCAGAGGTTCGTCTGCTCTCCTCCTTCCCTGGATCATGGGAAAAACACGGGGTTTTCCCATCCAGGAAAGCAGGAGGGTAGTACTCCTCCGCTCCTGCTTCCCTGGATGGGAAAAACGCACATTGCTGCCACGGGAGAGGATGATACGGGTTAAAGTTAACCCCCCTCTCCTCTGGCAGGGGCTGTGTGTATGCATGCATACACATGCATCGCTGCCACAAGAGAAGGGGGGGGGTTAAGAGTTAACCCACCTCTTCCTCTCCTCTGGCAGGGGTGCGTGCATCTGTGTATTTCCCCCTTGATTTGCCTGTGCTTTTCACAGTGTCAGTCAGTCCTGTTTCCCTGCTTTGCCCAATTAAGAATAATTAAGAATTTCATTATTAATTATGTTACAATTAAGAAATTTCTGGAATTTTTTTGTATTATTTATTTATTTATTTATTCGATTTTATATTCCGCTCCTCCCTGCAGGCTCGGGGCGGATTACAACAGCAGATTCAATAAAAACAACAAAATACACAATATTAAAAAACCATAGGTTACAGATTATAAAACTCAACACATGGTCATAAAATATTTCTGGGATTAGCTGAAAGCGAGTACGAAGAGGGCAGTCTTGCACGCTCTCCTGAAGGGAACAAGCTCTCGGATTGCACGAGTATCGGGTAGAAAGGAGTTCCACAAGGTAGGAGCCGCAACAGAAAAGGCACGCTGCCTAGTTGTGGATAAGTGACAGGAGTGGACTGATGGAATTTCTAGTAGATTCTGGTCCTCTGAGCACAGTGATCTTGGGGGAACATACCGGGTAAGGCGGTCCCTCAGGTATACAGGCCCTAGACCGTGTAGGGCCTTAAAGGTTAAAACCAACACCTTGAAGGCAATTCGGTACTCGATAGGAAGCCAGTGCAGTTGCCGTAGAATGGGAGTAATGTGCTCCCTCACCGGTGCTCCCACCAGCAAGCGAGCAGCGGCATTCTGCACTAGCTTGAGTTTCCGGATTGTTGACAAAGGAAGGCCCACGTAGAGGGCGTTACAGTAGTCCAGCCTCGAGATGACCGTCGCTTGGATCACCGTGGCCAGGTCTTCCCTGGACAGGTAGGGCGCCAGTCGCCTAGCCTGTCGGAAATGGAAGAATGATACTTTGCTGACCATAGAGACCTGAGTCTCCATGGACAGCAAAGGGTCCAGGTGAACACCTAGACTCTTAACGAGGGATGACGGGCTAAGTTGCTCACCATCCAGGGTAGGCAACCGGCACTCATCCAGCCCAGGGTGACCAGGCCACAAGATCTCCGTCTTCGATGGATTCACCTTCAACCAGCTGGAACGCAGCCATCCAGTCACGGCTTCTAGGCAGTGGTGGAAACAATCGGGTACGGTGTCCGTCCTGCCGTCCATTCTCAGCAGAAGCTGGGTGTCATCAGCGTACTGATAACACTCCAGACCAAAGTCACGGACCAGCTGGGTATTTGTAAGTATTTCTATTACTAATACCCCCCACCCCCCATTTGTAGTTTAGAATCAAAATTTTTATGTATCAAACACCCCTAATATATATATATATATATATATATATAGAGAGAGAGAGAGAGAGATAGATAGAGGGAGGGAGGGAGGGAGGGAGAGAGAGAGAGAGAGAGAGAGAGAGGGAGGGAGGGAGGGAGGGAGGAGGCTCTCTATTTATTGTGAACTTTTGCATTTACAAGGCAGTGGTGACAGAAGGACAGACATAGAATATGTAATGCATATTATCAAATTTGAATCATAAGGCCATACAGCAGGGATGGACAGTTATGCCCTTTGAGAAATTTACAGGCTGTAGCTCTTATGATGCCTTCCCTATGTTGGCTAGGAATTTCTAAGTAAAAGCTGTGAGGGTTTCCCCCCTTTCTGTCCACATATGTTGTAGAAATCAATTGTTCTATTGGAGTAAAATAGTATTCTTGCTTCTATAAATTTGTATGCTGCTTAGAAGTAATTTCTGTATACATGCGATCAGGGCAGTATAACATGCAAATGAAAGATGTATTTGACCGAGCCACTTCACAACAATTCAATGAAAAGCCTTTTAAAGGAGCACGTGACCCTTTATTTCCTCACAAGAAAAAATATTTAGGCAAAAATCTTTCTTGGGTGTTTGAATAGAATCCTCCATGTGGTGAGGATATGTTAAATCTCTATTATGTTTCATATTATTGCAGCTGCTGTTTATTCTTGGCTCTTATAGTCACTGCTGACCCATACCCTGCCATAGGCTTACCCCCCATGCATCCTAGAAATAATAAGTGGCCAAAGCTACAAGAAAACAATAAGGTAACCTCAGTCATTTTAAGTAGTTAACTGTTCATTCAGGACATAACAATTGATAAAATCATGCAGAATGAAGTTTGCATTCTGGATAATATATTGCTGAGAAGGGGGCTGTAATCCATTTTTTAAATAATCAGTGAAGCAATCCAGCAACATCTGAATGTTCCCTGTTGCCCATCATTGACTTATGATTTTAAAGTTTTATAATATGATAAGATTTAGAAGTTTGGCATAAGAATCAAATTTATTTTGGCCTGCTATGGGGTTTGTTTCAATGCTGTGAACAAAATGGAAAGAAAACATTTCACGGAAATTTAAAGTCAAGGGAAAGCAACTGGGGATTGTCAGATGCCCCATCAGTCTTGACCAGCATAACTGATAGTGGAAAATGTTATAAATTGAAGTCAGGCAATATAGTTATCCTCCCACTCCTAATACAAACAAGAAGAGAATATGTTAGCAAAAAGGCTTTATGATTTCTATATTTGCTGAGCAATAGTTTTTTATTTGTTTTATGTTTATAAATAATTCCATTTGGGAGCCAAGAGGCCACATGGTGAGTGACTGTTGTCTTCCTTTTTTTAGACACACTTCTTCTTTGGTCCTAGTGCTATTAGACTGGTTAGATCAACTGAGATAAAAGTAAATTAGTAATAGTACAAGCATTCTCCTGACCAACTTTGTCGTGATCCATGATTTTTTCTTTTCTTTTCTGCAGTGCAGTTTAATTATTTTTGTCTCTGCTCTCCTGACCTTTACCCTTTCATGTAAATTGAATCTGAAATCTAAATATTTTCCTCTGACTGTGGGCTTGGCAGAGAGCTCCGTAGAGCAGTGTGGCATCAAGGTAACCTTTCATTAATTTAGAGGGTCAGGGAAGAATTCTGAAAAAAGTTCTGACTCAGCTAAACAGTCATGGGGTAAATGTAGAAAAGAAAGGGACATTGTTCCAGGAGACAAAAGCGAGCTATCGCTTTTCATAAATCTGCATTCCCAAGACAACTTTTTGACTCTGGTAAAAAAAGGTCCACTTATTTGAGACTACATACCATAAAACATTCTCCATTTTCAAGTTTCATTCTTCAAGTCTCTTGGTCCCAGATAGACAAAAAAGGATATTAGTTAGCAATATCTGAACAATGAACATTTTTCATCATTTAGTGGGGAAATAATATAATGCCCACAAGGCAGAAGGTTCCCAAATTATATGTCACACCAGTCCTACTGACATGAATTTAACTGGTGTAAAAGCATTTTTGTACAGCTTCAGAGCATTAAATTGTATTTGTGAAAAAAAGATTCCCAGTAAATCCTGCCTTTTTGGTGCTCAGCTTTAGAATGCCAACCTGTGACTAGTATAGCCATGGGGGAAAAACATTTAAAACACCCTACACATCTATCCTTAACAAGAGTCATTCAGGCACAGCTTATACTGAATAGGCTATTGCTTGAAGGAGCATAAAGAGCAGATGAATCAGATCCCTGGATCCTGTCCACATGACAATATAGGTTAAGATTGTCTGCCCAAAGAAAATCCCAGGTGCAAACCTGAGATTTAAGATCGGTAACTGGTGAGAGAGTTAAATATGATGCCTTTAGCCTGAAGTACATTTGCTCAGCATCACTTACTTGAAATTCAGAAATCTGAAAAACTCCAACATTTGAAATTGTCTACATGATGACTGGCACACCAACACTTTGCTTTATGTTTTTTTCAAATGAAGACAAATATTGTTTTATGCACACAATTGTTAAAATATTGTATAAAATTACATTCAGACTATGGGAATAAGCTGTATAGGGAGCAAATGAATTTTGTATTTAGACTTGGGTCCATCCCCAACAGTATATGCTAACATTAAAAATCCAAAATCCACGACATTCAGTTCTCAATCATTTTGAATATGTGTTGTATGTGTTTTTATGCAAATAAAATAGCTCCAAATAAATAAATAAATACATTGAATGCCGGAACACTTCAGGTTCTAATAATTTCAGATAAAGGATATATTCAGACTAGGCCTATTTCATTTTTGCAACTAAAGATGAATAATATCCACCATTTTCTGCTCCCCATGGAAAAAACAGATATGAATGTCGAATGAATTGTTTATTGTACTAGCCATAGGCCATGACGTGAAAAAACAGGTATGTATTCATAGTTCCCACCCAGCATCCAAGTACGCCGATTGTTTTGATAAATTATTCTATGCAGAAAAGCACTTTAAAAAACAACAACTCTGATCTTGCACAATAAAAATGATACAAAAAACCCCTATGACATTATTTTTGTACCAAATGTCTTTTTTATAAGACATGTAAGATTGCCGCTCTTACACAAGATTCGTGTTGCACATTGTACTGTGTAAGATTTTTGTTGTGCAAGATTACTTTTTCTGCATAGAAAGCAGCAAGCTTGCACTAAAAACACATGTTGCTACCTGGAAACAGGGTTTCTTGTGCAAAGCCATGTGTATTTCTGACTGAATAGTTTCCTGAAACACTTTAGGATGTGCAAATACTGATTCAAAATTCTTGCCAACTGTTTCCTAGGTGCCAAAATCACATTTTCAGCCAAGAAAAAAAAATAGCAAACATTATTTTCATTCCTACCATAGAATTACTACATCTATGTCCTGCATATCTATGTCCTGTTTTCTTATAGCCTGTTAAAATTTAAAATAATCTATTATTCACATTGTACATCTTCCTTGTAAGGAAGGGCCATATAGAAGTGATTCAAATGAAATGAAATATATCAGATATATTTAGGGTTCAAGAATGGGAAGGAAGGGATAAAGCCTGGGGAAGAATGCATTGCTTTTGGAGCCAGACAATAATTTAAAATTTTAATTTTCCAACTAAACACAGTTCTTAAACTTAACTATACCCTTTTCATGTAGATGTAATTAAGGAGCTGGTTCATAGCAAAATGTTCCTTTCTCATAGTTCATACCAATTTTGGAACATTTTTTGTAACATATAGAAGCCTTGATGTTGTTTAGATTCATTAAAAAAGAGCTGAAGATTTTTGACTCTGCACAAAAATCATCCAGTCATTATAGTTGATAAAGTGTAGTCCTTTCATACTTGAAACTGGGTGTTGTCTCTCTCAGTCAAAGAAGAACTAAAGGGTTGATTTTCATCAATCTATAGATGGTCCAGGCGCTTTTTAAAATGGTTTTTAATCAAACATACAAAGGGGAAAACATAAAATACAACATCATAAAATGAAATTAAAACTACCATAAAACTTTTTTTCATTATATACAAAAGTAACCAAAAGTAAGATGTTTTCACGACTTGACACTGCAGATTATACTATTAACACTCCCGGTAATTACTGCCACCAACCTAATCAGTGATCAGGATTTAATTTAATAACTAAGATGTTTAATTAGGCTCCCTTTACACCAAATCACCCACTGTGAGGAAAACTGAAAAGACAGAAAGATGGAGGCTTGTGAAAGTTAATAAGAAAAGGATTTATTAACTATCAAAACAGGCTAACAAATAGGCACAAATCGTATTGGTTCTTCAGTGAGGCAACAAGAGCGTATGGTTACAGAGACGACGATTTCAATTAATAGCGTGATGCTTATCTGGATCTAAATACTTAAATATGTGCTGGTGCATAATGGTTTCTATACAAAGGCTAGTGCTTCTTCTTCGATCTTAAATTCAGTTCCACAGACAGTACTAAGACTTGTCTCCCCAACTCCCCAACTAATAATTAAACTAGAGGGTAGCTGATGTAACTAACTGGAACTTCTATACTATAGACAGTTCCCTGAGTCTTGTTAACAGTAGCTAATAACCTATATTAGCACTACAGTCACAGAGCCCCCACCTGTCTCCCTATCACAAGAGACGACAAGGTGATCTAACTGACTACTCCCAGTCAGTCCTTCTGGCTCTAAACTAAAGCGTCACCACTGGAATCTCTCCTGGCCCTAAGAGCTGTCAGTGCTAAGTCTTGACCCCCTTAGTCCAGCCTATTCCCTTGTGGTGGTTAGCTATAGATTAGACTGTCAGTCTCTATTGCAGAGGCTCTGATGATACTCCCCCAGAAACCTCACTCAAGTCTCCTCAGGCTCAGATGTTTCTTATCTGCAGCCTGGCACAAGACAGAGAAAGCTCAGATGCGACTTATCTGAAGCCTCTCTCAAGACAAGACTAGCCAAGACTAAAATCTTTCTGTCAGGAATCCTTCTCCTAGTCAGCTCCACTCCTCCCCTCTGGCACCCAGCCAATCACAGGAACGAAACTGTATCTGAGCAGAGTGACTCTAAGGCCACACCCCCTCTCTCTGGCTCAGACCTTCTCCTGATGGCTGCTAGCTGTAACTCCCTTACTAAAATGGAGGCCAGCAATTTCCAAACAGGGATCCAAACTTCCAAGCAGGATTCGGCCTGCTTAGGACGGGTGAGTCCTTACAGATGTCCTCTTTCATAGGGCCGCTGTAAAGTTTTGGTTTTAGTGTTGGACTATAGCTCTGAAGACCAGGTGCTACAGTATATTCGAATCCTTTCTTTCTTGGATGTATTTGTAAACATAAGTAAAGTTCTGTTTGGCCAAACTTCAGGTTTATAGTCATTTAGAAGCTCTTCCTAACAATGAGGGAGGGTGTGGTATTTCAGCCTGGTATTCATATACATGTTGGGGATGATGGGATGGCTAGGGCTGAGGAGGATGCTAGTGATGTTGATGTGAATTCTGAACTGCAACTAAGTGAAACAAGGCTAGTTCTCCTGAGAACGGCTCCGTTCCCATGGTTGTAGATGAACACTCCTGTGTAGAAGGAGGTAACAGCCAGGCCGAGATTGGGACACCTGGAGATTTTAATGAGGCTCCTTCTGAGACTCCTTTTGACCGTTGGAATAACATTCGCACTTCTAGGGGTGATGCCAGTTTGAGGTGGAGTGGGTGGCTGGCAAATCGAAAGTAATTTTCCCTTTATTAGAGCTAGCTAGAAAATTAGCTTTCAGACTTCAAGCTTCGTTTGGATGTGTTTCATGTTATCTTGTCTCCAAGCTTTTGCCTGGCCTAGGACTGGGCCTGTTTGTTCCTGATTGATGCCTTGTTTTTCCATGGGATTTTATATCCAGCTCTATGCCTTGTTTTGCTACAAGAAACTATTTGAACTGTACTTTTACCTGGGAAATATATTCTACTTTTGATCTGCTTTTAACCCTTTTGTTGGACATTATATTTGCTTCGATAAAAGCCTATTCTTCATAGACTGCCTGCTGTGTGTATGCTCTAGGGGTGGGGGTTCTCCTTGGTCTGAGTTGCAACAGAGGGCTTATATGTGTTAGCTGATAGGTCTTATGTCAGTAGGATGGCTCCAAGTTTCAGCCTGAGTTTTAAATTAAATATTCCAAGTGCTTAATGTTAACTGTTGGGAGTGGGGAAAGGTGGTCCGGGGTTCCTGCATTTCAAAATGTTAGCACTTCATATAGTTGATACCTGAAACCCTTTCTGAACACATATGTAGCTTAAGGTCTTTCACAAGTTCTTTTTTCTCAAAACTCATTAAGATGACTGGACAGTGATGGAATCATCATTGTCTAATACAGTATATAAAGATCAAAGCAGATCAATAAGATCCAATCTGAGGTTTCCATTTTAGTTTGAAGGTATGATTTGAAGGTGTATGACACAGCAGGCATCAAGGCTAGAATGGCAGATTTTCTGGGAATTGCACATACATTGCCTTAAATTCCATTATCAAAGAAAAAGAATGATATCAATATACTTAATGAATTAATGAATTAATTGCAATAAAGGGGACATGAATCATAGTTTTCAAATCTAAGATTTGATGGTACCATATATCCATACATGCAAAATGCATTTATGAATTCAAATATGTGTACAGCATTTTTTCCACACTGCACTGTGGATGCATAAAAAAAGAGGGGGGGGGGAGAAAATGAAATAATTTGCTTTGTGGTAGCAGCACATTGTAACCCAAGATCAAATGAATCTATTGGTTTAGTGTATGCTCGTCATTTTATGAAATGTGGTCAGTCAGAACAAGTTCCTTGCATTCCTTATCGGTAACAGGAGAAATAGCTGATAACCCACATGGGACAGATAGTTCATGGAAACCAAGGAATGTTTAGCCAGATGGAAAAACTGACTAACCTTGAAATATTTGCTGGAGACAAGTCCTACTGTGTGGCTATAACTACTCTTTATAAGAGCAAGAGGTGTCTTTGTTTGCACATCACAAGACTTGGATAATTCTGTATTGTGAAAGCACCAAGGACTGGGTGTAATTTGATTTTTAATACTATATTTTTTTCTTTTCCAGATGGTTCTGAAAGTTTTGTTGCCTTTTTAATTATTCATCCTCCACTCCAATGGAACAGGAGCAAATGCTCACCAAACTTGTTCAAACTGAAATTTATACAAGGGACTGCTGATAAGTCTTTGGCTTTACCCAGAAAGAAATAAGATAGGACTATGAAACTTTACATTTATTCCACAAACTCTCCACTGATATTAACACACTTATTACATCTGTAATAAGTTCTGTAAGCCTTGCAAAAAGAAGGATTTCAGTTGTGCCTCAAACCAGTCATCCCTAGCAGGCATGGCATCAGAAATGGTGTGAAATTTGGTACCCTTGAGGTCAGGCATGTAGCCAGGGGGGCTAAGGGGGCTTCAGCCCCCCGAAATTCTCAGGGTGGTCCGCGAAAAGGCCTTACTGGTACATTATTTAAACTGTTATGTTTATTCATATCATGATCTGATCACCATGCTCATTATATCCCACATTAATGGGGTTATTGGGATAACAATACAAAAGATTTGCTAGGGTAGACCCTCTTCCACCCAGTCTCAGCCCCCCCCCCCCCCGAACCAAACTCAGCCCCCTCCAAAACAAAATCCTGGCTACGGCCCTGCTTGAGGTTTTCTTCAGGTTTAGAAACAGATGATAGATGGAGAGAGCTAGATCTGGTGAATAAGTTGGAGAGAGCTCGATCCGGTGAAAACTGGTGGAGCCTAGCTCCACCGATTTGCCATAGTCACTTGTGCAGCATGAGCAGAGGTATTGTCTTGCAGGAACAAGATTTCTTTGGACAGCTTGCCATGCATTTTGGCTTTCAGAGCTGCCTTCAATTGGTCCAAAAGTTCAATGTACTCCTTTGCATTGATGGTGGAACCATTTTGAAGGTAGTTCACTAGCAGCATGCCCTCCCTATGTCAGAACACAGTCACCATCACTTTGGTGGCTGATTTTTGCACCCTGAACTTTTTGGGACAAGGAGAACCACTGTGTTGACTGCCTCTTGGTTTCAGGGTCATACAAATAAATCCAGGTCTCATCCATAGTGACGAGTCAATCCAGGAAGTTCTTATCAGTCCAGAAATGCTGATGAATGGACAGGGAAGTTTTCACTTGCATACTTTTCTGATCTGTTGTCAAACATTTGGGGACCCACTTTGCAGATACCTTCTTCATGTTCAAATGTTAATGGATAATGACACAAACACATTCACGAGAAATCCCCATTATGTCTGCTGTTCCTTTAGCTGAAATTCGCCGATTCTCCAGTATGAGGTTGTGCACAGCATCGACGATTTCTGGAACAACAACCACTCTTGGCCATCTAGGACATTCCTCATCATTGGTGCTGAAGTGGCCTGTTTTAAATTTGGCAACCCAGTTCTTAACTATGGAATATGAAGGGCATTGATCCCCCAATGTCTGCGACATATCACCATGAATATCCTTCACAGACTTTACTTCCAGAAACAAGAATTTTATCACTCCTCTGCTCTCATTTGCTGTGAATTTCACCTTAGAGTCCACAATTTTGTTTTCCCACGTGCCTAGATCACTGTTGCCATAAGCTACAGACACAACATTTTAAAAACATATATTAGACACATAAGGCTTTCCTGTGATGTAACATTCATTACCATTGAAACAAACAAAAAAGAACACAAAGCCAAAGACTTATCAAAAGCCCCTTGTAATATCGGAACTGCAAAGAGTTGCTGTGCATTCAGAAACATCACACACACACACACACACACACACACACACGTGCATACTTAAACAAGTTTTACTTGTGAAATGTTGATGGGTGTGTAAAAATATCACAACATATCATAGTTTAGATGGTGAAACATTTCTCAGCATGCAGACACAATAATGAAAAAAGTATCTTCCAATTCTCCTGATTTGTCATGGCCTGCCCCAATTAATCCTCTGTTGTCCAAGTTTTTCAGCAACATTTAATATACCTGCCTCCTCCTGCTGCTCCCCCCTTTCTCTTCAGTTTACTTCAGATTATGCAAAATGAGTTTAAGGTACAAAAGTAGTATGCACTCAGTTAACTCAGTGGGGGGAAAGGAGAGGACAACAGTGTCTTGTTCTTCCCACTTCTGAAGTCTCTTCTCGCTGGTGTATTCTCCCTCATGAGTAACTTTTGCCGCCCTAACAACATTTTTATGTTACTCAGTCACATGTCATCTAGGACTCATCTAAACAAGCACCTACATTTGGGACTGGTCTAGAATATTGCTGCTTTGGGCCAATGTCTGATTCAGCAGATATGTTTACATGATCTGCTTTTAAACTGACAGCAGAATCCAGACTGTATAGTAAGGTCAAGCCTGGTTCATCTCTCCTGGATGGCCATTCTCCCTTCTGCTGTTGTTTCTTGCCATAGAGCTCCAGAGATTTCAGCAAAGGTGCCAACGTGACCTTGAGAAAGACTGTAATGCCATGCATTCTGTCCTTCCCTTCTTTTTACAGTTAAAAGATCTTTTCTGGAAGCTATTAAGCCACAACTTCCTATTATAACTGCTATTAGAAATTGAACATTGATCTATAATTATGGTTTCAGTTTACAAACATTTTAAACCATTTGATACAGTCGATTACGATCTTTTGACTCACCGCCTTGCCGGGGATGGAGTGAGGGGGACAGCCCTGAATTGGGTGTCCTCCTTCCTTCGGAACCGGACTCAGCGAGTGAGGAGGGGCGAGGACGTCTCCGGGGGTTCCCCGCTCCACTGCGGGGTTCCCCAGGGGGCAATCCTCTCCCCTCTGTTATTTAACATATACATGCGACCACTTGCCAAGCTGGTGCGTAGCTTTGGGCTTGGGTGTCATCAGTACGCTGATGACACCCAGCTTATCATGAGGATGGAGGGCAGGCCTGAATCCATACCCGATAATTTCCATCAGTGCCTTGAGGCCGTTACTGGATGGCTGCGAGCCAGTAGGTTGAAGGTGAATCCGGCTAAGACGGAGATCCTGTGGCTGCGCCGCCCAAGCTTTGGGGATGTCCAGCTTCTGACCCTGGACAGCGTGGCACTTCGCCCGTCATCTTCTGTTAAGAGCCTAGGGGTAACCCTTGACCCCTGTTGTCGATGGAGGCCCACGTCTCCAGCGTCAGCAGGGTGGCATTTTTCCACCTCTGACAGGCGAGGAAGCTGGCCTCCTACCTGTCCCGGTGCGACCTGGCCACAGTGGTCCAAGCCACGGTCATCTCGAGACTAGACTACTGTAACGCTCTATACATTGGCCTTCCTTTGTCTGTGATCCGGAAGCTCAAGTTGGTGCAGAATGCTGCAGCCCGACTCCTGTCAGGGGTTCCGGTTGGCTGTCACATCACGCCAATTCTGCGCGAACTGCACTGGCTTCCGATAGAATGCCGGATCACCTTAAAAGTATTCGTCTTGACTTTTAAGGCCTTACATGGTCTGGGGCCAGTGTACCTGCGGGACCGCCTCAACCCATATCATCCCACTAGACCTCTGCGCTCGGAAGAGCAAAACCTTCTGGTCATCCCTAGTGTTAAGACCTTCCGTCTAATTGCGACCCGTCGGCGGGCCTTTTCGATCATGGCGCCGACTCTCTGGAATGAGCTGCCCTCCGACGTTCGTGCCATCCAAGGCCTCCTCCCATTCAGGAAGGCCTGTAAGACCTTGCTCTTTCAGCAAGCCTACGGAGCATGATAATTTGTGGTTTTCCCGCCATCCTGTACTTGTCGGGTGCCACAATGCTCAATGTGCGATCTATTGTAATTTTATATGCTGTTTTTAATCATTTTTAACGTTTGTTTGTGTATTTTATGATGTTTTATGTTATGCTTTGTTTTATTGTGCTGTGATCGGTTTGGTTGTGAGCCGCCCCGAGCCTGGGGGGGGGGGGGAGCGGTCGATAAATGTGAAGACATAAAATAAAATAAATAAATAAAATAGTTTTTTGGTTTGAGTGTGAAGGGAAGGGATGAGGACAAATGCAATGAAGATGTAATAGACAATAAACCATTGTTCTACCATCCCCAAGAATATCATACTAGCACATAGAAGGGAAATCTGTTCATGTGATGTACCTCTCCTTTTGCTCAAGGCAGAAAATCTTGTTAAGCTCTTTTAATACCATGTAGCTATTCACATGATGTTCCCTTGAGTGCATTAGTATATAATTCAAATACTGGTAATTCAAGGGCTCTATTATACAAGCACCTATGAAACAAGAAGTCTGGAATTTATTTTATCCTTCAATTGGTTGAGGGATGAAGCAAAAGTTGAAGCAAGAGAGATACATAAGCTCAACAGAAGAATGGATCTTTGATTCATCCCTCCTTCAACCCAGGATACATGGAGCTGTTAATACTTGTAGGAATTTATTTGAACCAGAGACCAACTTGAACATAGACATAGAACCTGATATCAACCATAGAATTCAGTTTTAGCATGGCAGAGGTGGCACTGTCTCTGGGCATGTAACAACTGTACACAGTATGCTCTGCTTCAATGCTGGGCTTGTGAAGTAGATGTCTAGGATAGTTGATTTCTCTTGCAGTACTTAGGCGATCCTTTAGATTTTGTTTGTTATTAGATAGACAGGTGCTACAATTTTGTATGCAATACCTATTCATGCATCTGTTAAATGATGTCTCCCACCTAATTATCCCATCACTTCTACTCCATTGACCAGACCCTCACTGTTGGTTAGGATCAGATCCTTCTTTTACCTTCTGGACAATAAAATTGTCTGCAAGGCAAGTAAAGCATTTGTTGGACGTTGTTCTCTTGGCAAAGTTTGTTTTCCACTTTGCTCCACTTGTGATGCAATTGACGAAAGATCTGATAATGCTTGCAACATTTGAAATATTGATATAGAGATATTTGGTCAGCTTTCATAGAGATGGCATAGTAGTAATCATTGGCTACCAGTTTTAACATCTATAACTAAAGGCTATAGATCTCTGATGAGATCTTATAGAGCACAAATTACTCATTTGGGAATGTTGGTTGCCATAACATCTATTCAAGAAAGGATTTTCTAAATCAGCCAACGTTTAGAGATGTAATTCATCTAATGCTTCTTTAACACATATGTTATGGAGTTGTGTCAGAAATTACATTTTGGTAGGAAGCAATCAAACAAGTACATTTGGTTATGGAAAACTCCTAAATATTCAGGGATGTGTATGTTTGTTTGGGTTATTTAACTGTTTTTTGGAAATTAACAAATGGCCAATGGTAGTGGGTTTTTGGTGCCCTATTGTCTCTAGGACAGGGCCGTAGCCAGGATTTTGATTCGAGGGGGGGGGGCTGAGTTTGGTTCGGGGGGGGGGCTGAGACTGGGTGGAAGAGGGTCTACCCTAGCAAACCTTTTGTATTGTTATCCCAATAACCCCATTAATGTGGGATATAATGAGTATGGTGATCAGATCATGATATAAATAAACATAACAGTTTAAATAATGTACCAGTAAGGCCTTTTCACGGAGCACCCTGAGAATTTCGGGGGGGGGGCTGAAGCCCCCTTAGCCCCCCCCTGGCTACATGCCTGCTCTAGGAGATTGATGCTCTGTGACTGGATGATAGCTTTGTTCCACTTGCAATTCAAGTGATGGAAGTTCTAACATTGCTTGCAACATTTGAAAGATTGATGTAGAGGCAACATTTACAAATTGATTTATATTGGGACATTTGGCCAGCTTTCATAGAGATGTACAAGTAATGTCGTTATTACTTTCTCTTCTTGTGTTTTTACTTTCCAGCTTTTGTTATACTGGAACATTATTATGTGTGACTGAGGTCCATTTTAAATTATAATGTGACCGCATTGTTGATACATTTGATCACATGTGGTGGTCTTGCAAAAAGGCCCAGAAATATTTAGGCCAAATACATTTTATGTTAAAAGATATTGTTAAGGTTAAAGCTAATATGAAACTTCAGTTTTATTTGTCAGGAATGCTAGACGATGATCTAGAGAGAAAATTTGTGTCATTTAACAGAATACGATCTGTTGCTTAGGTGTAGTTTGGTTGTAGTGTATTATATGTAGTTGTGCAGTATTGGTAGTTTTATATATTTAAAATGTCAGTCTCTGAGTTTTCTTTTATGTTTTTCTTGAATTAAAATATTTTTAAAAGAATGCACATAAAATATAAAAAAATATTTGCATGTTTTCAATATTCTTTAGAAGGACTTTCTCTTCCTTGTAATCAAGCACAGATCTAAATCCTTGCTGGATTCAGTTTCTAGAAAGCTGTGTGGGAAGGCTTTGTGACCAACTGATTAATGTTTCCCAGGTCTCAAGGAATGTGGCAAAATGTCCATAGACTTTCACATTTGCCCATTATATCATAAAATAAATAGATTTGCTGCCTGTGTTACTTGTGACTGATAAATAGGCTGGGGTGGAGGTTATTAAAGGGGAGGATGTGTCAGTCTGTGCTTAATTTGGAATAAAGGGTATTTGTTTAGCAAAGACCGAATACTCCTGTTGTAAATCTAACTTCTCACTATTCCTTTGATTTTTCAGATATGCCAGCACACAGAGTCTTCTGAAACTGGCCTAAAGAAAGCTATGAAGAAGGAGGTCAGTGAAAAGGCAATGGTTTGATGTTTTCATTAGAACAGATTGAAAACACACAGAGTGAGATAAGGGAGATTCATATGCTCAGTAGATTTTAAACAAGCATATGAGTCATCAGCCAGCCTTTGGTTAAGTAAGTATCTTTCGCTTTCCCAGCAGTCTGATAAAACTTGGAGAAGGGAGGCTACCCACTGCCTTAGGAAGGTCACTATGTGTGAATGCAGAAAGTTCCCACTGAATGTAGGAAAACCAGACCGACATCCATTTGGTGTACTGGCTTAATTTGTTGTGATGAAACTCAAATAGCTACTACTTGGCTATTCAATAGGGTAAGATTCAGTGGCTCATTTAAGTGAATCTATGAGGAGGTTTTTGGAAGATGCATTCCCAGTTAAGGGTCAGTCAGTAACATGGAAATTGGATCTGGAGCAACGAAAGGTTAGCTTGTTGTTTGACTGCCCAAGTATTAAATATAGACTTGTGGCCTGAACTAACATTAATCAGGTTATATCATAAGTGGATGATGCAACAAGAGTCAGTGTGGCTCCCCTGACACAGCTAGATTACAAGGGAGAGGCCATACAGTGAAGATTGGAAAAATGAAGTGGAGTTTAAAATGCTGCTAAAATAAACAGAACAAGGGCATAATGCAAATTAGAGTGCAAGTGCTGGCTGTTCTCTGGGATATATTACCATGTCCAAGTAAGCTGTCTTGAAGTAAAAATTGGATGGGAAATAGGATCCAATATTCAGATTATTCTGGAATACACAAGTAGTTTTCCTTTTAGAGTAGTATAGTAAGAGCCAAGTATCTGTTGTAAGTAGCCTACATTCTTGGCCAAACTATGGTTACATGAAAACAGATACAATTGAATGCCATTAGATTACCTCACTTCTAGTCCTAGCATATCATAGAGTTGCTTGGGACAACCTAAAGATTCTAGAGGAAGTTTTTAGATCTTCCAGCACAACTCTGTAGTAACTCCTGGAGGAGGCATAACATAGAATCACCTGAAAAACCTAGAAAATGTGTAAAGCGACCATCCCCAAATGTGTAAAGCGACATACATTGACTATTTATGTTGGTACAGATGTGAATCCACTCTGTGGTGGTTATGCAACATGGGGCTAATCAGGGGTAATCTGGGGCAAGGACCCCTTAAGTTAATTTTTTTGTCCTTTTATAAAAATAGGTTTCTCATGCCATGTGTGGTGCAATGTTTAGTAAATGTACAGATATTAGGCAATTTCACCAGAGTTGTTGAGAGTTGTTGTAGAGGCAAGCAAGAATAATGAGCATCAATAATGACATAATCAGTGCTGGATTTAGGACAAACTAGACCCTTTGCTTGTTAAGTTTTGAGGCCCTGTACTTGTGTCCTGAAGTGTAAGTCCAGTAGGCCTACACTACCTGCTTTGTGGCAAACTCCCACAGACTATCAACTCTATCATTATGTTTGGAATTGCTCTGAAACAAAATGTCTTCAAATTTAGAATTGCACCACATAAGAAAAATCCATACATTTTTTTGGCAAGAAGATGGGCCCCCTGGCCAATGGGGCCCTGTATTTAAGTACATCTAAGCACAATGGTAAATCTGGCACTGGATATTAGGCTTGTGCACTGATCCATTTTAGCCATTTTCCTTTGGCCAATCCAGTTTCTTTGGCTTGGTCAGTTGTTTGTAATGGAAATGGCCCAGCCATCACAGACTCCGATCCGTAATGGGACCATGTGGCAGCTGATGACAGCTCCTCCTTTCCTATTTGGCATCACAGTTGCATCCTGGCTTCCGTGTATTTTTTGGCTTGGCTTCCTGCTTGTCCTTTCTCTTGAATCTTTTTCATTTTCCTTTATTTTCTTGATTATATTTATTTAGTTGGGTGTGGGGTGCACACATTCATTTGGGGGTTTGGAGAGTTACCCTTTTAGCTTTTTTTTCTCCTCCCCTCCTCTTCTTCAGAGAATACTAAAAATATACTTCTAAAATATAATAATAATAAATAATAGTAATCATAGCAAAAGAAAAAGAAAAAAGAAAAGCCTCATTCTCAGAAAACTACCACCACCTAGGTTACTTCTTTTCTAGAGTAGAAAGTAGAAATAGCTTTAAGGGAGCATTAAACTCGAAGCAGAAAGGTGTGAGGGAGAAAACACAGACACCACTCCATGTAGGCCCGGAGTGCATATCAAGAGGAAAGAGAGGGCTTTTTAAAGGAAGCCCAGGATAGGACAGTTCCAGGTCATTACTTTTCCTTCCCTTTGAAGTTGGAAACCTCATTGAAATGTCTTGGTAATCTGGGAGCAAGGAGAGAGAAAGCAAGCCTGCAGTGCCTATTGCACCTGTCTCCTCTACAGTAGAAAGAAAAAGCTTTAGCAAAGCATTAAACCCAGGTTTCCTCTACAGACAGAAGGGAAAGGATCACAGAAAGAGTGGTATCTTAAGTCTGATGCTTTTAATCCAGGTCTTAAAGAAGGATATTAAGTTTGAGTGCTTTGAATGTGATTTTCCTGCTTCTTAACAGGGGTTTGGATTGGCTGGTCCATGAGGTCTCTTCCAACTCAATGAATCTATGATTTTATGATGATATAAGGACAAACAATGCAATTGCCTAAAATGATGGGAAGGGAGCCCGGGGAGCCCCCCCCCCCACACTTGCCACTGATGGGCTGACTCTAGCTGTATTTTCTGGCTATGGTACAAAAATGGCTATCTGGCTACCTGCCCGTTTTCAGGAGGCACACAAAAACGGATATGGGGGGGGGGGTCTACTGGTATCCAGCCAGCAGAAATGGATCGAGGTTCAGCTGAAATGCACAAGTCTACTGAATATCATCTGCCACCTTCTGAGGCTTCTGAAATCTTTCTATATTGGCTGCAGTTCTCACAGCAGCTGGAGACAGGGACAATCTTTCCTCAGGAGAAATACTTTGATGTGAATTATCTCTTCTGTAATGCAAAATATTTTGAGGTGAATTCGTCTTGAGTAGAAAATGTCTGTTTGAATAAGACAGTCCCTGAGTTACAAACAAGTTTCTGTAGGTTTGTTCTTAAGTTGAATTTGTTTGTATGTCAGAACAGGTACATTTTTTTCAGTGTAACTCCAAACACACACACACTACACACACACACACACACACACACACACACATACACACGTGCACAAGCTTTGGATAGCACAGGAAAGAGTGTGCACCCCTATGGTGCTCATTTAGCTGTCTGCGCCCCATTCAGAATATTGCACCATACTTTCTGTCCCTGTGATAATTGACTTGTTGTGGAAATAAGGATTGGTGATAAAACTTGGAGTGAAACACCTTTTTCCCATTGAAGCCGAATCAGAGACCCCCAGACCCAAAAACCTGCAGCAGTGAGTTCCCCAGCATCAATTTTTTTCCATTGAGCCAAGTTGCACCCACAAGCACCACAGAAAGGCATTTTTCCTCGTCCGCCCCACCTGGTTTCACACACCACAGCCTCAACTTCGTCCCTCTCCACCAGGCCCCACCATCCATGCCCCTCTCCCCACGTCAAGCAATTTAAACATCACATAACAATGGATCAGGACATTTTCCCCAGCATCCACCCAGCCCCACACATGGCAACAGTACATTTATCCCCATAAAAAGACCACCCCAAGACAGAAGCAAATACCTTTCCCCTTCCTCCCATGCCTCCAGGCAACAACCGCCTGGCAGGCTTCCCTCCCTCCGCTAGGCCCCGCTGCAGTACCTCAAGCCGCCACTAAGCCCCAAACACTTCCCCTTTTCCCAAACCGCCAAAACTTTTTCTAACAAAACAAAACACCTTACAAAAACTCAAAAGACCACCCCTTTCCTCCTACCTTGTCTTCTGACCCACCTCCGATTGTCCGAACTACTCCAGGCCGCTAACGGGGGCCTTGCAAGCCAGCCAAGCCTCCGGCTAGCTCGCCTCGTCGCCATCTTATTTCCTGAGGGCGGGGGAGCGCTCTCAAAAGGAGGGGGCTGGAGGAACCACGATTAAGGGAATCTTCGGATACCGGAACCCGGAAAATAGCACCAATTTGTCCCGTTCTTGTTCCCAAAGCACTCTGCTACTTCTCCCATTCCATTTTCCCATGCTCTCTCTCTCTCTCTCTCTCTCTCTCTCTCTCTCTCTCTCTCTCTCTTTCCCTCCGGCCTGGGGGAAGCCAAGCTGTGCGGATCTCGTGGCTTCCTCCATTTCATCAGCGGCTTGATTCTCACGCTCCGGGTTCACCTCAGGACAACGTGCCCCCACCTTTCCCCCATTCATGTCCCATTCATTTCTGCAGCAAACCCAAGCTCAAAAGTGGCAGCTTATTGACAAATTTGGCCCAGAGGGATCCTGCAAGGGGGGGTGCAGTTCATCAACGTACTGCCAACTTGGGAAACATAGTGCCCAAGTACTCACTTTTCTCCATTTCTCGATTTTTTTTCTCCATTTCTGGACAGTGGGTAGCTAGAAGGCATGAGAAAAAAACCGATTTTTGCCTTTTTAACTGGCTCAAGACCATTATCTGGCTACCCTCCTGCCTCCCTTGCCAATAAGTATTATGGCAAGGCAAGCCCTAAACTCACTCCTCCTTTCGGCTGGAAGCCTGGAAAAATGTAAACAGAGGTTTACTCAGAAGTAAATCTGGTAAAAGGTTTACTCATGAGTAAATCCGCAAAGGAGGGCACTTTGGATGAAGTGCCCTCCTTTGTGGATTTACTTGAGTTAACCTCTCTGTTTACATTTTCCAGGCTTCCCTGCCCTCCTGCCTGCCAGGATCTAAAGCATCAAAGAGTATTGGGGTAGTATACCTACATTCCATGCACATGCAATAATACAGCAGTAATAACAATGGGTATAAGAAGAGGTAAAAAATTCAAACCGAAGAATTCTGACTGTGGTCCCTCCTCAAGCGGTGCAAACTGCAAACAGGAGGCAGCCTCTCCCGGGAAAAGCCAAAACATCTGCAGAATCCTGGGCTCATAGAGAAGAGCCCGTTTGCACCGTGAGGAGGGACCAGTCAGAATACTGGTTTGAATTCTGTAAGTCTTTCGGTTGATTTTCGATTTCTATTTTTGGGCTAAACCATGCCTAGTAGGGAATAAACTGCATTGGAATGGAGGGAAAACGGCATAGGAATCAATACGTGCAGGGAGGTTTTGAACCGGCAACCCGGGTCCTTTTGGGCTGGGATGAGAGGTTCAACTAAGGACACTAACTTTGGACTCATCACTGTGGTTGTCCCAGGTCGCCTTGTAAAAACGGGTTGTTGGGAGCTGTTACACGTGTACTCTTTTGCTATTGCTTATGGACCCTTTTCTGCCTCATGGACTTACAGTTTTCCAGGATCCTTTTCTCCCACAGAGCCAGCTTCTTTCCAAAGGAGTGGCTATGGACATGGACTCTTCCTGCCATCTGCTCCCAGCCCTTTTCCTGCAAGGTTAGCCCTATGACAAGAGGGCAACTAAGGACTCCTATGTGCTATAGTTTTCTAAAGGACCCTTTTCCCAGTGAGCCAGAAGATTCTGGTTTTCTTTCCCCATGGACTCCAGGACCCTTCCTTCATCAATCCTCACTATTCTTCAGACTGCAGACCCCACAGAGAGTATGCAACATTTGTTTGTTTGCCTCTTGTATGATCTTATCCCTGTATGGGCTGCTTTGGGGAACATGGGGTTGAGGGTTGGAATCTCCCTTTATCCACTGTGTTTTTTCGTTTTAAGTTCTCCCCTTTTGTGTCTTCCCTTCCTGATATTATATGTTTAAGAAAATGCCTCGCAGAGGGTTCCAACGGTTAACGCTAAATATATTCTCCCAGCCAATTTCCCTTTTGCACAAACAATATTTAAGGTAGATATCAATTCCTTCTCAGGGCTATCTGAACTTTATATTGAAATCTACCCGCTTATGTTTCCCAGCCTCTGAGACTTTGGCCACTGGGAAAACATAAGCACTGGCATTCCCAAAAACTTATATTCATAAACATAGTTGGTTCGAAAATGGGATTCGGAACCCCAATTGCCAATTGCAATAAAATCATAACCATGGACCATTTTAACTAAGAAACCACATTCTCCCGCTCAGCTGAGAAGCCTCGAACAAAGGAAGTTTTGGCTATGGACAAAGGAAGCTATTGAGAAATTCAAATGGACAATAGACCGGATGGGCTAGAAGCTCCCAACGGATGCTCGCCCATCCCAAGGCTGTCCGACTGTAAAGATTTAAAACAAATTGTTTGAGTTATGAGTAACTGTTTCTCTTAGTTTATGTTGAGAGTAAAGCTTTTGTTTAAATGAATGAATAGGTGCGGCTGAGTGTTTCCTGAATCAAGAAGGGTGTGGCAGCTGTGTTTGCATAAAAGCTTCTATGTTACAGATGAGCTGTGTGGAGAAAGGAGGCTTTTGCAGATTCTTACTTTCTATGCTGGCTATTGTGCTAGCTGAAGTTTCCTGGCTGATGTACTGCTGTGATGCTGGTATGCTGGAATGCTGTAGACTGAAGAAGTGCATTTAAATGTTTGGATGCTGAAGCCTGGAGTAAATGGTTTCCTGTATTGTTGGAATGCTGGAATGCTGTAATATGAAGAAATGCATGCATGAACTGCAACAATGCTGAGATGGTAACAGAGATGCTGGGAATTGCAATTCTGTGTGAATTAACACAAATGCCTGTTACTAAAGAATGTGTAGAAGTATATTGAAGAAGAGAACTGCATTATTTGCTTTGTTTTTCATCTCTACATGAACTATTTGTTTGAAAGAGCATGTTATTGCTTTTTTTGTTCAAAGCTACAGTATATTTTGTAAATAAAAGTTTGTGTTTTTATATAAAGCCAAACTTTGTTCTTTTTGCTTCTATTTTGCCAAATACCCATCAACCACCTTTTACTGTTTTTACCTGCAACTGTGGATATATGGGATTACATGTCCCATTATCCCTTCATCAACCGACAAAGGCATTATCATTGACAAAGGAAACTTCCTTTTCACCCAGCCATTCCTTTGTGCCTTTTACCGCCTCACGCAGCCCCGGCCTGATTGGCAAATTCAAAGAAGCATGCTATTCTCTGATTCGCTGAGAAGTGCTGTCCGGCACCCCGATCAGCTGTTTTTGACATCTCAGCCTATCAGCTGTTAGCGCATGTAGGCAGGGAGGCATGAAATTCAAATGTAAATATACCTCTTCCTATATATATGGCTGTACTTCACATTAAAGACATGTTAGCCATTTTGGACATCTCAGGTTTGCGGCTGCATCCTTTCCACAGCTGGGAAAGACTCTTCTCTCGGTTTCTGGCGTGCTTCCGGTCTGGGTGAGATTGCTGCTATTAGACTTTTTGTGGGATTTATAGTATTTAAAGGGATCACCTAGATTTTTGGCTGTGATCCTCACGTTTAGAGGCAGTCAGGGCTCTGTCCCCTTCTGGGAAGTGCCCCCTATATTTCGACAACACCATGATAACTCCATGATAATTTCCCTTCCTAGAGGTAGATTCCTCTCACTTCCTGTTGTCTCAAAACCATTATTTAGTATGAGTCATATGTAAGTTGGGTGTTTGTAACTCGACTGCCTGTATCAGTTTTTCCTAGAAGACCTGCCAGCTTTTACTTCAGGCGGAACCATGAATGCTGTCTCTGTGATTTTATTTGTTTTATAACATAGTAATTCAGAGGAGCTGTAGTGATATTAATCTTCACATATAAGAATTGGCCAAATCCAGAAGCATCTGATCCAAGGAGGAAATTGCTCACATCCCTGTCTTAAGAATCGATTCATAAATAATTTTTCAAGAAGCAATAATGGATTTCCTGCTTCCCTCAAATTTTGAATTTTCTTGGCATTAGTAAAGCAACAATTGCTATGCAACCTCCTTAGATTTCTTTGCTGCAAG
The DNA here is from genome assembly GCA_030556195.1 of Anolis apletophallus. Classification (NCBI taxonomy): domain Eukaryota; kingdom Metazoa; phylum Chordata; class Lepidosauria; order Squamata; family Anolidae; genus Anolis; species Anolis apletophallus. The sequence continues at coordinate 21,121,558 of JARBWK010000001.1, forward strand.
GGTTAGTAAAGTTCATTAAAAATGAAAGTATAGTGTTCACATTGAATAGTAATCCTTGAAGTTGAAAACATGTTAGACAAAGAAATAGAGAATGGAAGATGAGGTGAAAAAGTCATCAACATAGGAATAAATGTATTTGATTCCAGTGAACCCTATTATGAAGTGAGCTTAACAAGGAAGATGTTAGTAAGACCAGAATGGCTGGCAATATTACCAAATCTCTTGTGGAGGAGGTTTTCCTTGGCAGCTCAATCTTTTTAAAGGTATTCTCAGTGGGGTGAAAACAGACACACATACTCTGAGTCCTTTCAGCATTTCACTGGTGAAAATCAGGAGATGTGTGACAATCAACATTAGTGAGTGGTCAAGTTGGCAAAAATTATTAATGAAGGAGAACACAACCATTATGGGAAGCTGCATCTTGATTTTGCCTAAGATGATAGGAAGGGCAAGATTTCACAGCACATATACTGTCTTTCCTGTTGAGTTAATGCCCATTAATTTTGCACTTTGAATTCAGTTTTCAGCAATGGAAGTAAGCAAGGATAAAGAAAAGGTGGGAGAAGAACTTGAATAACAGAGAGATAATTGGGCTGTTTCTGCCAAGTGTGCACCCCCAAAGGGACAAATTGCTTTTGAGAAAGAGACAGGGAGGAGAGACTTGGGGCTCCATTGCACAAAGCAGCATCCTGGACATTAGGGCCTGGCCGAGAGGGAGGCTTGGAAGGGCCTCCTGGAGACCGAGGCAATGGGAGACAAGCCAAGAAAGAAGATGGCAGATGACCTTGCGGATGCCCCCAGTCACACTGCATCACTGGATTCGTTGTGCAGGCGCAGGAGGATACGCAGACAAAGACACAGGAAATATCTGCATTCTCCACGAGATCTCGCAGATGACACCATTCCGGCTCCAGCCCAGGGTGATACAACTTCCTCTGAAGCTGGAACAAGGACTGTGCAGCCTGCTCTGTCGCCTCGACAAGAAGGAAGTATGGGGGTCAGCACTACTGCTGCCTGCAGGGACCTGTTAAGGGTCTCCCTACCTACTTCCAACCAACAAAGGAATTTTGGGCTACCCAAGAAGCGGAGTAAATTCCACTCTAGAACATTCTGAAATGTTGGCTTCAGGAGCTGGGCAAGATCTCAGGAAAAACCCCGGCTCCAGATACAGGTGGGAAAAAGATGTGCTCTTGAGCCCTTAGAATCAGTTGGAAGAACTAGGTCCTCCCCTCCTGAGGGTAAACTACGTTTGCCACCATGGGACTTAAGTTACACTCCGGCCCCACTACCTTGTGTCGGCCTTACTGAGAACTATAGGCCACCGGACTTCTCATGGTAGAATTCTGTGTTGCGGATTAGGTTCATTAACTGTTAATTGTTAAATTATTGTTGTATTATGAGTATTGTATGTTTTTTGTAGTGTGTTGTACTTTGTAAACCGCTCCGAGCCTCCGAGGAGTGGTGGTATATACATTTGAAGTATAAATAAATAAATAAAAATAAAAATTAGAAGTAGGGAAGAACTGAGAATTTCTGTAACAGCTTGTAGCCACTGCTGGTTGAAGGACTAACTTCTCAGCATTTATGCTGTAGAAGCCTGCACTATTCCCCATTCTGTTAAACCTGTTTATGAGACCAACAGAAATAGCCATCTGGAAATCTGGAGTACAGTGTTAATCATATGCAGTTTATACCCACCTTCTTCACCCTGCTCCACCAGGTGGTGCAAGTGCTGGTCCAGTGACAGGCTGGGGAAGACCAACAAACTGAACCTGAAGCTTGAGCTGATGGAGGTTTCTGTAGGTCAGTGATTCTCACCTCCAAGGCTTTGATAGCCAGCTTACTCTGGATATTGCAGTGCTTCTGCTGAGTCCCAAATGCCAAGTAACATCTATGCCCGGTTTCAGCTTGTAATTGCTACCTACAATTATTCCTAGATTCAGGTAACTTGTCCCCAGTGACTAATCTTAGATGGATTATCATGATATCGTATAATCCTATATGTGGGGCTGTCTTTGAAGATGGCTAAGAAGTTGCAATTGTTATGATAAACTGGCTGATTGTAAGAGCAGCAAAAAGGATCTTTCTCAATTCAGAAAGAATTGCACTGGATTCTAAACACAGTTAGGTTTTTGATGCCGACATATACATTCCTAAACCAATTTCCACTCCTGCAACCAATAATCCTGTTGATTATGTTCAACACTGGATACCTTGTTTATAATTCAGGACAGAGAAAGTCTTTGACATCTCTGGATATCTGATGTGGCACTTTGTATTCTCAAATCCCATTCCACCACCACTCGCCAATGATATTGTGGAAATACTGCTCCAGACAAGAAGCTTCACTGAGTTTTCAACCATCATTTGGAGGTGACTCATCTAACTCTCCTGCTAGGTCCATGAGCTGCCATAGACAAATATGGGAATGGAGGCCACTTTCCCCCTATCCACCCATACACCATGATTTTTCAACGTAACATAACTTGTGCTGCCATTTCAGCTGATTTGGGGACATTTGGGGTGAGAATATTTGAAGGTGGGTCACCTAGGTGTTATGACATTTCAGCTTCGCTCAAACCACAGGTTCAAGGCACAGAGTACCAATCTTCCAAAGGACACAGATAGGCTGAAGGCCAAATCAGAGGCTTTATTCTCAATGTCCAGAGATGATGGCAGCTGAGACAGCCCTCCAAAGAAATGACCTCAATGCAGACACACACAAATATTTAAAAGACCTAGCAGCAAGTTGAAACAGATTGTGGCAGGCTAGGATATGCAGACTGGTTGGCTGGCATATGCTGTCTGTCATTAGTGCCAATTGGCCTCTGCGTTTGGAGGGAAATTTAATAAATTGATATTAGTATAGCTGAAGGATTGAGTCTGTTTATTGATCTGCCCAGGTGCGAGTGGAAAGGAATGGGGTGCGGCAAGAGATAATGGGCTGAAATGGGTTTTGATGTCTCTAGCACAACACTATAGATGAGGATACATTCCCAGGATAAAATCAGATTATATCAGGTAAAACAGGAAAAAGGTTCCAGGGGCTCATGCAACCCACCCCCCCCCCCAGTCTCCTGGTATATTGCGAAACAATTTTCATAATTAGGAGAATCACGACCTGAAGTCTAAGATGTGATGAGGCAAAATTCCAAGGAAATTAATGAGGTGTTATTACAGGACAAAATTGAAAGGCAATGTGAATACATGGGGTCCAAATTTCAATAACATAGGGATGAGGACAGCTAACTACAATATGTTTGGCTAGATTCAGGTGCTTTGGGCCAGTTTTGGGGTGAAAAATTGCCCAGAAGCATTAGAGATAGACAGATGATAGAAAGATAGAAAGATAGATGAATGCCACTCCTGTTCTGGCACATAAGGAGAAATACTTTCAGCCCATGCCACTTTCTACTCTCTAGCAGAAAGTTTGGTAAAATCTTTAGCAGTAATCCTAGAGTAAACCTGGGTGAACGAAGTGGGAATATCCTCTGAGTGCAGATGCATACTATTATCTTGTAAATTGGCTTCTTTTCAGATAAAGAAATAGTCTTGGCCTTATTTGCACATCATAGATTCTTCTCGGCTCCTCTGAAGAGGATCATGAGAGCAGTATGAGTAGTCCTTTTTCTGAGGCCTGATGCTCCATGTTGTTCCCCTGGCATCTATATGTAGAGCATGTGTGTTGCTAAGGGGCTCCTTGTGTACAGCTGAAATGAACTCTTGTATTCTGTATTCTTAACACCAATAGCAGAGAAGTTCTGTGTATTTTTGTGATTGAGTGGGTTCAACCACAAGGGACCCCGGTGCAGCTGGGGGGGGGGGAGCAATTTGCCTCCTCCCCCGGAGAAGAGATTGGAAAGTTCTGTTGGAACCACACAGAAAAAAGGGTGGGGCTGGCCTTACTGTGGGCCAGCCCTATTCCCTCATTCTGTTCCTGTTTGTCACCCACCACTCCCGCCCATTGACAGTATAATTATTGGTTGCCCATTAGGACTGGGTAGGAAATTTTCTCTCCTATGTTCTAGAAGGGTTTTTTGCCTACCCTATACTGTTATTAGGGGCTAGCTGGGATGATCGGTATATAAATAGGCTTAGCATAAATAGATTAGAAATACAAAGGTTGGTGTACACTTAAGGCACCCCTTAAGGGTGTGGGCCATTACGCATACACTCACCTAGAGGTTAACTTTAAGGGTGAAGTGATATTGAATGGCCTAGCAATGGGGAGAGTCTGGTCTCAATAATTTGAGAGAGACTTCTCTGGATGTTCCCCTTAGAGGTTGCCCGGGTTTAAATTTCCAGGGGACCCAGGTGTTACGCCCTAAATAGCTGAGGGGTAGACTGCATAAGATGCTATATCGGCTTGCCGCACTAAGTTGAACTGACACCTAAGTTAGTTGAGTTGAAAGTTAAATAGGTAACATTCAATAAAGTTACCCAAATTTTAAATCCATGTTGCTGTTGTCTCATCATTTCTGGGGTTGGAAGGTAAAAGTCCCCCTGCAGGGGTGAGAAGAGTGTGGTAAAAATGACATAAATAAATAAAATAAATAAAAGGGCTCAAAACAATATGGAAACACTAAAGACTGCAAAAAGCTCCTGTCAAGAGAAGTAGCTGCTAGGAAGAGAGTCTCTCATCCAGTTTTGCTCTAACACATTGGGGTTTTTTTTAACTAGAATTATGCTGGAATGTAGAAAGTTTATTTTTCTCTCCCTGCCCACTGTGCATGATTATATCTTTCCCAATAGTCTGAAAGGTGTGCTATGTCGATGTGAATAAAACATAAACTCTCCTTAGTTTTCACTGTGCCCTTGCCTCTTATAAAACAGTCGTGGAAGTGAATGCAAGGCTTCAGCTGAACATTCTCCTTGAATCATCTGGAACTTTCTCAAGAATATGACAATACTGAAATTAAGACAAAAGAGAAAATAGTGTCTGGGAACCTTTCTTATTCTTATATGTGTATGTTTTATTATGTGTATTGGTTTAAGTGTAGATGTAGAGACAACTTTGTATAATGATTTGAATGGACCAAGACACTGGAAAGCCGGGATTGAAATCATCACTCAGTCAAGAAAACTCATTAGATGATTCTGGGCAAGTCACATTCTTTCAACCTCAGGGAAGGCAAAGGCAAACTTCTTCTGAATAAAGCCTACAAAGAAGACCCAAGATAGGAGTGCCATATACAGTATATACACATATGCGTGCACACACACCACCAATCTCTCCTTCCCCCCTCTCTTACACACACACACACACACACACACACACAGAGGCATGTAGCCAGGGGGTGCCTAAGGGGGCTTCAGCCCCCCAAATTCTCAGGGTGGTCCGTGAAAAGGCCTTACTGGTACATTATTTAAACTGTTATGTTTATTCATATCATGATCTGATCACCATGCTCATTATATCCCACATTAATGGGGTTATTGGGATAACAATACAAAAGGTTTGCTAGGATAGACCCTCTTCCACCCAGTCTCAGCCCCCCGAACCAAACTCAGCCCCCGAATCAAAATCCTGGCTACGGCCCTGCACACACACACACACACACTCTTGATACAACCATTTTTCTCATCACTTCTAAATTCTCTGCTTTCACTTTTGTACTATGTCCTCTTTAGATTCATTCATAACAATTCAAATTATCTGGGGGAGCTAATAAAGGGATGTTGATGTCAAAATGAAAAATAAAAGGCAGATGTTTTTGGTTAAATGCTTTACCCTCAGCCACTTTTCCTTCTTTTTAGACAGAGAAAACAATTTACTAAATAGGGCATATTAACTTGCTAATTGTTGTTTCCACAAAGGCTTTATTACATTGTCTGTCTTCCACAATGCATGTATTATTACATTTATTATTTTGTATTCTACTAATGAAACTTCATTAGTTTAGATCTGCTACACAGATGGCATCACTCAATGACTGGCAGGGTTAAAAAGATCAATCCGTTTTCAAATACAAGCAAGATGAAACAATGTATTAGTTGGATTGAACTGAATAGATGTCAAAGATTCCCTGACTATACAAATGCTGGCTATCAAATTACTCTTCATTCAACACACACACACAATTAATGTGGTAATCATTTACCAAAATTGTTTAATTTTTTATATATTTATATTAAGTTACCAGGAGAAATGACATTGTATTGTCTGTTGAAAATCTAGGGAAGCTGGGGAGGAAGGACAGCCAGTTCTCAGAGGGCCTGTCCAGTCCAGACAGTACTTTTATCCCAGGAGCTCCCGCCCCAAATAGGAGTGTGGCCAGATGCTGTTCCCTGTAAAGAAAAGAAGAAGCAATCAGTACAAAAGGTAAAAATGCAAGATTTCTAGGTGTGAGAATATTGCTGTTTTGAGCCAAATATGCAGATCTTCACATGTCTGTGAAGATCTGCATATTTGGCTGCAATTGGAAATCATGGGATCATGCATATTTGGCTGCAATTGGAAATCATGGGATAGTTTATCTGGGTTTGTTCCTGGGTTTTAGATATTTGTTCCTGGTTGGTCAGTTCCTAAGAAAAGGAGACACTCGAGTAGAAGGCAAAAACTTTGTTTGTGTGCCAGAAACATCATGAACCGTGTAGGGCACATTTTATCTGGCCAGGACAAAGTTCTGGCCCCCTAGTCAATGTTGTACATCTTTTGACAAGAAGAGCAATCAGGAACAGCTGTGTATAACCCAGGAACAGTACCCTGTTGTTTGATGCCACAAGTACACAACCAACTCCGCCATCTCTAGTGTTGTATTTGCACACTAGATTCTTTTTAAATTACTGTGTGATATTGTGTTTTAATCTGCCATTGTTTTAACTGTTATTGTGTTTTTACTGTGTTTTGTTCGGCCTTTGTGAGCCGCCCAGAGCCCCCCCGGGAGTGGCGGCATAGAAGCCTAAGTAATAATAATAATAAATAATAACTCTGTCTGGATAGATGGCCAGGTAGCCAGGCTCTAAAAAGTGTCAATAATGACAAAGTTCTCCTCCTGCTTAAAAGTGTGTCTTCCTATTTGTGCACTGCTGACTTGGACAGTAGTGGTCCTACCCCATGAGATTTGTTTGTGTGGTAAATATTTCATGAAACGTCTAGAGGGCACAGTTTTTCTGGCCAGGACAAAAAACAGAAATTTTGCTCTGGTCTCTATAACCAAATCTCTGCATATCCACCCCTCGTGGGTTTAAAAAAAACTGCTATTGTTTTTGGCATAAGTCCCTTGGTGGCCATTTTGGGAGCCTCTAAATCTCGGAACAAAGCATCAAGTTTGGACAATGAAGACAAAAATCCCGGGCCCAACAGATCTGTATGCTGACCTCTTCTGGGATTTTTCTAACCCCTTACTAAAACCAGTTATTTAGTGCTGTCTTGAAGTGTCCAGAGTTGATGCCAGGAAATGGTGAAAGTAGGATACTGTTGCAAAATGTGGGAGCCATAGTTTAACATTTGCAGAGTGCATGGTTTTGACACCAGTCCATGCAAATCCTCATCTTTAACAATATGTTTCAGATGACTGAAACTGCAAATAGTACTAAACTCTCTATAATGTTTTTAGACTACAGTTGGCAGCAGGTAACTGAAACCACAGAATGGATACCAGGGTGGGGGTGGGGCTACTATACAACATATTTCCAGTGCTTGTGTTTTACATATGGTAAGCAGTATTTTCTTCTTGTTAAATTAGTTATCACTTATTTATATATGGTTACTTCTGCATAAACAGTGTTATCAATCAGAAACCTGAATATTGAGAAAGTGCTTAGTCCAAACAATGTCTCGGGTAAAAGCGATTTTTTTGGGACAAAGCAGGAAAACCCGCCTTTGTCCCAAATTAATTTGACACCTGGAAAGACCCCGGTCTTTCATAGGATCATGCTGTGTGACTTCCAGGTCCAATCTACACAGCTGCCTTGGGACTTTGGGGCTGTTAGAGCCTGGAAACCCCAAGACAGCACCCCCCCACCCGCCCCCAGAAAAGACTTCAAAATTAAAAATGACTCTTCCAGCCTTCAGTACGTAGAAATGACACACCAGGAGAAGGGGGTGAGGAGCCATTTTCCGCCTCCCCCTTCTCATGGCGACTCATTTTTATGTGCCAAGAGACCTTCAGTAACATGGTAATGGCAGCTGCGTAGAGTAATTTTAATTTCGAGGCCTTTCCTGGGGGGTTTTCTTTGGTGTTTGGAGTCCTGCTGGAAGGTCCAACAGGGCATCCAGACACCCCCCTCACTCAGGAAATAGCAGGTTTTTGGGGGAAGGTTGTGGACTTTAACCTTCTCCTATTCAGGTTTCTTAAGCCCGATTGGGTGTGGGTTAAAGTCATGTGTGGAACCAGCCTGAGCTTGCTGGAAAGAGCAATTGTAACTCTCCCACTTTCTCCTCTTCTTCAGCTGAGTTGAGTGCAAGCTATTTTTGCACTTTGAATTCAGTTTGCAACAACTGACATAAACTGAGGACAAAGAGGGAAGGGGGCAGGAGGAGAATTAAACTAGGACATTTTAAAAACAATTAGAAAAGTGGGACAGCAGATATTTAAGCAGGACTATCCTTGTATAATCGAGACAGTCAATTGAATGGGAGGAAGAGGACATAGTGGTTTTTTTAAAAAAAAAACTCAGGGTGATAACATAGCTGTCTGGACTAATAACCATTAGCCAACTTCCACCAATGTATCAGTTCCTCTTTTAAAGAGCATCCACCACCACATTACCATGCACAGCAGCTAAAAGGTTTCAAATGTATCACAAGCTGCCTAGCCATAGCTTAACATTTACTGTTTTATGTAACTGTTGCGCTTTGGTGCAAATTTTAATTGGTTGTATGTGAACCGCCCTGAGCCTGCTGGAAGATTGAGGAAATATACAAGATTGAGGAAATAAATAAATAAATAAATAAAACATTTGCAGGGTGCATGGTTTTGACACCAGTCCATGCAAATCCTCATCTTTTACAATATGTTTCAGATGACTGAAACTGCAAATAGTACTAAACTCTCTATAATGTTTTTAGACTACAGTTGGCAGCAGGTAACTGAAACCACAGAATGGATACCAGGGTGGGGGTGGGGCTACTATACAACATATTTCCAGTGCTTGTGTTTTACATATGGTAAGCAGTATTTTCTTCTTGTTAAATTAGTTATCACTTATTTATGTATGGTTACTTCTGCATAAACAGTGTTATCAATCAGAAACCTGAATATTGAGAAAGTGCTGAGTCCAAACAATGTCTCAGGTAAAAGCGATTTTTTGGGGACAAAGCAGGAAAACCCTCCTTTGTCCCAAATTAATTTGACACCCGGAAAGACCCCGGTCTTTCATAGGATCATGCTGTGTGACTTCCAGGTCCAATCTACACAGCTGCCTTGGGACTTTGGGGCTGTTAGAGCCTGGAAACCCCAAGACAGCACCCCCTCCCTTCCACAGAGCCATATAACTTCACATATCAAGTCAGATAATCCACAAAATCCGCTATGAACCGAGTTATCTGAACCCACACTGCCAGATAATCCAGTTCAATGTAGATTTTATACAGCTGTGTTGAAGGGCTTTAGTCATCCAAGGAAAGTGGATGACTTCCTTATCAGGTTTTCAGAGTGAATACTACACAACTGACATTTGAAGTTAGCATTTCCCCTTCACGGGGCCTTTCCAGCATATTGTCCATCTCATCTGCAACTCCTTATCACAGCAAAGAAGTTTGAACTTTATTGCTATTGTTCCTGTAAAGGAGAGCAGTATCTTTGTTTTCAATAAAGAGTTGCAAGTGAGATAGATATTATGTTGGAGAGGGCCAGGGTTCTGCATTAGCAAGAACTATAGCAATAATCATCTTAAAAATACTTAACCTTTATGTCAACTTTTCCATTTGAAGAGCCCCCAAGCGCTATTCACAAACACTGTCAAGTGGCAGAATGTTTTTTGCCGTATAGTTCTTGAGTTTTAACAGTATTCATTTTTCTTCACTCTTTTTTCTAACAAATCCCCCCCCCCCCCCAACTCAGCGTGTTTTATTCCCAGCTGGCTGCTTTTGGCCTGCTATTATATTGCATCAATAACATGTCCATATGACACTGTAGTATCTTTTTACAGCATAATTGCATGTACATGTTTTCATTTGTAGCCTAAAGCTCCATTGAAGGCTGCATGGTAAGATCGAGCGTTCCACCAGACACAGAGCAAAGTAATCAATAATTCCAGACAAATCTGTTTTTTAAATAGTTTTTCTATAATAAAACAATATAAAGTTACAGTCTATATGGAGACATATTAATGGGACTTTCCATATGTAGTGTAGCTTTTAGGGCTCTTAAACCTTCAAGTTAATAATTCCTAAGCATCCCACTGTGAGTTCTAACACACTTTGAAAGGCATACACAACTAAATGAATGCTTTATTAACAATATATTGCATTTCACACAGTTAAAGAAGTTGCAGTCAAATGTTATGTGGCTTGCATAATGAATATGCTTGTTTCTTAATAAATTGGAATATTGGTACATTTGACAGTGAGGGATAGAATGCAATGGATTATAATCGGAGCTGCTGCTGCAGCCCATTGTATATGACCAAATTTGGAAAAGTTGGCCTTCTGCTATAGCCTTATGTCTTTCTTTCTCTTTCCATGATATCCCTCCCCACCCCAAAGAGGAAAAAAGATTATCCAGAAAGTGTTTAATGTGCCACTCCATGGGTCATTATGTTATTGTTATGTATTGTCATTTTCAACCTATGGGGACTCTAATGCAAACCTATCATAGGGTTGTCAAAGGCTTTCATGTCTGTAATCACTGGATTGGTGTGATTTTCCAGGAGATAATGCTTCTGGCCATACAGCCCGGGAAACTCACAGCAACTATCACAGGGTTTTCTGTGCTACATTTGTTCAGAGTGGGTTTGCTGTTCCCTTCCTCTGAGGATGAAAGGTTACTGACTGAGTGGGGATTTGAGCCCCGGTCACCAGTTGCAGTTCAATGCTTAACAACACCATGGTGGGTCTTTTCAAATTTTATATACTGGATGTAATCTGAAGTAGGGAATTAGGAGATCCAACTTGATGTTTAGCACTCCTGTGTCTTTGGCAGCTAGTAGGAGAGCCACTATCAAGGAGATGTGCTAAAAATGGGCAAGGTGAATAAGCTGGTAGGAAGTTGCTGCAAATGCCCCATGTGCCATGTAAAATAAACCATATCTCCATATTTCTGAATCATATTGAATACTCCCCCCACAAACGTAACTGTGTAAAATGCAATTATTATTATTATTGCATTCATTTATCTATGTATTTCTTTAGGTGTACTAAGAACTCCCCTCTGCTCTCTCAGTTTCTGTGTGGCACTTGGGAACGTAAGAGATCTGCACAGAGAAGCTCTAGTTATGGCCCATTTGACCCTGCCATTGTCCTTTTCCTGCCACAGGCGGAAGATGAAGCAGGTCTTCCCACGCTTATTGGTAGTTTGTATTTTATTCTTTAAACCTGTATTATGATCATCCTGTTTTGCGAAAAGCTCAACATGTTCCAGATTTTATATTATTGATTGGACTTCTTCAAAGACTAAGCATTCAGTTTAGCAACAGTAGACATTTTTGGAGTGCTAAAAGTGTCTCTCAATATAACTGGACTGTTACACATTTTTGCTGCAGTTCTGTAAGGTGGATGCCCCCCCACTGCAGAAATAAGATTCAACAGCCCATCCATACAAAGAGGGAAAGAGATGCCATCTGGTACTTCACCTTGGACAGCAAAAGGGTGCAGCTTTAGTTGAGAGAACACATATAGTATCTCTACTAGGCTGTTGTTATTGATGCTGCTGAAACTGTCTTGAATCCACATAGATGTGAGATCTGCCTCTCCCTTTCTCTATCTTATTCATTTTGTCTAGCTTGGAGAACAGTTATGAGTTGTTGTTTATTGCTTCATGTGTACACCATTTTAAGAACACAATTTCTTTCCCAAGATGGTTCAAATATTTCATAAAACATAATCAACACAATACCTGATGCTGATACAATCATATCAGAACTCCTTCACAACTGAGCTGGAGCAATTATCACATCAACAGCAAACCGACTGAAAGAAAAATGTTTTAAGTTCCTTTGCCAGATTTCCAAAGATATTGGTGTACGCTGCTCATATTTTCTGGAGGATATAATGTCTTAAATGAAAGGTCATCACCATGTTGGCTAGGGGTCCAATGAGAGATGTAAACCAACACATATGGAAGACACCAGACTGAGGAAATTTGGGATCTATCTATCTCCTGTATTTCATTCCACAGTTTGGAAAGAAAGCAAAATATAAGTTGATTTCCATACCACTCCAACTCTGGATTTTGGTTAAATGAACTCAACTTCAATAGGTTTATTAAGCACTTGGACCAAGCATTGATTTTACATACTGAAGGTCAAAAATACCAGAAATTTGGAAGATCTTTTTCCGGCATCTATCCCAAAGGTTTTTTTCCTGTATTTTAAAAGCACCCAGAGAGCCATGAACTTTCATTCCAATCACAACAGGGACACTGAAGGTGTGCGCGCGCATGTTTATGTGTATCTTGTGTGCATTAATCTTGTGTGCAAAACGGTTTGCAAAACGTGGCATTCGGCTGAGAACTGTTAGATTGTCAATTGTTTTTTTAGATGTTTTAGATGCTAATTGTTTTTAGGTGTTTTATATCTTAGATATGTAGATGTTTTTAGATGCTCAGGCATTCAACTTGTGTTTTACTGTAAATCACCCAGAGCCAACTGGGAAGGGTGATTAATAAATCCCCAAATAAATAAAAATAATAAATTAATCATTTCCGCCAGAAGGCCATTGTCTCAATTTAAATTGAATGTAGCCTTATTTCAAAAACTATTATTCATTCTACTTAAGTTTGATATCTCTTCCCTGAAGATATCAGGTTGTTCAAAGGCTTAAGAAAGTATGACTCCTTTGATTGATGGGTGGTGATAAAGGTGAAGACAAAGATGGGGGGAAGGTTTCATTAGTGGGACAGCTTAATCTGTGAACAATTTTGTGATCTCATCTATAATTTTAATAACTCTTAATATAGTACATGACACCAATTTTAATTCAGTGAAAGATGCTAATGAGAATTGCCTGTCTCTATGACCCTTTTGAAAGGCAACATCCTAAACGTGTCTACTATGGGGCAGATTTGTTAGGCACATAAATACAATTCCCTAATATTTTAAATGGCTGTTTCCCATTATTTTCTATGCTTGATGATAGAATAGAATATTTTCTTCTTCAATACAATGTGGCCTGTTATATGGAAGAGCAGAAACAGTTTGTTGGCTATAGACCTTGACCAAGGAAAACTCAGATAGAGACTAAAATTGATAAGGAACTAGAATGATCAAACCTTTTCTTCTCTTGAGCTGGCATTTTACTTGAAATACTTTTAAAAAAAATTACATTAAACATACTTATCTTTTAAAAAGCAACTAGTGAACAGATCTGGGTACTTGTTATGTGCAATAAGTCATGGAGAAATGCCGGCATTCAATGACTATAGGTAACAATGAATCAGTTATCTGGTTACTGCAACTGTCTGCATTTTTGGTATCACCTTTTGCTCTTCAATTTCCCACTTTCATAATCTCATCACCATATGTCAGTAGGATCAGGCTTCTAAATCCTCTATTGCCATTGGCTTAACTGCTCTGAAGCCATAAAGACCAAGAGGCCAAGCCAGACATAAGTGAAACAAATTAATACTAAGGAAGACTTGGGGAAACAAATAATTTAAACTGAATTATTCCTAAGTACCCTTTGAAATACTAAGCGATGTATGCATGTTTTTCCTATATATGCCAGGAGTATTTGAATGATGTTTTTGCAAAGGAAAAACAGTTGTGTAGTTTGGGAGTATATGGGAGTATATGGTATACTATAAAAATTATGTCGTCTGACATCACTTTAAATGCTATTGTCCAATGCTATGCCTTTTTGGGAACTGTATTTTGGTGAAGCACTAGAATTTTTTTTGTCAGAGAAGCCTAAAGTCCTAATAAAATGACAGCTCCCAAGATTCCATCACAACGAGCCATGGCAGTTAAAGTGGTGTAAAGCTGCATTAATTCTACAGTGTAGGTGCATCTTTAGATAGCTGGGGTAGGTCCAACCACTCAGTAAAATTGGAACAGAGAAGGTATTATTTCTATACAACTTTCCTGCAAACAGTATGAACTATTTCTATTGTTAAATATAATTATTCTGTGAATATTGCTAGGAGTGGTCTACTCATGGCATATATTTTATAACATGTACTAGAATCCCATCTTAAAACAATTTTAAAGTAGTTATTACCATTTATCATCATAAGATATATGTGTGATGAATATGTAAATAATAAACTGATGGTGGGACAAAGGAGTGTATTCCTGTTTGAACACATGTATCTACACTGTAACATATAAAACTATCCTCTTCCTAACAGAGGGCAATGCAAGTACCTTTGAATGATATCAAAGAATAATGGAATTGGAAGGGCTTGCAGTTACCTTCTTGTCAAACCCCCGACAAACTGGAATCCACATCTAAAACACTCCTGGAAGATGACTAGCCACCTCTGCATAAAGACTTCCAATTTACTGAGATGACCTGTTCCAAAAGATTTTACCACCAGGAAGTTCTTCCTAATTTTACTGAGATGACCTGTTCCAGAAAAGATCTGCTTTTACCACCAGGAACTTCTTCCTAATTTAAGTCTATACTCTCTGGACTCTTTGTTATTGTAATTTTTGTTTAATTGTTTTAACTGTTTTAACTGGTCCTGTATCTTGTCTCAGGCATAAATAAATAAATAAATAAATAAACAGAAAACAATTTTGCTCCATCCTCTATGTCAGTGGTTCTCAACCTGTGGGTCCCCAGATGTTTTGGCCTTCAACTCCCAGAAATCCTAACAGCCTTCTCAACTGGCTGGGATTTATGGGAGTTGTAGGACAAAACATCTGGGGACCCACAGGTTGAGAACCACTGCTCTATGTGATATTATTTATTTATTTATTCAATTTGTACACCGCCACTCCCAGAGACTCGGGGTGGTTTACAGAATTTCAGCAAAGCAATAAAACAATAAAACAATATACATTAAAATATCATTAAGACTCAAAGGCTTGTCTGAACAAGAAGGTCTTACAAGCATTGAGATGGCTATCACAGCACATCTCAATTTTCTCTTCTCCAGGCTAAAAATACCCAGCTTTCTAAGCCATTCCTCATATTATTTTTCCATCTTACTTTTTCTTCCCTGGACACATTCCAACTTGCCCTTTGTGAACTCTTGTGCCCAGAACTGGACAAAGGATTTGAGTTGATATCTGAACAAAGCAGAAATAGAGTGGTGGTATTATTTCCCTTGAGAGGACTACTATGGGCCCTTCCACACATCCCTATATTCCAAAATATCAAGGCAGAAAATCCCACAATATCTGCCTTGAACTGGATTATCTGAGTCCATACTGCCATATATTCCAGTCCAAAGCAGATAATATGGGATTTTATTCAGCTGTGTGGAAGGGCCTATATTCCTGTGGAAGCAGCCTAGCTAGTATTAGTTTTTTCACTACCACATCTCACTGTTGATACATGTTTAGTTTATGGTCTACTAGACCCCCCAAATCCTTTTCATATGCACTGCTGTCAAACCACCCATTCTATATTTGTACATTTTTTCCTTGCCTAGCAGTAGTACCTCACATTTATCCCTGTTGAAATCATTTTATTAGTTTTGGCCAGCACTCCAGTCTGTATATGTGTAGCCAGACTCTGCAGAGACATTCCAAGATGTAACATTAGAATTCTAATAGTAAGAAGGTGAGAAAATGGTATGTAGAAATGTTAGAGAAATGCTGTGGGCTTCAGGAAACCTTTCAGTCTGGAATTGCAGTTTTCCACTCTTACATTTGTTTTCCCACAGACTAAAGTCCTTCTGACTGAAGTTCTGCTAGAGGATCGTGTGAATGTCATCACCTCAACAGACCTTACAAGTTATGCTGTAAAGTGACACTTTCACAAAGTGTTTCATAAGTTGTGCACTGCTTCCATTTGAGCTCTCTCACACATTTGTTTTTTCTTTCTTTCCATTTTTTAATCTTGACAGTCATATGTTGTTAGTCTCTTTGTTTCAAAAACAGCAGGCTGACTCTGGCAGGAGGGAGAGAGATGTGTTAATTGGAAGAACGGTGGATATGTTAGCCATTTAAGAATCAAGAAGTGAAAATTTTATAAGACTTCTGCCAGCTGAATGCTCTTCTCAGTAACAGATGCTTTCTTAACTGTGCTGCATTCAGACACTAGACAGCACATGAACTATGGATCCATCTGAAATAGTTTCACTTGAAAGTTTTGAGATGGAATAGATGACTAGATTATGTATACGTATAACATTGCTAAAAAAGCAATCTCTGCCCAGCTATGGACAATAAAGGATCGCAAGTCTGTGTTTAGATTATGTACATCTATAACATCGCTAGAAAAACAATCTCTGCCCAGCTATGGAAAATAAAGGAATACAAGACTATGAAACATGGAGCGGCACAAGGTCATCCAGTGAGCTTCATAGCTCACTTCATGATTGATTAGTAAGAGTTTTTCCCAGAATAGAATGAGCCACTATTTGATTTGTACCATGTTTTAATCCAGCTTTCTAACCAAACCTCTTTAGCTATGGCATGGTCCCTGAAGCCATTTCCTCTAGAGTGGTTCTGTTGATGTTAGTGGAGGCTTCCAAGATATTTATATCAAGGAAAAGGGGATCCTACATATTTCAGAAGAATGAACTAATCGAACCATCTCTGAGTATTACTTGCCCTGGAAAACCCTATGAAATTCATAGAGGCACTATAAGTCAATAGGTTACTTGAAGGCACATATGTACACACAGTGTGATTAAATTGGAACTGAATACCTTCCACACTGGCTGTTTCTGCAATGTCACCAGTTACCATATGTATTAAATGTGCAGACTGAAGGGAGCAGCTGCCTTCATTTCACTCCTTGTTCAAAAACACAAGCAATTGAAGAAGGAAAAGTCATGAGGCATCTCTCTTTCTCTCTGAGTGTATATGTGTGTGTAAAGAAAAACTGTAATGCACCAATACAGCAAAACCCAAGATTTAATCTAAGTCTGAAAAACAGAGAGAGCACAATGCTGATGAAAAAGCACTGCTTACGTAACTGATCTAGTCCAGGCGTAACTCATTAAAATGTGATCATGTGTGGTATACTTTCTGTTTCCAACCAAGCTTTCTTGGACACGCTGGAAAGAAAAGTGTATGCACCCCCCCCCCCAACATTGTGGCCTGTTAATCTTCTTGAGTTCATTTGTTTGGTTTCACTTAGTGTAGCAACTCAATGTATTTAGAGCATGAAGGGTGGTTGACCGAGCATGACTTGCAAGATCACAGCAAAGAGTGTTTTTCTAGCATTAAGCAAAATCCATAGTAAAGACATGAGACCACTGGGTCTCATGTTACTGGGCTAAGAAGAAAAGCCTCTTCCAGTGCTCCCTGCTGAGACCATGGATGCCAAGATAGGGTGGGATGCCGGCTGTTTCACTGTGGCATTCAGAAAAAATAGAAGCATCATATTGGCTGCAAAACATTCCCACATCTTTATTGCAGATGGCCATGTTGAGGCTTACCAGGGGCCAGCTCCCTTGCTAGCTTTCAACTCCTAGGCTGAAAAATTGAGCAACTGATAGTGTGGAATTGCTGAAAATTCTGGAAGATTCACAGAGATATGCCCACACAATTATTTCCATAGTTTTGAATTGTTTCACTGTTATTTTCACATCATTTATATATACTTAGTATGATATCTATCTGCCAACATAAGTATAAATTAAAGTATCTAATTGGCAAGTTAAAATCCCTAAATCCACCCTGAAATCATAAGGAATATTTTTTTACTTCATTATTTGGCAAATCATTTGCAAAAAGTGCTCTACTCCCAGGCTCATTGAAACAACCAGAAAAAGCTAAACTTTGCATGACTTAAGTATTTGCTAGCATCAAAACATGGCACAGATACATAAAATGATGGTTCTCCACAATTAGGTCTCTTCTTGTTGATTTCTTTTATTTTCCTTCTTTTTCAATATTTCCTTTTTTGTTTTGAGATACACTAGATGTGAGTAGAGTTTCCAAACTCTCTGGGTTTGGAGTCTCTTCATTTATTCTCATGGGAAGGGAAGGGAACCTCATGGTAGGAGCAGCACCTTGAAAAGAATATGTGTGTATGTCATAGGTACACATCACCTTGTTGCAGCATGCCTTGGAATGACAGTAGTAGACTCTATAGTGGTCTGTCTGGCCTACTCCCAATCTCATTTCCTTTTCAAACATCACTCCGGTTGATTTATAAGTCTCATTCTTCTGATAGTTCAAGTTCAACTCTCAGAACCTGGGATCCCCTGATCTCGCATTCGTAGTTGGAGCTGGAGGGACATATTCATGAGACAGATAAGTTGGAATTGTGTCAAGATAATAGCACATTTGATTGCATCTTAAAGCATGAAAGACAGAGACAGAGGTGATCAATTTTTCTTATGATTTCTTGTGTTAAAGTTTAATTGTGCATCTATATATATAAAAAGAGAATGGTCGTGCAACAGGGCAAATGGACAGGAAAACTATAAGCCCCAGAAGCACAATAACCCCGAACACATTCCCACATACCACGAGGTACCTAGAGAGCCCAAAAATTCCGCCCTAGGTACCTCGCAACACCCACAAATATAACCCCCCAAAAATGGCCAACGAAACCTGGCGGAGCGGCGCTTCATGAATTGCAATGGCCTCCTTCCCCCACCAGGGGAGGGGAGAGAGAAATCCCTGTGCTACAATGGCGCCTGCGCACTCCGCCCCCCCCCAACACCACCCCTTGCCCTCACCCCTTGCTCACCAATTCCTCCTCCTTCCCCCCCCCCACGCCACCGCGGGAGGGAGCCGATACCGGTGAGGCCTGCAAGACCACAGCCGATGCCTTCCGCTGCTTCGTGGGTTGGAAAAAACTCAAAAAAGGAAAAAACTACAAAAGAAAATGGCGGCCGAACCACTTCTGGTCCGCAAAAAAATGGCTCCGCCGGAAGTCGATCCGGCAGTGAAAAGGGACCCACCGGAAACAAGAACCAAATAATAAATAGTCCACCAAAAGAAGATGGCGGCCGCCAGGGAGCAGCGGCGGACGCGTAGACGGCTCCGGCGCCTTGCTGGAGCCGGGAGAGGAGGAGAGCCACCGGAGCGCCCACAGACACTGAGCTACCTCCCTGCTTCTCTCAGGAGTACGTAGCCTCCCTTCTTTCACTTCTCTTTCAGGGTTCGGCCTTGCTTATCTCTGGGGCCTGGGGCTTCCTAGGGTCCCTGGCTGGAGGCACCACCGGCTTCCAGTGTGGGCTTTGTTCCCCAGGAGGATCCCTTTGTTTCCCCTGAGGGCCTTGCTTCAAAGCCCAGGTTGGCCTGCTGGCCTCCCGGAGCTCTGGGGTAGGCCACGTGGCGTCCCGAGGCCCCCTGGCTACCCGGGAGTCCTTTAGGCCCGTGGATTGAGCCCTGATTGGCTTTCTTCAGGGACTTGAGACCGCACACCACTCCCTACATTGCATGCATGGATGGAAGGAAGAACTCACCATGTGTCACACCACAGGGACTCCAGGCAGCACTCTTGCTTGGGTCTACATTGAGCCATTAGGCCTGTAAAACAGTTAACTAGTCAGGTTGATGCTTTCCAAGCCCCATCAGGGCCTCTTTGCATTCCTGTGTGAAACTGGCACGGAATGCACAGATAGCTTCCTCCAAGGTTACCTAAACTTTGCCTCCCTGCTGCAAGGCGCTTCAGAGAGGCCATAAAGTACTCCCTACAGAACATCTGCGCCCAGTAATTGGCAGCGCATTCCAATGGACCTTAGGTAACAATAAACATATAGTTTCTCATCAATCATTGGGCTTGATGTTCGATGCACCGGAACTGGTCAGCAAACCCTATATCTGTGGTCCCCTCACCATAGGGATAATCTCGGATCAACTTTTGCTAAGGAAAGATGCTACTCTGAAGCACCGGCCGTGACCGGCCTGCCTTAAGCTACACCCGCTCTTTCCAATGGGCTGCCTTGGTTCGCCGAACTCTGCGTGCGTCTTGCCCAAGCCTTGTTCCTGAAAAGTTTCTGTTGCTTGAACTTCCTTGCTTTCCAAGTGGCCCATTGGCGGAATCGGAGGGAATCTATTTAGAGACTCTACCTGTGCATCTGGCTTGGAATCCCCATCGCAGGACTATACCTACCTGCTGTTCCTGATTGCTGCTACCTTAAGGCTTTGTACTAGCCTTTACGCTTTCCTTATTTCCTGCACAATAAAACTGTGTCGTACCTCAAAGCTGTGTGGTTTGTTCAGGGAGGTCAAGTGTGCCAAGGCCCTAGGAGGCGAAAGCATGACTACATGTACCACCGTTACCTTACCACCACACCTATACCTATTACTCTACTCATATTTCCATGGTAAAAAAATGATTGGTTAACAACACCTGGAGCTAATAGTGGGACCTCACCCCACTCCCTGAATTGTATGAATGGATGAAAATAATAACGGAAAGAAAGGAATACCATCTCATTTCTTCCTTTCCCTTCCTTCTTTCCCTCTTTCCTACCTTTCCTGTGCACCACACTACACCACAGCAAAATATACATACTGTATATACACATTCACACACATATATACATACACACATATACATATATACACATACATACACACATATACACATACACACACATATATACATATACACACATTCACACACACATATAGACATACACACATATACATATATACACATGCACACACACATATACATACACACACACACACATATATATATATACACACACAAGACCATAACTAACATCAATTCCAACCCTTACATACTCAGACTTTCTCGCATCTCCTACATAGGGCACAGCAACGCGTGCCAGGTTCAGCTAGTTTATTCTGATTTTCAGTGGTCAGAGGGCAATCTAGTAGGCATGATTTGGGTGGCAGGACTATAGCAGTAGACTCTATAGTGGTCTAAAGTGTTTTCTAGTTGTGCGGTAATCCAAAGAGGCTTCTGGAGTGAGTTTGGGGACAGTGACATGCAATTGTGGGAGTGCTGGGAACATCACTTTGAACTGCCTCACTTCCCCATGACCATAGTACTAGTCATTTAACTAGCATGAGGAGAGAATGCTTCTGGAACATGTCCATGCAACCCGTAAAACTCAAAGCAACCTCTGTAACTTCTGGTGAGCAGACCAAGAGGATATTTGCTTGTAAAGCCTGACTTTCCTCTGTCATCCTGTTGCTTCTTTTTTACAAAAAGAAAACCACACACAGGATTGCAGTTTTACTGCTAATTCCAGCAGCTGATATGATTTTCCGTTCTTCGTTAGACATTTTCATACTATTTGCTAACTTTCCTTTGTTCTTTTGCAAATATTTCAGCAATTTGTTTGAAATTAGGTGGTGAAAACTGCAGTCTCAGCTGGTTTGGTAGTGAGGTATAGAACTCTCTCTTGCAGAATATATCAAAGTGTTTAAAGGGACAGTGATTGTGAACTTATGGAAGGAAATAATTGCAAAGCCACAGTCATGCAAGAACTCATACAACCTCATCAAATGTGCTGTTGGAATTGCCACAGATCATGGTGATTCCACCAGTGCTCATCAGGGTGTGTGGGGAATCTGTCACCCCATGTCCCGCATTGCCCAACTCACCCAAGTTCCCATCCAATGGGGCCAAGTATCCACAGCTTGGTCCCCCTCCCCCAGTTGATCCAAGGCAACATGGGAAGCCTCCTGTGTCGCTGCAGTGGCAGCATGCACTGGTTCACCTTTCTTTTTACGATAGAGCCCTGCCAGATCCTGCAGTGTATTGTGGCTTGCAACACCAGGTTCCATTTTCAGAACAGTGTAGTAATATGCTTAGTTCAGAGATACAGTTGATCACCTTTCATTTTAAAACTTGTACAAAAGTGTTGAAGGTGAAATTTCCTTAGTAAACAAAATGAAGATGATCCTGAACACCAACAATGAATAATCCACAATCAAGTAATGAGAAATCATAGATCTGCATTTATCTTCAGTCATTACTGAAAAAATTCATCAAGTTTTAATCCATTTATTTTCTTCATTAAGCCCCACACATTCCTTTACTATACAGTTGCTCCAAAATCCTTTGGTTCAATTTCAGACCTTCATCAGATGCTTCAAACTTTACTAGAGTACAGATACTGAAAGTAGAAATTGAGCACATAATTCAAAGGGCCTGAGTTGTTTATGTACAAATCAGTCTCATTTCAAAAAAGACATGGATATTTAGGACACTGAAAGGCAATTATAATTTAAATTGGAGAGTTGATGCTGTTTTTCATAATATGAAGTTGCTAGAAAATGACTGGATCTAAAATAACCACAACAAAAATATAGGCTCAACACAGCTTCATCTTATAAAGTTTTAGTGTTCCTCAGTACATATCGAACTCTTCAATATCACATGACTAAGATAATTAAACTTCAAAACTGCAACAACAATGGGCTGTAGCCAAAGGACAAAATCATAGTATTGATGCTGGCTAGCTGAGAAATTAAGCAGTAGATGCATAATTTGTCAATATTAAGACAGAAAATGTTCTGCTGACAGATGTTACCCATCTCATTCAGCCTGTTGTGGGTACATTGATACTGAATGTAATACTGCCATCCTCTGGTTGCATGATGATGCATATTATTTAGGCATATATTGTGAGTGTTTTGCATAGAGAACAAGGACATCAAAAAGGGATATTGATCATTACAAGAAAATAGAAACAAAGCCAGTGTGGTGATGGGTACCATTAGACATTGGATCTCTTCTTTCAATCCAATGTCCTTTATTTTCTAAACCCTTTTTCTTTAATACTATAGTGATATCCTTTACTTCTCTCTCACTTTATCCTGATATGGGGGTCCATTTAATATTGTAGAATTAATGCAGTTTGACACGACAGGGTGCTTCAAAATGATGGACCCAATTTCAAAATATTGTATGTCACAATAGCAATATGTTGCAATTACACAAAAAGTGACAAACAGTTTATTGAGGTATCAAATGATCAAGTTCTACAAAACATTTTGAGCCAGAAACAAATCTAAAAATTAATTTCAAAAATGAAGAAAATTTCATTAGGCCTTAGGTTGTGGAGTAGGCATCTTCTGAATGATTGAGGATATATGATGTGCTGGGATGGAGCACTTTGTTGGGATGCCACTTTAACACCCACGGATCAATGCTATGGAATCATGGGAGTTGTGCTTGGGTGAGGCATTGGCACTCTTTGGCAGAGAAATCTGGCAAGTATAGTCTGAAATTATGCTGTGGTTGACCACTTGTGAATACTCATGCTTACATAAACATGGATGGCTACATGTGGCTTGTAATGTTGGACAAGACCTTAACTGAGCATACTAATTTTCTTTTGTTTATCTATTCTTGGTGATACTGTTCAAGTCTTGCATTCTGAAACCTTCTAGTTTCTTGTCATTGTCCTGTTTTATATCTTCTCTGATCTATCTACATATTAAAGGTGAAATTAAAATCTCAAAACTGGTGTGTTCTAATTTGACACAGTGTAGGATTTTATTTTGTTTTGTTCTTAATTAACTCCAGCCTTTAAGCTGGCAGAAAATATTACACTCATTTCCTTCTTCTGTGTTCTCATCTTTCACCAAAGAGATGGCAGCACTAATGTATTTTCATATGCCTATCTGTGAATCTGAATGTCCCTTGGCAAGCATTAGCACTCAAGAAAAGGATGTGAATTTATGACATCCCCAAAGGACTCCAGCTCCATAAATTTAACAGGCTGGAACAGCTTTAATCCTTGTTTCCATGTTTTTTTTGAAGTATGAGATGATATTCCCCACCATAAGGGGCACAGTGAAAATTCATACTAATGGAACAAAACATTTTCCCTCCTTCAGGAGTTGCAGCTGTGCATACATGTTCATCCTGCTTTGACCAAAAAGTTGACTTTCCAAAAATTCAGTCTTTTTGTGTTATCTAGTCTCTTCTTTGTGCTGTTGATTATATTGTTGTTATATTTATATTACACATGAATGGGCAACTCTGGTCTATCAGATGTTCCTGGATTGTAGCTTACATCAACCATTGGTTCTCTTGGTGAAGTGTGAGAAGAGTGGCCAAAGATATCTGTAGACCATGACTACCTACCCTGATATAACACCATAAATACGTGTACTGGTTTTAAGTATACTTAACTAAGTAGTGTTTCATGGTTTGACCTTTCCAATCTGACATGAATGGCTACCAGCCACTATTAATGATCGAGGCTTGTTCTTCTCTTGGGCCCCATCTACACATCCACATGACGTAGCATAGAGAACACATTAGCATGGGTTGTCCAAATGACTCAATAATCCAGGTTTATTCTAGGTTTTAAAAATATCTGCAATGGCCCATATCTTACTGGAAGATCCATAACTTTCCAGGTATGGGGGTTGTGAGGACTGCCTCCTGAGATCACCATTTGTGATCCCAGGAGGCATTCCCACAGCCATTTTGCCTCTCTGGGCTCAGGCAGCATTCCCTCCCCACCCCTTAAATAGCCCTTAAAAATAGAGAAGAGCCCAAGATGTAAAATTATAATGGACAAAGGTGTGTCAGCTAGTTCTGGACTGGGGTTACACTCCCCCTGAAAGACTATGTTCACAGCTTGGGCATGCTCCTGGATCTATCGCTCCAAATGTCAGTCCAAGTTGATGTAATGGTCAGGAAGGCTTATTATTAGCTTTGGCTGATATACCGTGTTTCCCCGAAAGTAAGACAGCGTCTTACTTTCTTTTGACCCCCAAAATCCCCACTACGGCTTACTTTCGGGGTACGGCTTACATTAGCCGACGGTAAGGCGAAAGTAAGACTTACCTCGGGCGGTTTGTCTTGGCTGGCTTGGCTGGGCCCGGAATCCTCCTCCTCTTCCTCCTCTTCCTCCCAGCAGCGCCTTCTCCCTCTCGCCGGTTCCGCCCCCTCCCTTTAGTGAAGGGAGGAGGGGCGGAGCCGCCGCCGGCGAGAGGGAAGAAAGCGCCGCCAGAAGTCCCGCCCGCACGGCGGCTCAGGCGTCTTTCCCCGCCGCCGCCCCGCCCGCCCGCGCTCCAAACGGGAACCGGGCGGCGGCGAAAAGCGCCTGAGTCGCCCTGGGGGCGGGACTTCCGCCGGTGCCTTCTCCCTCTCACCGGATCCGCCCCCTCCCTTCACTCCCTCAGCCGCCCCTCTTCCCTTCCCTGCAACGGAGGCTGCAGGGAGATCGATCGGTTTCCCTGCAGGCTCCTCTGCGGGGAAGGGAAGAGGGGCGCAAGAGGGCTCCCCATTGCGCCTGTCTTCCCTTCCCCGCAGAGGAGCCTGCAGGGAAACCGATCGATCTCCCTGCAGGCTCCGTTGCGGGGAAGGGAAGAGGGGCGGCTGAGGGAGGGGGCCGGAACCGGCGAGAGGGCCAGCCGGGCGGCGGCAAAAAGCGCCTGGCCGCCGTGCGGGCGGGACTTCCGCCGGCACCTTCTCCCTTTCGCGGATCCGCCCCCTCCCTTCAGTGAAGGGAGGGGGCGGATCCGGCGAGAGGGAGAAGGCGCCGGCGGAAGTCCCGCCCCCAGGGCGACTCAGGCGCTTTTTGCCGCTGCCCGGTTCCCGTTTGGGGCGCGGGCGGGCGGGGCGGCGGCGGGAAAGACACCTGAGCCGCCTTGGAAGGGGAGGGAGAGAGCCAGGGCGTGGTAGAGCGACGACGCGTCACTCTGACGCGCCGTCGCTCTACCACGCCCTGGCTCTCTTCCCTCCCTTCCAAGTGGGGGAAGAGAGACAGGGCGTGGAAGCGACGACGTGTCAGAGTGACACGTCGTCGCTCTACCACGCCCTGGCTCTCTTCCTTTCCATTCCTTTGTCCAAGGAAGGGTGGGGGAAGAGAGCCAGGGGTGTGATAAAGCGATGACGCGTCACTCTGACGCAGCGCAGCTTTGCCACGCCTCTGGCTCTCTTCCCCCACCCTTCCTTGGAGACCTGGCAGAAAGGTGCGCCGCGAAGGTGTGCCGCGGCCGATGGGCCGGTTGCGGCGGCGGCGGCGAGGAGGAGGTACGGCTTACATTCGGGGTATGGCTTATATAAGCCGACCCCTCTGACACCCCAGATACGGCTTACAATCGGGGGTGTCTTATTTTCGGGGAAACACGGTAGCAGGTGCTCCCTTCCTAGAATCAGAGGACCTAAAGATGGTTGTGCATGCACGGGTAACCTCAAGGCAGGGGCGGTCCGACCATATACGCGAATCCCGCCCCCGCGTAGAGCGCCATCTTGAAAGGGCTGTGAAGGGGCGAATTCTCCAGCCCACGGGGCGCATTGGGAGGCCCTGGCCCATCCCTCCCCGCCACCAACACATCCTCGGGCTCTTTGCCTTCCTCTTGCCTGCCTTCCGTCTCTCTCCCTCTCGCTTCAGTCAGGAGGCAGGGCAGAGGCACGGGGCAAACACTCGGTGGCTTCCTGGTCCTTTCAAAGCCCAGCCCCCAGCTCAGCTTCCGCCCTCCGCCCCCTGAGCTGAGCGGCGAGGAGGAGGAGGAGGAGGAAGAAGCAGCACCGCATGGCCACCGCCTCCTCCTCCCTGACCCCCTTCCTCGCCGCCAGCGGCAGCTCCTCCTCAGAGAGAGAGAGAGAGAGAGAGAGAGAGAGAAAGGGAGAGGAAGGAAGGAAGGAAAGAAGAGGTAGGGAAAGGGAAGGAGAGAAGGAAAGGGTGAAGGGGGAGAAAAGAAGGAAATAAAAGTTTTATAACATCTTTGAGTGTTGAGGGTGTGTTTTCACCCCCTTCCTTCCTTCCCTGCTTCTGTCCTTTAATTGTATTCTATTGCTGAGGTACCTAAGGAGACCGTGCTTTCTTTCAGGTTGCAGTTCCCTCGTCCCTGGCTTCTTTCTCTGGAAACAGAAGCTCTGGCAAAAGTCCGAATTATTCCCAGTGCTGGGGTGTTCAAAATACAAGTGGTTGTTTATTCGGGAATGTTTGCTTTGTGAATACTTCCTGGCTCCAGTCCGTGCATTCCTCTCTCCTTATTTCGGGGGCAAAAGCCTTGCCAAAAGTGCGGACTTCTCCCACTAAAGAGGCGTTTGAAATCCAAGCCTCATTAAAGGTTGCTGTTTGGCTTTTCTATTCGCATTTAAATTGGTTTGCTTCAAGGGTGCCTTTGTCACAGTGGAGAGTCATAGGACCAGATCATTATTAGGATAGTTATGCCAAAAATAATAAGGTATTGAGTAATATATATATTCAGTATTATTTATTCCTATTTAATAGTAGTGTGTTTATGTGTGTGTGTGAGTGTATATAGAGAGAGAGTGTGAGTTATTATTTATTACCAATTCATATTAATACCATATAGTATAATCTTTATAAAATATAATATGTATTTATATATAATAATTTATAATATAATATAATTAATATTAGTCCTGGCTCCTTTTTATATTGTCTATGCTTTTGATAAATATGAATATTTATCATACTTCTGTGGCACCCTTTCTTCTTCTTAATGGTGGATTATACAAAGGGAAAGAGGCTGTACCACAGGCAAAACAATCCAAAACAATGCTTTGAGCTGGAATGTGTGACAGTGTGGACACATATAATCCAGTTCAAAGCAGGCATTGTGTATTATCTGCCTTGGTATTCTGGGTTATATGGCTGTGTGAAAGGGGCTTTTAGACCCCATCTATATACTGCCATAACAAAACCAAAACAATGCTTTGAGCTGGAATGTGTGACAGTGAGGACACATATAATCCAGTTCAAAGCAGGCATTGTATATTATCTGCCTTGATTTGAAAAGTGTTCAATTTCTTGAGCTGTGTTGAGGATAATCCAGTTGATGTTTTTTTAAAAAAGTGTTCAATTTCTTGTGTGTTAAAACACTTAAATTTTTTGCAAAAACACTTAAAGATTAATAAATAATTGCATTCTAAAAACTTACTTTGTGTTAATTCTATGTAATGTAACTATATGAACATAATGTGATACATAAACTTCTGGTTTGTAAAAAAAAATATTTTATTTACCTCTATGTTTCTTTAATCTGAGTGATGGGTATATGTTTGTTTAAACTGTTATTGTTTAATGATGTATGTTTTAGGGTACTTTACATTGTATGTTTGGGCACCAATGTGCTGCCTTGTTAGCCACTGAGAAGGGCGGGAAAAATGTTGCAAATAAAAAAAAATACCTTATACCTTTTGTTATCAAGTGATTGGGGGGGGGGGAATAATGTTCGCTTACCATTTAAAATTACCTTGGACCGCCCCTGCCTCAAGGTTGGACTTCTGCAATACATTTTACATTGGGCTACTTCTGTACCAAGTTTGAAAACTTCATTTAGTTCAAAACATGGCAGCCAGAACATGTTTTACAGGAACATCTAGAAGTAAGCATATCGCCCCTAAATGGAAGTCACTCTAGCAGTGGCCAATTAATTTCTGCAAAGTACAAAGTACTTGTTTTGACCTTTAAGGCCCTATATGGTTTGGGTCTGGGTGACCTACAGGAACACCTTCTCAGTATAATCTACCCCAGGGTGCAACCATGCCCGGGGCCGGATGCCCTTTGGCTGATTCTATCCGGCCCGCCTAAGGGCCTCTGGCTTGCCTCCCCTGCCTGGCCTCTGCATAAAAATCTCCAGAGAAGGGGACTATAAGGAAGCATTATTTTATTTTAGTGGTTTTTATTATTATTGTATAATAATTTTATAACAATAATAAAATAATATAATAAATAATATACTATAATGTTATATGATATATTATAATTTCAATATATTATGTTTATATATATATACTATAATATAATAATTATGATATTAATACTAATAATATATGAATATTTCTTGATATATTAATATGTTAATATTAATGATGTGTAATATATAGTAAATATAGTAAGTGAATAAATAAATAAATTATGTAGATTAGCATGTAGTTCCGCCTTTAGGTGCGGCCCTCCATAATATTTTTTGGTTCTCGTGTGGCCCCTTGGAAAAAATAGTTGCCCACCCCTGATCTACCCCAATCTTGGGGGGGGGGGGTTACTCCAGCTAGCAAAAAGCTGATTGGCAACCATCACCCAGAGGGCCTTTACATGGGCTGCCCCAAGACTGAGAAACAATATTCCAGAAGACTTCTGATAGCTAAATGAGCTGTCAGAAGTTAAACAACAACTTCCAACAGGCCTACCCAGTCAGTTTTAAAGTATTAATTCAGAATTCACAAATGATGTCTATTGTGCCTTAATCTTTGTTCCATGTATTTTAATAGGTGTTTTTTAAAGAAATATAGCGTAATGTATGGTTTTTGAATGTATTTATTATGTTTATGTATTTAACTGTGTTGTGTTGCACCTCAAGCCATAAGGAGAGGCAGGAAATAGATAAATTATTATTATTCTCAGAAACTTGGAAATTAAAAGCCATTAAAAAGCCATTTAAAGATATCTTTATAAGATTAACTAGAAACTTTTCTTCTAAATGGCAAAAGGTAAATTCAATCATTCATATGGTTTTGAAAATTAGACTTCTACATCAATTGTAAACTTAATTCCATGTTCTGGTGAAGATCTTAGAGTGGCATAATTTCTATTATCCTGACAGGCAAAAAGAAGATGCCATACTATGAATCTGGTTTGGGGGAAGCAATGGCATCATTATCTAGGAAGCTCTCAGAAGAAACAAAAATTAGAATTTACAGGGAAATAAGCCATGATTTCAATTTCCTCTAAAGAAGTCCACCCAAAACCAGATGTTTAGGAGAAATCTCCTTGTAACAAAGAAGGATTGACATTCCCACAGGCAAGGGAAAATATGGCTAAAGGTATAAAACAGTTAATGCAAGCAAATCCTTAATATTTGCAGATCTAGCAGTTATGACCAGGACGCCTTTAAGGCTTTCCTCTTCCATTTTTAATCATAAATTACAAACCACTCGAGCAGAGTTGGATATTCTCATTTACCCCAAAACCACAAAAACCTTTGGCAGAGCCCAGTCATCTTCAAAATTATGGAGGAAAGATTGGTATAAACAGCAGAGGAAGAAGTGAGTGGAATCAGAATATTGTCTAATAATTTCTTGTCCTCAGTTCAACTTGTCAGTGATCCACAGCCAGTATTAGTTATAATTTTGCATTGATTGATTCCTACTGACAGGTCTTGGGAAATAGTCACGCAAGTAATCAGAAAGCTTCCTGAAGATCCAAAGGAGGGGAACTTATACATTTCAAATGATGCAACCAATTTATTTATTTATTATTTAAAGCATGTGGACAATGACTCCTACACTATATTGTTTTATTTTCTCACCTTTCTTAACTGGAGGCCTTTAACATTTTTCACCAAACTTTGTCTTCATAGATTCATAAAATTGAAAGAGTCCATGAAGGCCATGTAGTCCAACTTCTTGCCAAGTTGGAACACATAGCCAAAGCATCGAATAATTTATTGTTCCAGTATATTACCAGAAAGAAAGAAAGAAAGAAAGAAAGAACAGGAGGAAGGAAGATGTATGCATTCTGAACATTATATTATAGGAAAGAATAACAACACAGTTGTTCAGAGTATTGTGACTGTGTTTTAAAATGTCTTATTTCTCCGTTCAAGTGTGTTTTTAATATACACTTAATTTTTGTTGCTCTTTTATACAGTCAAATTGTCTATATGGCTATGTTTTCTATTCCTGGATAGCCTTATTTTCCCCTTGTGCAATTAGGTTCTGGAAAAAAGCAAAGCTTTTCATCTGGATGATTTATTGTAGGCAAGAACCATGGTTTGGCACATCACTCCATGGCCCCTGCTCAACCCACTAGGGTTGCTTTTTTGCCTTGTTGGATACATTTTTGCCAAGGATGGAGTCTTTAGATACTAAATACTAGGGAAATATGGCAATGGAGAAAGCAACAAACACCTAATTACATGGCCAAGGATACTGAAAAATGGCCCTAAGAAATCTTGACCTAAAGGCAAAGAAAACTGAACACTAGATGAAATCTTTATAAATCTGAAGACTATGGCTTGAAACAAAGTTTGTAATGCGAGAAAAGCTGATTCAGCATAAATTATATTTTATACTTTTCCCCTTAGTAGCCATTGCTAATTTCATAAGCAGAAATGTTCTGCTTTCTTCATACACATCTTCTTGATCTCTATGAGAACAGAATAATGAACAACATACATTTATGTTCACACACTGTTGTTCCCATTCATACACTGTTGTTCCCATTGAACCCAATACCAGGATCAGTCTTTGGTACTTCAGAACTGGCAGGATCACACAGAAGTATAATCAACATGTTTTCTACCTGCCTTTAGAAAACATACAAATCAGTTGCTTGGTTGTTGCCCTACTTTGGGTTGATTGATAACCACATGGAATTTGCATTCCTTGTAGATGTATTCCCAAGGATAGTAGTGGTGAGGGAATGATTTAAGACAGGGTATGGTATGGGAGAAATATTATATTGTTCATTAAATTATTACACATAATTTAAAATATTTCTGAAGTAAAGTAACCATTAGAATTGTGATACCAGCCATAAAAGATACATAAAATATGTATGTGTATTTACTTTTAACTTCTATTCATACTGTGGTATAACTGAGCTTTAACCTTTTAAAATACATTTTTATCCCATGGTCACCATTTTGCTTGGCAAATGCTTTACATATTTTGAGAACATTTGCGGAGCTGTGGTCCATGGTGTTCCTATGATTAAATTCTAAAATATCATACCCTGCTATGGTGAGTCAGAAATACTTACTTTTGAAGTTGGAATTACATTTGCTTCCAGTTTCCTGAGTTTTCAATACCCTTCACTTTTAAACTATGCAAAGCAAAAGTTGCCTATATACAATGCACCAATGGCCCCTTCTTTGTGGGTGGTTGAGATGGACAAAACAGGTAGTAACCTCTGTAGGAGCAGAGTATGTGAAGGGTGTACCACTGTTGGCATCACATCTGGATAAGGTTCTCTGTGTGATGTGTTTGGACCTTGGCAGTACAATCTGAAATGGCCACAAGACAGAGAATCTACACTCCATCTAAGGTTACATCTTTCTTTGGGGTTGTGTGTGTAAATACACAAAATGGCATGCTATACAATGCCAGAATACACATACTGTAAGTCTGTTATGCTTAGATATAGCCAATTTCACAATGATACAGAACATGATTGGCCTCTGACCACTGCCTAGAAAACAAAATGAATTTAGACATGTCTGGATGATGGCATCTATTATTATTTGCAATATTAAAAATTATATTTCAGTTCCACATTTCCACTTAAATATAGCATTCAAGGCAGACAAACATCACTACACCACAATTTAAAAACAAACCAAAACATCTTAAAGGTAGTTTACATATTAATTGATAAAAATAATTACATTAACCCAGCAGTATAAATAAACAGTGTTCATTCAAATAGACCAGTTCAAAGAGATGCTGTCTTTACACCATTCCTAAAAGCAGCGAGAGTGAGAAGTGAACACAGCTTTAAGGAGATGCATTCCACAACAACACAAGAGAAGGTCTTCTCTTGTATACTCATTAAGTGGGTATGCTCCCTAAGAGAGCTGCTCCTAAAAATCTTAATGTCTGAACAGATTTTATAATGGGCTAGGTGGTCCCTTGTATAACCAGACCTTATGTTTGAAGGTTTAAACTAGTATCTTGAAGTGGATTCTGCATGTAATTGCAAACAGTGTGAGCCTTTTTAGTATTGTGATGGCAAGGCCTTGATCCTGTTCACTACATAGCAGTGTAGCCACCACAGGTTGCATCAACTGGAGTTCCAGATGGTCTTTAAAGATGGCCCCATGCACAGCACATTGCAGAAGCCATGGTGTTACAGAACTAAAATCTGGATCATTGTTTTTCTATTCAGGCCAATTGAGGAAAAGACGATTTCTGCAAAAACTATCCTCAGTACTAGTGTCATGCGGGAGTCCAGGGACACGAAAGAATCAAGGAGCACTCCTAGGCTACTCTTGATCTCTCAAGTGAAGTTCATCCCCTTCTGGTACAGGATAAATCCCAATTATTGAGTCTTTCTTTTGACCAGCCATTTATATGTTTCAATTGTATCATTTTTTAAGTTATTGGCTGCCTCATATCCAAATATTGGGGGAAAAGGCAGGGTATAAATATTTATAATAAAAACTGATTAACGGACGGGAAAGAAAGAGCTCAGGAATGAAATAAATGCTGTAGGCCAGAGTTTCTCAAACTATGCTCCTTCAGATGATTTGGCCTTGGGCCTCCACAATTCCTAACAGCTGGTTAGCTGGCTGCGATTCCTGGGAGCTGAAGTCCAAAACACCTGGAGGAGCATCGTTCGAGACACACTGCTGTAGCTAACAAGTTGTATATCTTGACTTCGGTCCCATCTACACTAACCATTTTATGCAGTTTCAAACAGACATTGAATAAAGTAGTTTTGCTATGCAAATGATCACATAGGAGTTTAATCAGTTCCTGATATTATTATAAATATTAATACCCTGCCTTTTCCCTATTATTGGGATGCAAAGCGGCCAACAGAGCCTAAGGGATTTCTTTCATGTACTTTTGTGGAAGTTTGTTGTCTGACTTTGATCGGCATTAAATGATCCGTGCCATGTCTCAATGCTATGTAATTGTAATCATTACCAAAAAGTGCTGGTGCCCCAACAAGTTGCATTTCCCAGGATGACATAGCAATAAGTTAGGGAAGTTGAAATACTGTAAAACTACATTAATTCTAATTATTGCCTGGGGAAAAGTTTGGCACAACAAGAGATGTTTCTCAAACACAGGTATAGCCAGAGCTCATTGTTCTGCATTTGATGGTCCATTTTCCACATACCACCCAGGCTGTGCCTTCTGTACGATAAATGAAGACCTGGAATATGATTTATCTAGTCCTGCTAAATCTCCACACACCTTCTTATGAAATGTGGCTTGCATGGGATCATTGTGAGATTGCTTGGACCTTTAATTTATAGCATCATGACATCCAGTAGATAACAAGCCTTCCCATTAGGACTTTACAGAGACTTCCTTTCTGTATTTCTTGGTTATGGTGGAGAGAGCAACACTTTGATGAAAAATGCATATTTTCTTACTTAGCTCCCTTTCTAAACTAGCACAGTTTTTTAAAAAGGGAAAACCCAGCATGGGTTCACCACTGAAAAGACTTCTTTGATAGTAGCGAAGAATTTAAGATAAAAAGCAGCTGAGTAAGAGGGTTTATTCTTTTTCTCTCTCCCTCTTTTTTAAGACAAAAGGAAACAACTTTGAACTCTATGGACAATGTAGTTTAAACCCAAACAGATGTGGCTTAATCTCTTTTTGATCCTTTTGTAGGTTTTCTTTTAAAATGCATCCATGTGCGTTGACATGATGACTTTCAGATGTCTTGACATAATTTGTCTCCTTTAGGGTATCACCTTGGTACATAGATCACATATGCCAAATACTTAAAGGCTTTGAAAGTGAACTGAAGAGGACCAAGTAGAATTTATGTCAGTCCTTAGCTGTTTTTGGCAGCCATGTAACAGAAGTAGTATAATAATCACACTAACTTAGAAAGTTTAGAGAATGACATATGCACTCAATATAAATTATTTTATTTTAAAGGTCTCAGATCTAAACAAAGCCAACAGATTGCAAGAAGAACTAGAGACCATGAAACAGAAGAGAAATATTCCATACACACCATAGCTTGTCCGGTCTGAATGTCATCAGTTGATGCAGTATTTTCTGATGTCTATGTTCTTCCCCTCTGATATCTCAGTGTGATACAATGATTAGAAACCAATATTGCAGGAGATTTCCCTTCAATAGCCATATCAACTGACTTTCATTAGAAAGGCAGTGATAACACCATCCTTCTGCACATATATAAATTACTTCAAACTTCAAGAAATTGTGATTTCAGGACTTAACCATTTATCCCAAGAGAAAACTGAAATACTGAATATAGAGAAGCCGCCAGCAGAACTAGACAGCATGCACGTGTGAATAAAAATTATGATGTGGAAGGACATCTTTGGGAATGGCAGTGAAGGTTAAAGTTTGACCCATGTTAGTTGATAGGATGTTTAATCAAAGACCTAAATCCAGCAGCTAGTCCCAATGGGATCTACACAAGCACTGACCTATCACTCAGAAATGATAGTTCATTTGGTCTACTGTAGACTATATTTCAGGGGAAGGAATGGGCAAAACCACCTTTGAGTAGTTATACTTTAAGTAAATCCTTTGAAATTGATGAGGTCAACATAAATCAAATGTCAATTTGAATGCACACACATATTCTAGTGGTTCACTGAGTTGCTAGTATTCCAAAGGATATTTTACCTTTAAAATGCTGTTGTCAATTTTTTTTCTCTGATCTACATCTATTTAGAACAGAACTTGTATTGAATGGCTTGCTTCGTTTCTGAAGGAAAACATAATAGCTGAAGAATAATTCTCATGCCATCATTTATTCAGGTGCCCGCCTAGAACAAACTAAAGATAGGCCTCAAGTTACAGACAAAACAAGTTCTGTAGGTTTGTTCTTAAGATGAATGTGTATGTAAGTTGGAACAGGTACATTTAAAAGTATAACTCCAGACACACACACACACACACACACACACACACACTTTGGATAAAATAGGAAAGGGTTAACAACCCTGTGATGTTTGTTTTGCTGTCAGTGCACTTCACTTATTGTCTCTATGAGAATTGGATTTTGAAAAAATTAGCTTATTGTGGAAACAAGGATTGCGGATACAGCTTTACTGGAGAAACCTTTCCCTCATGGTCACTCTTTCAGGAATGAATTTCCCTTCCTAGTGATAGATTTCTCTCACTTCCTGTTGTCTCACATACATTCCTAACTAAGACTTGTTTGTAAGTCAGATGTTTGTAACTTGGGGACTGCCTGCACTGAATACTAGGGTTTGGATGGGTTAGTCACAGCTAAAATAGACCAACTAAGTCAATAGTGACAGGGCCTTCTCGGTGGTGGCCCCCGCCTGTGGAATGCGCTCCCTACGGAGATACGGTCCACCTCATCCCTCCTGACATTCAGGAAGAAGGTGAAATCCTGGCTCTGGGATCA
The DNA here is from genome assembly GCA_030556195.1 of Anolis apletophallus. Classification (NCBI taxonomy): domain Eukaryota; kingdom Metazoa; phylum Chordata; class Lepidosauria; order Squamata; family Anolidae; genus Anolis; species Anolis apletophallus. The sequence continues at coordinate 21,157,752 of JARBWK010000001.1, forward strand.
GGCATTTCCTCACCAGCACTAGGCAGCATGTGAGACGGAATTTTAATGGGAGGGAGGAAGAGGGTCAATGTTTCTAGGGTTGAATACTGTTTTAATTGGAATGATTGTAGATGTGTTGAGGGATTGTATTTTAATGCCTTAATGTTTTAATGGGTTGTGGGGTTTGGGGTTTTACGCTGTTGATGTGGCATCGAATTGTGCCTGCTGTAAGCCGCTCTGAGTCCCCCCTCGGGGGTTGAGAAGAGCGGGGTAAAATCCTGAAATAAATAAATAAATAAATAAATGATTACATTGGCACTTAGATAAATCTAATTAATCCAATATCTACCTCTAGTTGAAATAATGCTGGATTTTAGACTTAATTTTTGTTTTTGAAATGTCAACACAGACTGATGTTCAACAAACACTTTCATGGTCAGTATTTATAGTGAAGGATTTAAGTTACTTACTTATTTGTTTACAGATCTAGCTCAGGTTGACTAGAAAGTCACATTGGGTTGGAGAAGAAAGCAGGAAGTAAATAGGTTAAGGAACTGGCATGTGAATGTCTAGTCAGCAGGTAGTATTATGAATTTTGTTTTTTTCCCCCACATACATTTTTTTCTTCTGAACATCCCTACAAAATAGGTTAAGAGTAAAATCCTGTGCATGTGTCAGGCTCCATCAAGTAATTGTAACGCTATGAGAAATAATTCCTTAAAGACATAGGTTTTCTGCTATTGTATGTCATCTTAGTCCAAATGCTCATTTCTTGTTAACTGAAAGCTCTAAGTGAAATTCCCAGATGCTGTTTCGCCTGGCATACCACTAAAAAGCTATTAATATGGGTGGAGTTTTGAAATAAACCAGATATTTCCTGCTTTATCTTGCATGTCTAGGTCAAAACTTTAATCTCTTCACTAACATTGCCATTCCAAGTACAACAAACTGATGTTGAGGTCTAGGGGTTGGGAGACGGGAGAAATCCCACCTCTGCTCCACAAAAGGAAACCTCTAGATAACGTTTTCAAATTATTCATGGCAAGATTTTTAAAAATGCAATATGTAATAAAGTAAATAGAGCCATTTCCTAAAATGTGATTTAAACAGCTCTTGGTAAAACAGTTTTGTATTTATGGACTTTTAGAGGATTTTTAAAAATTATTTTCCGCTGTAATTATACTTTTCAACTTTCCCAATTTCTTTCAGTAGTTGTAGTTAACACCCCTCAAACATGAGACATAGTGAACATTCTACTTACATGCATCTCGGTGCACAGCTGAATTAACTACTATACTAAAAATACCACTTAACGTATTTTCCTCCAGCTGTCATAGTTAATTTCATGTGTACTATTTACACCACATTATATTAATGTAAGTAGTTACATAAGTCATTGCATATAAGAGGAGTGATTCTTATCACATCCATGCCTGTGTGTATGTACATGTCTTCAAGTCACCTGATATAGAGTTTTCTTTGGAAAGGGATATTCAGTTGGTGGTTTTGTCAATTTTTTCCTCTGAAATATAGTTTACAACACCTGGTATTCATTGGCAATCTCCCACCCTAGTATGACCAGAGCTGGTCCTATTTAGCTTCCAGAGGAAAACTGGCACTTTTAGGCAACATGCTATTTTTTTTATTCCAAATGTGTATGCTAGAGACAATTGAACTGAGAAAATCCAGCTCCTCCCATCCATGAGTTGTTCTGTACATGTTTACACTACGCTACAGTTTGTAAATGCTGCATAGGAACTATGAAAGTGTACTCTATGCAGTCAGGAGGTAGGCTGTCCTTTCTTCCTGCAAACTTCATGTATTTCGCTCTTCACAGGGGAAAGATGTATTTATTACATCAATAATTTCCTGCCTTCTTTCCACTGAATTCAAAATAGAGTACTTGGATCTTTGTTTTCCTACATTCTCAAAACCATTCTTTGAGGCAGGTCACAAAGTGACTACCCCAAGATTACCTAACCAGTTTCATGGCTCAGTGGGGACTTAGGACCACACCATATGGAGGACTTTAATCTGGCGGAGAGCAGGGGAATCTATATGGCAGTTGGGTAAATCTGTTGGGTAGTGGGGGAAACCGGTATTGAGCACCCTGCATCACATCATCCTTCCCTGTCACATGGAGGAAACTGTCGCTACATGGCTCTCCCATCTCATGCTGTTTCCGGCTTAGGTAATGAAAGCATGGGTAGCCCTCTGTTTTCCGGGCTCCATCCTATGGCACTTCCAGGATAGAGCCCTGGCAAAAGTAGCCCTGTGTTACATGATAGGCTCCTGAAGGTTCTGTCTTGGCTCTGTCCTAGAAGCATCCTGAAATGGGGCAAAAGCCTCATGTGGTGAGGTCCTTACATTCACAAACTAATCTATGTCAGGAAAAAATAATACTCAAGGAACATAAAGTATATAATATTCAGTACATTGTTCAGTATATTCATATAAAGTGAAGTGAGCCTATAATCACTGTGTTTATCAACTCCTGAAGAAGGGGATTCTGTCCCCGAAACAGGGTATATAATATTACCCAGGCACCCCTGTAGGATTTTTCCCTATGAAGATTTCTTTTGAGAGCTGTGCTCCATCGTTATTTGGATATTACTGCTATTTTAACTCTTTTTTGGACTTTGGACTTCATGACGCATTGTCTTCTTACCTTGTTTGAAAAGAGTCTTTATTGTATATGCTTCCCTGAAACCTGTATACATTATTTATTATTTACATTATTTCTACCCTGCCCTTCTCACCCCCGGGATCTTACAACTGTAATGTTTGAGAGTGGTTGCTCCTTTTCACTTCACTTTATATGAATATACGGAACTATTATTGAATATTATATACTTTATGCTCCTTGAGTATTATTTTTCCTAACATAGATTAGTTTGTTCTTCCGTTCTTGAGTTGGGAGTAGAGTAATTGCTCTGGGAGACTGTGATCTTTGGGTGGAGATCGCTAATCGACTACAATATATGGACTGAATACATGGACTGAGTTGAACATGATTTTACCTTGGCGAACGTCTTTTTTTTGTAATTTATTTAAATATTTTATATATATCTGGTAATTTTATTGTTGATTTATGATGTTTTAGATTTTAACGTTAGCATTGAATCCTTGTTGTCTGCCGGTGTGAGTCCCTCTACGGAGGTTGAGAAGACCGAGATACAAAAGTTTTAAATTAATTAATTGTGTATTTTGGCACCCAACAAGTACTTTGGGATACTGCATAGAGGTCCCTACATTCACATCTCTAATGGTCTGGTCCTGTATTGTAGCTACTAAGTGCGTGCACGATTCCATTTAGTGATACTGGATTTGGGGAAATTGGCAATCCAGCAGTTGGACCATCAAACTGGGACTGAAAATGACTTTTTTTGCCTAGTCACACACCCCAGTAACTACTACACCACACTGATTGTTTTGATTAAAATTTACAGTACACATCATAAAGTTGAGTTTTCTAATTTAGTGATACTCATGGATTGTGGTAGTTTATTAAAAAAAACTATTGGTATATTTTACAGCTTATGGCTGTAAATGGGTCTGACAACTATGATTTTGCATGACTTGGCATCTTGGTTGTTAGCAACTGAGTTTTTTCTCCAGCCTTTGGAATGTCACATCCATTAATGTGTGAGAAGACCAGAGAGGTATTTGGAACAGCTTTGAAGTAGACAGAAACCATAGCATATAAGAGCCAACATAAGGTATAACAATCTTGTGGTGAAAATCCTGCTTATTATTTGGGGCTTGTTATATTTATGAAAAAAATGAGTTCAGAGCAGGTCTTCCCCCTTCTATTTTATCCTCACACCAGCCATGTAAAGTATGTAAATTAACCAAGGAGGGAGGGAGGGGCGGGGAGGGAAGATCAAGAGCACATTGTGAATGTCATGGTCGTGTGGGAAATCTCAGGTTTGGTGGTTTCAGGTGTCCATGGCTGAGTAGGAGTTTAAAAATATTTTCTGGATCAAAGGACAAACTGCTTTGAAGATCTAGATGAGCATACTGACTATCCAAAAGCAAAACATAGGTAAGGTTAGGCTTAGGCTAGGATTGTGTGTGAGACTAGGATTTTCTTTCTTTCTTACTTGTAGGCCCCCAGTGACAGATGAACTTCATTGATGGTCCAGCTAGATATTAACATTAAGAGCAATGTGTATTCCCTGTGATGAACATACTCACCTTCAATAATAGCAAATGTGTTTCACAACAATCAGAGTTGGTAGTAAGTTCATTTCTATTTTCCAGTGACTAATCATAAAATGTAGGCAAGCAAAAGTACATGCTATGACAAACTGATGTCTCTTACCTCTTGAGGTAGCATCTCTTCTATGTATGTGCTAAGCATATTGTATAGTTTGCCCCTGAATTTAGGAAGCCTTTAGGAGCTTTTTCTATGAAAACGCTGTGTATCTCAAGTGATGTCACTCTCTATAGTGACCCCCAAAATGATGTTCTCAGAGAACCAGTGCAAGTTTGCTAAAAATTGTATATATCTATTTAAAATGTATATATGTGTAACTGGAGCATGACTAGAAATCATCCACAGAAGTTAGGAAAACAGTGTCAGCATATGAGTCTCATCACTCATGAGCATTGCTTTCCCTGACAATTTCCTGGTAATAAGTGTTTCTAGTAAAGTTCAGATATTTGGTTTCAATTAAGCTCTTATTGGTTCCAGCCAGATAATCTGCTTCATCATTATGCCTTCTATGTGATGAAAGAAGCATCGTGAATTGCACCCATCAACAACTGCACTTTTTGTTTTAACAGAGATGGGACTCTGCTATAGTTAATTCATGTATGTACAGAGTTTGGACAAGCCAAGTGCTTTCTTGTAAGCAAAGTGGAAGTGGAGGGCATCTGATTCTTCTTTCAGGAGGAATGTAAAAGGTACAAATGAATGGCTCCCAAGTATGTTGTAAACATCTGTCAACAGTTATATCTGCTGGAGTCACTGTTGCATGAAAACTTAAGTGGGTTTCATTTCTGGGTGATACATCATAACTGGCAGGATAGTCTTGGAGAAAGATGGAATTCACTTTAAGGGTTCATTTAAGAACCTTGTTGTGGCCACTGATACAGACATCTCAGTAAAGGCTCTGTTTCATTAGATTTCAGCACTAATTACAATTGTCCCTATAGATTTATGTACAGCTTGCAGAGTACTTGTGAGTTCCGATGTTCCAGACAGTATGAATAGCTAAATCAATGGTTTGGTCTATCTGTCATGGTGATCTTATCAATGGCTCAGGCCATCGAATCATTCTGAAGCTCTTTGACAAATTTTTAATATTTTTAAAGAAACCAAAAAGGGAATAAAATGCAAAAATTAACACTTGAATGTATGTAACATGATTAAATTAATGGTTTACAGACTGACTCCTGATTAGTGTGAAGATACTTTGGGGGTTCATTTCTCATGAGCATTTCTTTGATTTGAATATGCCTAGTAGTGGGCCTCTTATATTACAGAGTTACAGTGCTATGATTCCACTTGAACTGTTTGCATCTTATCCTGTCTTAAAATAGGTGCTTTCTTTAGGGAGGGATATTTATAATTCTCTGACTGAGAATTATAAATGCCTGTCCCAAAACTGAAAATCTGTGGATTTTATAGGATGAAACCATGGCAATTAAATTAGAATCATAACAGTATATTTGTATAGTGCAAAGGGACTCTGGTTTTGGTGTACAAACTGGATCGAAACAGATATGTCACAAACTACCTGAAACCCAGGTTTAGAGAGAAAGGGAGGTCAAAATCAAATACATGCATATATAAATAAATCAAACACAAAAGTGTGCTCATATAGAGAAATAATGTTTTAAGTGGAGACCCTGCATAAACTCTCTTCTTGTTTAGAATGGATTGTACTGTTAGATAAACATAATCTGTAAAAACATAATTCTATGCAAGCCAAATTTTACTCTTTTGGAAACTTTGGCACAATTGCAAATTAATATGAAAATTTCAATTCAAGTTACTGTAAGCGGATTAGCAGGTAAGCATGAAAACTGCCAGCTTTTATTGAGTTGAGACTTCTATACTTCAACTAATTTAACCATTACAATAGAATAATTAAATCATAATCAACCTCATAAAAATATGCCTTCAAGCAAGGCAGTATACCAAAGAGATTGAAAAATGAAATGTAAGTTGCCAAGTACTTCCTGTACTACAGATCTTACTGCTTTACTAGTAATTTGTAATTGTCAGCCTTCTGCTTTAAAAGAATAGACTCTCAGGACTGAAAAGGATTAAACGGAAACCTGAAATATCAGGAATGTTATGTTGAATAGCTGAAAATAGTCGTCTGAATGTCAAATCCTGAAGCCAAGCCATCTCAGGAAATTAAAATATGGAAATATGGAAAATTCTAATCAGTGGCTATGATTTAGGGAGAGAGAGATAGCCAAACATAATTTTTCAGGTTTGAAAAGGAAATTAATGTCGAACTTGTTGAAAAACAACAAAGTGATATTTTACTTTGAAAAAGAACATGACTGTACATAGTTTATTAATTTATCCTTGATTTTCTTTAAAATATTTTGTTTTATATGAATAGCTTTATTCTTTTTAAAGTGCTTACATCTGAACAGGGGGTCTGAATTCCCCTCCTACACTAAAACATATATACCCCCATAGTTACAGTTCTAATACGTTATTGGCAATTCATTCCATGGACAAGATATATGAATGAACTACATCCAATTGCAAGTCCCAGTAAGAGTAGATCTGTTAAATACACAGAATTTACATTAGTGTTAATTTACAAACTTCCAATGATGCAGTGCAACCAGGTTTGGGCATAAGCTCCACCTTACTAATTGAGTTCTTAAAAGAAATCTGGGGATTCCAAAATTCACCCATGTATTTATCACAGAAATTACTGGGGAAGGGTCAATGGTCCCGGTGGACAGTTACTATACACATTACATTAACCTTTTGTCTTCCAACCCCCCGAAATAATGAGACAGACATAAAATATATGGTTTCAAATTTGGGCAACTTTTATTGAATAGTTACCTATTTAACTTGTAACTCAACTAACTTTTTGGTGTCAGTTCAACTTGGTGTGTGTAAGCTGAGGTAGCGTCTTCTAAAGTCTACCCCTCAGCTCTTCAGGCGTACTACCTGGGTTCCCTGCAGATTTCAACCCGGGCAACCCATAAGGGAAACATCAGGAGAAATCTCTCTCAACTTTTGAGACTAGACTCCCCCCGCTCCTGGGGCATTCACCTTCACCTCACCCCTAAAATTAACCTCTAGGTGAGTGTTTGCATAATGCCCCACACCCTTAAGGGGTGCTTTAAGTGTATTCAAACCTTTGAATAACTAATCTATTCATGCTTAGCTAGTTTAACAGCCGACCATTCCATCTAGCCTCTAAGATGACAGTATAGGGTAGGTAAAACCCTCGTGGGCGAATTCCTATCCAACCTCAAATGTTAAACCATTTGACGATCATTATTATACTATCCATGGGCGGGAGTGGTGGGCGACGTCCTATTGCAGAATGAGGGAGAAGGGGCTGACATCACCTTATGCCAGCCCCTCCTCCCTTCCAGCAAATTCTGCGAAATTAACCAATCTGTTCTCCGAGGGGAGAAGACAAAAGTGCTCCACCCCCCAACTTCACCCCCCAACTTGTTGGAGGGTGAAGTGTATTCTATGTGGTTCAGGCATGTAGCCAATCTGTTCTCCGAAAAGGCCTTACTGGTACATTATTTAAACTGTTATGTTTATTCATATCATGATCTGATCACATGCTCATTATATCCCCATTAATGGGGTTATTGGGATAACAATACAAAAGGAGGGTAGACCCTCTTCACCCAGTCTGAACCAAACTCAGTAACAAAATCCTGGCTACGGCCCTGATGTGGATAACAGTTTTAGAAAAATTTAAGTCGTCCTTCCATTTACATTTTATTAAGGCATTAAGACTCACATACTATATATTTTACACATAGTCTGAATGAAGATTAAAGTTCACAGCCACAGAGATATGTGCCTATATTTACTTGAGGGACCGTCTCTCCCTGTATGTTCCCCAGAGATCACTGCGGTCTAAAGAACATAACTTATTGGAAGTCCCTTCTGTTCGTACTTATCACCTGTCCTCTACTAGACAGAGAGCCTTTTCGGTGGCAGCCCCGACTCTTTGGAATGCCCTGCCAGATGAGGTTCGGGCCCTTAGAAAGTTGCCTGTATTCCGAAGAGCCTGCAAAACGACTTTATTTCGGAAGGCTTTCAATCTAAACTGACCCATTGTAACTAGGTGTACTAGGGGAGATTGTTTTATTGTTGGTTTTAGCATTGTTTTTATTGGTTTTAGTGTATTTTATTGTTAATGCTGCCCTATGTAAACCGCCCCGCACCTGTTGGGATGGAGCGGTATATAAAATTGAAGTAATAAATCTATGTATATAATAAAAGTCAGTTTTTGCGGGCGGTGGGTGGGTGGTGTGACCGAGTGAATATGTGCCAGCGTTTCGATTGGCTGCAGCTGTTGGATTATTTGCATAAATGGCTGTGACTGGCCAGCCTACCAACATTCCAACACAGCACAGAGAGGAAAGGGAAGGGCCTGAGGCAGGCATAAATGGCTGGAGTTGGAGTTAGCCAGTTGACAGTTTTTTCTGTTGGAAATGGAATGTTCAGTACCTTCACCCAATACACTTTTAAGGTGACTCAGAGGGAAAACAAAAGGCTTCAGGCACTCAGCCACTGCGGCCCACAGCAATGACGGATCAGGACCAAACATAGCAAATAGGGTCCCACAGGCCCACTACACAACCTGGTGTGATTTAGGGCAGGATGGGCCACGAATGATGGGATTTGCAGTACCTTCACCTCATTCACTTCCCAAACAACACTGCAGCCCCTATACATCACAGACCAGACCCAAACTTGGCACACAGAGTACCCATGACCCACTCTTCATCCTGGTGCAGTTTTGAGTGGGACAGACCACAGATGATGGGATTTGAAGTACCTTCACTCACTTTCTGAGACCGCTGCAACACTCATCCTGAGACTTCCAGTACCTTCCCTCACTTCCAGACACCACTGCAACCCTCATCCAGAGAATGATCAAGACAAAATGTGACACACACAGCCCCCATGACCCACTCAACATCCTGGTACTGTTTGGAGGGGGATGCACCATGGCCCCCTCGCAGCACTTTCACTAAGTTCCTGAAACCACTGCAAGCCACATAAACATCTAATAGGAACCAACCTTGGCACACAATGCCTTCCTCAAATAACCCGGGCACCGCTGGGTCCTCAGCTAGTAAATAATAAAATAAAATTTCTGTTAGTTTAGTGGGATCCACATTCCAAGCAGCTCTTTACTCATAATATAATGGTCCACTTCTACTTTGCTTCAAACATCAGATGTCTCCAAAGTGAACATGGAAATATTTATAGCAACATGAGTTGGAGCAGAAGATGAAGAGCTAACATGGGTCACCTATTGCCAACATTTACGACTCCTCAAACGCTTTCATCAGCGCTGTCTTTGCACAACCCTAAATGTACACTGGACCAACTATGTGTCTAATGTTGCTGTCCTTGAGCAAGCAGGGATCACCAGCATTGAGGCCATGCTATTGAGAACACAGCTGTGCTGGGCAGGGCACATCTATAGGATGGAGGACCACCGCCTGCCAAAGGTTCTACTCTATGGTGAACTCGCCACGGGTCAGCACAAGAAAGGCGCCCCCAAAAAGAGATATAAGGACTCCCTGAAACAACATCTCAGGCTCGGCCAGCTTGATCACCAACAATGGTCCACCCTGGCCTCACATCGAGAGGCATGGAGATGCACTATCCACAATGCTGTGGCCTCTTTCAAGAAGACATGCCGAATGGGTCTCGAAGAGAAACGACAATACAGAAAGAACTGCAACTTGGAAACAACATCACCCAAGGAGACTTTCTGCTGTGCTTTCTGCAACAGAACTTGCCTATCTTAGATTGGCCTTTTTAGTCATCAATGCGCTTGTAAAAAGCATGGGATGAGTCATTCCTAAGAATCTTTGTTCATGAAGTAATGCCGAGAGAGAAAGATTTAACTGACCTTCTTCAAACTCAGCTGACTCTCACAATCTTTACTCTTGGTGCTCGCCTCCTGATTTCAGTTTTTCTTCAGCATCTTAGTGTTCTCTTCCTGACCTTGACTCTTCTTCTGACTCGATTTTCTGTGCTCTCTTCCTTCCATCAGCTGTTTACCAGACTATACTTTTAGTGTTCTCTTCCAGATATTGACGTTTCTTCCAGTTTTTTTATTCTTGATGTTCTCTTCTTGACCTCAGGTTTCACCACACTCTTGACTCCTGGTGCTATCCTCCTGACCTTGGTTATTCTTTAAACCCTTCGGCATTTGGTATACTTTTCCTGACTTCGGCTTTTCTTCTGAATTGACTCTGTAAACACTATCACTGTATTCAAAATATAATTTTCTCTGGTGTGCTCGTGCTTTTCCTGCCATTCCCCAGCTGCCTTCTTCTTGGCCTTCTTGCAGCAGCAGAAGTCGGAAGAGTACTTTCCTTCTTTCCTTCAAAAGAAAAAGTGACCTGATATGGTAAAGCTAACCATAGCCCTTCAAATAACCTACAGATAATTTGGCATGACACAGCTGCTTTGAGTCTCCTGCAGCAGAGATGAAATGGGGTATAAATACTGTAAATATAATAAATAATAATAAATAATCTTAACCAGGGGAAGTCATAAGGAGGAGGGAGCAAACTTGTTTTGTCATGCCCTAGAGACTAGGACATGGAACAATGGCTTCGAAGTATTAAAAAAAGGGATTCCACCTGAACATTAGGCAGAATGTCCTGACTGTGAGAGCTGTTCCGCAGTGGAAATCTCTGCCCCAGAGTGTGGTGGAGGCTCCTTCTTGTGAGGCTTTTAAGCAGAGGCTGGATGGCCATCTGTCAGGGGTGCTTTGAATGCGATTTTCCTGCTTCTTGGCAGGGGGTTGGACTGGATGGCCCACAAGGTCCCTTCCAACTCTATGATTCTATGTTTATGGGCATTCCTGTATTAAAATGTGACCTTTGTTTCACAATGGAGAAATGGCTGATTTTGGCCTAACTTAAATTAGATGTGCATTATGATACTGCTATTTCATTTTTGTCTGCTAGGTTTATCAGTGGATACTTCTCACAAATGCACAGAGTTGTTGGTTGGGCTCAGCCTGGTCTACTACTGAGTACAGGATAAAGTAGCTGAAACATTGTCACATTGCAAATTTTATTTTCACTAGTTTGGTAGTGTGGGAATAGATCTCAATTAGCCTTTGTCTGTCAAGCTCACTGCATTATGTGGACCAGCTGCATAAGAGGCGAACAACACTATGATCAAACCTACATTGTTGTGTATACATTTGTAGGCATTCGTGTATTACTACAAAATATTTGTTTGACAATATGGAATAAGGAATTGTAGTATAATTTTATTCATAAGAATATGCATTATGTTTGTTGTCTGAAGTGGACAAAATGAAAAAGTCCTGTTGGTCTCTTTGAGTAAGTCCCAATTTTGTGACTAGGTACATATTACATCCTTGCAATTTATTTTTAAACTAACATGCCTAAATCCAATTGCTAGTCCTAACTAGGATGGAACCATCGAATCAGTGGTGTTGTTTACATAAGCATGGATTGATTGCTCAGCAGTGAATTCAAAGTATCTACTGTAGTTGGATGTAAGTCTAAAATTCTATAGCAAAGATGGAAATCACATGCCCTTTCATATGTTGTATGACTGACTCCTCCTCCTACTCAGCATATGCAATAGTGAGGAATGCTTGGACTAGGTAAGTGAAAATAAAATCTGACTACAAACCTGGCTAGCAAGTGTTGAAAGATGAAGCATGACAAAAAAGATTTGCTTCATGATTTGTGTCATGACTTGTGTGGCACAGGAAGGTCATCCATCATATATGGACAGTTCACTCAGCAAATCAAACAGTCCATATTGCTGTCATAGATTTCCAGGTGGATGGAGAAAAGGTAGCTTTTCCAGTGTTTCAAGCAATATAGTTGCTCATTGGCCAGGTGTGTGTGTGTTTGGTTTCAGTGAGCAGTCAACCCTCCTCCTCATTTTTCTCTCTATATCTTTTGTTTTTCTAATGCATGAAGGCAAGTAAGATTATCTCAGACACGGTCTAAAGAGATTGCCTTGGGAAATGGGTACGTTTGGAAAAATACCAGGTGTATCCACATATTTTTGGTCATGGTATCTTCAAAGAATAACCTGTAGGTAGAGAGGGGGGAAACTGACAAATCTTGATTGCTGTAATTGTTTCTCTTCAATTAAAAAAGAGGTATGGTTTGTCTATGGGTTCTGTCTGGTATCTCTTTCCAAATTAGGGAATGGCGCTTGGACATTATTATCTGATATAGATAAAGGAGCCATTATCTCCAACTTCAAAGGACTGAAAGGAAGAAAAAACCCTTTGGCACTGTCCATTTCAATTAATCACAAGAGCAGAGTCTTTAAGTGACTGGAAACATTTATTCTTATATATGAGAAGACTTCTAAGACAAAGAGGGCTAAGCATTTCCCTCCCCATAACACAAAGGCAGCATAACTGCATAGCAAAAAGACTTATCTTTTGTACCTTTCCATTTTAAGTCGCCATCAGTAGCAAATAAATGGCTATTTAAAAATAATATGTATTTGGTTCTTTAATTCTCCATATATCTCCAATGATATATTTCATTTGTCTTTAACAAAAGGTAGAAAACATCACAATACAAAAACTAGATAGTCTATAGAGTGTATGTGTAGGGAATATACTATATTCTCAGCTATGATTTATGACCTATCCATAAAATGCTGGCTGTGAAAGCATACTACCAAGTCATTCTAGATGGAAACAAAATGCCGAGAGTTACCCTTCTAATGGTGTGGAATCTCTCCATGCCAAAACCATGCATTGTTTATTGGTGGACACTGGGCTGGAGACTCTTCATGAATTTTTTTCAAAAATTATTTCTATTTCTCTGTTTCAACAATGGCCACCTCAGGAATGTATAACTGTGGGATATAAAACACCACATAACACAGGGTTTCAGTATCTCTGGACATCATTCGACCAGTGTGGAGATGCTGCATTTCTTAGCAGCTTGCACATAATAATGTAAGCTAGTCCCTAGAAAGAGAGGGTTTTTTTCTTTGTTAATTAGCTCCCTCCACCCCACTTAATCTTCAAAACAACCTTGTGAGGTAGATTGTTGTTGTTGGTATTGTTGTTATTATTATGTTTGTTTATATCCCGCTTTTTCTCTCCATATGGAGACTCAAAGCAGCACACAACTAAAAGCATTTCAATACAACTTAAGATATACAGCTATACAGCCAACTTGTGAATTTTATGGTTCAGGACATACTTGAATCTGGATCTCAACTTGTGACCTTGTCACACAGCCACCAGAGGTGCTCTGCTTTGTAGAGGGGTAGGCTCCATGCCCCGCATCGCTCGGCTCCAGTTGAGAGTGATACGATGGGGGGAAGCATGAGTGCACATGGAGCACGCAACTTCCCCCCATGGATTCCAGTGGCAACATGGGAGCCCTCACATGTTGCCGTAGCAGAGGTATGCACCAGCGCCATCCTCCTTCACCCATGGAGCTGTGCCGGCATCATTTTATGGGAGCGGGTGAGCTCCATGGGTGGCCTGGGCTAAACTGGTGCATGCCGCAATTTTAGCCCCATGTGAAAAGGTCATTGACCTCATTATAATCATACTATATCCCATTAATTTATGGATTAGATAAGCTCATCATATTGAGAAAGAGCTTTTGAAAGACTGTGACAAATGATTCCTTTGTTCAACATTTTCTTATTGTGCACAACAACAACAACAACTAGTGGGAACTGGATGCAACTTCTGGTGGCTGCAAACTCTCCTCGCTTGTGTGTTCTTTCTCAATAATACCTCTTACCACCTTGACCACACTTGGGTGTTGCTGATTTCTTGTGATCCAGTGTTAGACAGCATGCGACTCATAGCGATGATCAATACTGAACATTGATATGCATCTACACATGCTATAAATGACATCTTTAAGGTTAGCATTAGATCAGAGCAGCTTTTTCCACATCTTCATGTGTTGCATTTAAACTTCAGACAACCCCAGCCAGTGTGTGGCCATTTATCATGCTGCCTGAGAAGATAGAATTTGTGTCCAACACATCAGAAGGACATCAATTTGGGAAAGCTAGATTAAACAGTTGGAAAGCATACTGTTTCAGAGAGCTTTACAAATCTCTAGCTGGCTTTATTGTTTGCTAATGTTCGCCAAATCTTTATCCTGCAACAAGATGAGATGCTATTATAGTCATTTGGAGAGTGCTGTAACTGAAAATACTTATTCCATAAGTAAGGTATTTATTTAAGGCAAGTGTTCTTGTGACAAAGATCTTGGAATCGAATTAGAAGAGAAGAGAAATAGCCATTGGCAGGTTGCATGGGGATTTCGCGCATATGGCCAGGCGATTAACTGACAACATACCAGACTGCTTTATGCATTAAAGAAAGAAAACCATTATTTCATTCCCGAACAATGATTTTTTTCCAGATTGTCAGTGGAAACAGAAGTGTTCTAAAAGAAAATTGCTTTCTCTATAAGACAATTAATATTTTTGAGGAAAATCTGCCATACAAATATCTTACAGGGCTTGAGAAGTATGAGGAGAAGACTTGAATGCAGGTTTATGGACAAATAATTACTTTCCAACAATAATTTGTATAATTAACTTATGTTATGGGGTAGCTTTATAAATGTGAGCAATTAATGAATCAGTATAATATCTAATAAAATTTAGTTTAATTGCATGTAAGTTTAAAAGGTGGTAAATATAAAGAGTTTGCAATATCATCAATTATTCATCAGGCCTTTCCCTCTAACCATGTATTCCTCAGATTCATGTACCCTAGTTTGTGCTCAGGATGAGAAGAAGCAAACTGTGCTCAGGGCACAGACAATGGTTCCTTTTATCACTTTCACTAAGATTTGGCCTTTGAGCATCACTTAACCTCTGCAAGGGAGGAGAAGTTCTTATTAGTGCTCAAATCACAGAAGAAAAGGCACAACAGAGTTGACAACAGAGTTCAGGAACTTGCTTTTAAGAGGAATGAATATGACATACTGAAGTCATCCCTACTGGAGCAGAAAGCTGGAATCTTGTTCGGACACTGCTGGTTTTTAAGGGTTTTTTTTTAGCATGTTACTACTAAAATCAATTTTCTGTGCATATGGACACCTACCAGCACCAATATGCAAATGTTTCTAAATGTTATTGAGGGTTTACCTTTTTTCTGCACTCTCCAAGTAGCTTAAGCATACCCTAATAGGTTATCTCTGGAGACCCATGGATTACTTGAGCTGCAGACAGAAATGCTGCTTAAGCAACCTTTCATACATTGTAGAGCTCATGGCCCATTCTGAGGAACTGGGGGCAATGAAATTATTGCCTTGTGGCTGGGACACATGGAGCAGAATTCAAAATGCTCATGTTAAATGGTGGTATTCGGGTTGGCAAAATAAAAACCAGTGAAGGTTTCTGTATTTCTTAGTAGTTATGTAAAAGAGAGAAATTCAGTAGGTGCTGCTTATTACCTACTTGTGTGACAAGCAACACCTGCTGAAATTTTCTGTGCAACCATTAAAGGCACAGGAACCCTCTCCCATTTTCATTCTGGCAACCCTAGATGGCATTGATCATGAGAAATCTTTTCTTTGCTGCTACAGCTGTAATTACAAGATAGCTTTCAGAATAACAATCTTGAATGGGGAGCTGTGTGTTACATTATAGCCAGTGTTTGAGAATCAACAGAGTTGTACCAAAACCTGAAGCCAAAGGACAATGCCAAGAGCCAGCATAGAAGAACACAAGCAGTAAATGGGGGTCATTAGTTTGTGTTAAGTTCCTGTTCTTTGTACACACCTTCCAAAGCCAAGAAGATGGTTTTGTCTTCAGACAAAATTGCAGCCCATAGAAGAAGACTTTAAAAGTTATTTTTGTCTATCAGGACACAATTTCTAATGTAGGCAATGCTAGTACAGAATCAGAGTTTGTTTTACTATTGCGAAAAAGACATGGTGGTACACCAACTGCACATGCAGTGCAACAACACACAGAGGCAAGGTTACTGTAGTTTACCTAATGAATTCAGAACAAGGCAAGTAAACTTGAGGCATTTGTTTGCTCTACAGAATATTTTGAACAGTTTATAAGATATTATTTAATTCACAGAGTTCCCAGTTGCACTGAAAGGTGTATGGCAGTACACCTTTCAACTTCTAGAACAAGTTGAAAAATCCCACAAATCTCTTGGAAAGACAGGCAGACAAATATCAGTGTGCTGGAAGAAGCAAAGGCCACCAGCATCTACACCATCAAGTCCACTGGACTAGCCACGTTGTTCGAATGCCTGATCACCGTCTCCCAAAGCAGTAACTACACTCTCAACTCAAATATGGAAAATGTAATGTTGATGGACAGGACAAAAGATTTAAAGATGATCTTAAAGCCAACCTTGAAAACTGTGGCATAGACTGACAACTGGGAAGCCCTGGCCATTGAGTGCTCTAACTGGAGGTCAGCTATGACCAGCACTGCTGCAGAATTTGAAGAGGCATGAATGGAGGGTGAAAGAGAGAAAGTGCCAAGAGGAAGGTGTGTCAACCCTGACCAGGACCACCTTCCCCCTGGAAACCTGGAAACTGATGTCCTCACTGCGGAAGAACATGCTGATCAAGAATAGGTCACCACTGCCACCTATGTATACACCATCAAGACACTACACTTGAAGGGCCATCATCCTCAGACTATGAGGGATCACCTAAGTAAAGTAAGTATGTCAGTACTGAAGGTCTGTTGTTAAAACAATGGTTGTTGATTGCACTCTTGCTTTAGAATTGCATCTAAAATTAGATCGAATGCAATACTTTTAGGGAAAAGGATATTACTTCATTTCTTCCTGCAAAATCTTCATAATATGAGGTTTGCTAGAATCCAAATATAGCTTGTATTAAAATACTAAGAAATACTCTAAATCAGTTTGTTCAACCTGAGGCCCATGAACATGCATGAATGTGGTCCAGAACACAAAATCATAAACTTATTTAAAATATCAAGATTGTTTTTGGTTACCAGATCGTACGGTTCTTGAGCATGAACCTTATAGATCACAAGAGAATGGAATAATCCAGAGTATGTTAAATATACAAATATTGGAGTATTATCCATAATTCACGATATAATTGCAATTGCAAACAGTCGGCAAGAAGAAATGAAAAACTGCTAAAATTAACTAATAAAATAAAGAGCTAAAGGACTCTGCTGCAATGATGCATAAAATGAATTGTGAAAAACAATTCAAGTGTGTTTTCTCTACTAGGCCAAGCGCCACTGCGTGCTCTAAGCTCTCGCTATTCATGGCCCAAAATGGCTATGAATGAAGCCCAAGACAAAATTATGATTAGTATTTTATGGCAGCGTGTGACCCAAGGCAATTCTTCCTCCAATGTGGCCCAGAGAAGCCAAAATGTTGGATATCTCTGCTCTAAATGTCTTTCCACAGCCCCTAGTAAATTCAGCTAGAGATCGGGTATACCCATCCATACTGCAAAATTATAAGAATTTGATGCTACTTTATCTGCAATGGCTCCATCCCACATAATTTGTAGGATTTGTAGTTTGGTGAAGCTCCTGGCATACCTAATATGATTTTTGGTGGGCAAGATTTATTTGGAAGCCCTTCTCAGTCTTGCTCAAGTATGGAAATATGACTTGCCCAAGGTCTCCCAGTGAATTTCAGTAGCTCAGCAGGAATTTGAATCTTGGTATCCTAAAGTTCTACTCTAATGCTCATAGAATCTTTTAGCTGGGAGGGACTACAATTTAACCCAATTTACTGCCATACATACAGAAAAATATGATTAAAGCACTTCTGAATATGGCCTCTGGAATCATTACATAATGTATTCTCTCTTTCCACAAAATCATTATACAGTAAAGTCTCGCTTATCCAACCTTCACTCATCCAATGGTCTGTATTATCCAATACAGTCTGTCTCCCACCTGGATCCACAACTGTTTCAATACATTGGAAGTTTTGGTGCTAAATTCATAAATATAGTAATTAGTACATAATGTTACTGCGTATTGAACTGCTTTTTCTGTTGATTTGTTGTAAAACATGATGTTTTGGTTCTGAATTTGTAAAATCATAATGTAATTTGACATTTAATAAGCTTTTCCTTAATCCCTCCTTATTATCCAACATTTTTCATATATAACGTTCTGCCGGCTGTTTATGTTGGATAAGCAAGACTCTACTGTACATCATAGGATTTTAGTTGATACAATTAAAGTAGAAATCAAAGTGCTCTAATGTTTCATGTAGATACTCCTAGTATATTAAATGCAGTATATATATTTCCAACTCTGGCTTCTTTCTTTGTAGCAGTGATTTCCTCTCTTTCATATCACTTCAATCCTGAGGGGTTTAAAAAAAAGAAAGAAAGAAAGAAATCACAGGCAAAACCGCTGCAATCTGCTACAGACTCACACTATCAGATATACGGTGGCTTTGCTCCAGGACAGCATGTATTAGTTTAAAAGTCTTGGGGAACATTAGCTCTGCCATAGACCATAATGGCTACTGAGGCGCTCCTTCAGCCAATCTTGTGCCAGCTAATGAGTCTGAAAGTCTAGGAAGGAAGCATCAGAAAGAGTCCTGCGGTATAGCAGGACACAAGTTGTTTGATGTAATATTATCTTTAACAGACGCTGAGTGGTTAAATTTAGACTTAGTGGAGAAGCTGATGTGCTGACATGGGTTCTTTTTAGCCATCCATCTGACTTACTTTGCAAGCCTAGTGGGACTTCTTGCCAGCGAGGTGTGGCCAGAAACTATGAAGAGCTGAAAGCAGTATTTTTAGCTTTGACATCAGACATAACACAGGGCTAGATTTGTTAGCAAGTTTCACCACTGGAGACAAAAGAATGCATCCAGTGCACTCATTTGATTAACAGTTGGTGCCATCAAAGGGGTTTTTCTAGAGGGGGGGGGAGAAACATTTCGGTTTATTCATCCTGATAAAATGCACTCTGCAAAAACATTTCCAGCAAAGCACTACTAAATACTGATTCCAATGACAATTAGAAGCATTAATGTAGGTGGTTAAGCACTTTTCTCCATTGCGTATAACAGTAAGCTGCTGACCTAGATGTAAGTAGGTCAGATCAGTGTATTTCAAATCTGACTGGGACCAACACCCCAAATGACTGTAAGATTGCATGCCTTCTGTGTTTATGTTTGGGGCATGCACTATACTGGTCTAACTGCACGAAGCTTGTAGCACGGGTTTGAAGTTCTCCTGCCATGAATGGGAAGGCTTACTACTGCATTACATCATTGTGGGGTAACTCAAAACCAATCTTTGGCCCCTTCTACACTGTCATATAAAATCCAGATTATCTGCTTTGAATTGGATTATATGGCAGTGTAGACTCAAATAATCCAGTTCAAAGCAAATAATGTGGATTGTCTGCTTTTATTAGTTTTATA
Organism: Anolis apletophallus; assembly: GCA_030556195.1. Classification (NCBI taxonomy): domain Eukaryota; kingdom Metazoa; phylum Chordata; class Lepidosauria; order Squamata; family Anolidae; genus Anolis; species Anolis apletophallus. Next base: position 21,177,350 of record JARBWK010000001.1, read on the forward strand.
CTAATTTATGCAATGCTTTTGATATGAAATAAATACATCTGCTTTGATAATCTAGATCAGGGGTGCTCACACTTTTTCAGCATGCGAGCTACTTATAGAACTACGAAGTCACAAAGATCTACCTACCCATATTTTGATAGAAGAATAAGGGACATTTACATGATTTTTCACAAAAATAAGGGACACTTCATTAAATGCATCCAGACAAGAGTTCCTTCTCCCACCCTGACATCATTCCACAGATATAAACAGGCAGAATGAAAGCAGGCAGACCTTGAAGCTGCAAGGCCATTCAATGCTGATCAATGTGGCCAATGGGACATTCAAAAATGCATCCAGACAAGTGTTCCTTTTCCCACCCTGACAGAACTCCCATTATCGACAGACAATATTGGAAGGGTTTGGGGGGAATGCACCTTGATTTAGGGAAGTTGTAGCTCACCTACATCCAGAGAGCACTGGCTGTAGCTGATGACAGATCACAACCAAACTTGGCACACAGATCCAACATGGCCATGAAGACATTTAACTTCTGGCGAGCAGACTCGGGGCCCTTTCACACAACCTTATATCCCAGAATATCTAAGTGTGGACTCAGATAAACCAGTTCAAATTTGATATTGTGGGTTTTTATGCCTAGATATTCTGGGATATAAGGCTGGGTGGAAGGCCCCTAAGGCCCCTTCTGCACTCTCATATAATCAAAACTATCAAATCAGTTAACCCACATTATCTGCTCTGAACTGGATTATATGAGTTTACATTGCCATATAACCCAGTTCAAAGCAGATAATCTGGATTTTATATAGCAGCCTAGAAGGGACTTGTTTGACAAGCCATAACTTTCATCTTTCACTTCCTTTTCTTGAAAGAACCATATGAAATTAATGAGTTTGCCATAAATTGGCAGGTGACATAAAGGCATATTTATACACATACCTGAAACATCTTAGTAGTGCTAACTCAGTGGTTCCCAACCTTTTTTTGACCAGGGACCACTTGACCAGAGGCCACTTTGACCAGGGACCACTCTCCAACATTAGTGCCAAAAGGGTTATGATTCAGTTTTTAGTCAACTTTATATTCAGTTTGGTTATTTGGGATGCTGATTCAGAAAATTGCATTGGATAGACCACATTGGTTTTTGTTTCTGATACAGAACATATGTCATACAGCAGTCTCCATGTGCTTGCCCACAGAAAACCATATTTAATAATCTAGAGCTGATGTGGTAATAGTAATCTTTCATGTGTAGTCCGCCTCTCCCTTCCTGACATCCCTGTTGCCTCGGCACTACCAAAGGGTTTTGCAAGACCAGTCGCTCTCATTGTCGTGTGGTTTCGAGCCAACAGTGTAGTAATGGTGAGGCCGTGGACCATGTTTTTTGTTCTTGTGAACCACTGGTTGGGAACCACTACTCTAACTAAAATAGATCCATTGAATACTTTGTCATGTAAATCTTATGGATTTAATAGATCTACTCTGATTGAGAATTAGCCATATACAGTACTTTGGGCTTTAGATTTGGAAGTGTCTGTTTGCTTTTTCTGTTATATCACACAACACTTTCCCATTTAAACAGCTTCTTGCCTCCCATCCTAGTTCTTTTCAAGTGTCTGCAAAATTGCTGCTGCACAAATGTTGTGTAGGCATACTTTTGAATACAGGGATGGGTTGAAATTTGTCAATCACTACAAAAAGTTTTCATACACATAAAACGTTCTGTTCTATCTAATCTTAGAGCTCCCCAAGTGGAATGTCAGGAAAATATTCACAAATTTTAGAAATGCTTGTAATTTCCATTGGTAAACCTGCATCAAAATGAATTGTCGGGCCAGACTACTTTGCTTTGACTGAAATAGTCACTGGAGGGCAGCAAATGACAACGCAATAGGACGAACTGCTCTTCTCTCTGTCTGCCTCACAGTTTAAATCCTCTCTCTATAGCACTGTAAAATGATCTGTTCATGCCAAGCTATTGCAAATATCTCCTTGTGAAGATTAAATTGAATCTGCTTTGCCTTGCATAATTTGGAAATTCAAAAGACCAATTTCTGAGTGTAATTGAAAAGCACATTTCAAGATTATTCACTGAATCAATAGTTCCAGCTAGAGTTCATATTAATCTATATACTGTTCAACAAGATAACAAGAAGAGAGTAATATTTACTCAATATTCCAATAGTACTACTGGAAAAAATTGATGGTGCAGTGTGAATGGCCACATACAAAGTACATTATATGGACGATGTATATCCCACTCTAGAGCAAATGTCCCATATATACATATGGACTGTTGCTCATTTGCTGTAAGAAATCAGAGGAAGGGAGCCTATCGCCCTGCAGATATTGCTCTACTGTAGCTCCCACAATGCCTCATCCTTAGTTGTGCAGGCTGGGATTTGGAAGGCAACACATTCCCCACCCTTGATCTACAGTCTTTCACAAGCCTAGAGAGGCAAAGAATGGACTTCCTATTTATAACGCTGGGTTTAGCTATGTGACACTCAGGGGTCAATTGCTGCTCAGCCACAAGGCTCAGTGAGTTTGAGCAAACAGTTGTTTTTCTATCTGACCCATCAAGGACTTAATTCTTCACTATTTTTTTCTTGAAGGAAGCAACAAATAATTGCCAAAAGTGTCTTTCTCCTATAAGAATGTCTTCAGGAGCAGCAGTTTGTGAAACTTACCAGTGATTTGAGACTTATCTAGTAGGCAGGAGAAAAATGAAACGGAAATTAAAAGGATTCGTAAGAGATTCGTATGTAATGGGACTTTTGAGGTTTTACGTATCGCTGCCGCGAACCAGGAAGTAGACTTCCTTTTATGGTCCTTGAGGCCAACAATTTGCGTTATGATCGTAAGAAATTCTTAAGTATTAATTAATTAATTATTGTACTACTCACTTCTCCCTGTCTTCTCCCCCTCATTTCCTTCCCGCCTTCATTCAGCTTCTTCTTTTTCCCGCATTTCTATGGGGAACTGGAAGTGATGCTGCTGCTAGGTAGGCTAGGCAATGCATTCTGGAAAGTGTAGTCCTCCAGGCTTCCCCCTTCTCTTCCCCGTTGCTCTGCCATGCCCCATCGCAGGGGCCAGCTTCAGCCCTCCAGGTACGTGTTTTGGACTTCAACTCCCACCATTCCTCACAGCCTCAGGCCTCTTCCTTTTCCTCTCAGCCTGGGCAAACTTGGGCCCTCGCTCCCTCAGGATCGGGGCAGAGATAGGCGAGGGGGTGAGCGAGGGGCCTCCTCCTCCTCTCTCGCCAATGGCAGGCTGGCGAGAGAGGAGGAGAAAAGGCCCCGCCCCTCTCTGCCTCTCTCTAGCCTCGATCCATGCATCGGGCTAGAGAGAGGCGAGGGTGAGCGAGGCCTCCCCTCCCTCTCTCGCCAATGACAGGCCGGCGAGAGAGGAGAAAGGCCCCCGCGCGCCTCTCTGCCTCTCTCTAGCCTCGATCCATGCATCGGGGCTAGAGAGAGGTGAGGGGGGTGAGCGAGGGCCTCCTCCTCCTCTCTCGCCAATGACAGGCTGGCGAGAGAGGAGGAGAAAGGTTCCCGCGCCCTCTCTGCCTCTCTCTAGCCTCGATCCATGCATCGGGGCTAGAGAGAGGCGAGGGGGGTGAGTGAGGGCGCCGGCGAGCGTGGGGGGGGGAAAGAGGGGCGAAGGAGGAGGCAATCAGCTGATTGCCTCCTCCTTCACCCCTCCTCTTCCCCCCCGCCCTCCTCCGGATCCCAGTTTGGCCCAATTCTGTCATTGGTGGAGTTCAGAATGCTCTTTGATTGAAGGTGAACTATAAATCCCAGCAACTACAACTCCCAAATGTCAAGGTCTATTTTCCCCAAACTCCATCTGCGTTCACATTTGGGCATATTGAGTATTCATGCCAAGTTTGGTCCTGATCCAGGATTGTGTGGGGTCAGAGTTATCTCCCTTAAATCACTGTCAATTCCTCCCAAACCCCTCCAGTATTTTCTGTGGGTCATGGGGGTTCTGTGTGCCAAGTTTGGTCCAGGTCTGTCATTCATGGGGTCTCAGCTGTGGAAGTCAGAGCTGAATTCGTCGAAGGTACTGCAAATCCCATCATCCGTTGTCCATCCTCCCCAACCATATTGTTTTTGTGATTAATCCCTATGCTTTAACTTTTGTCAATTTGTAACAATGAAAATACATCCTGCATATTAGATATTTGCATTAGAATTCATAAGAGTAACAAAATTATGAAGTAGCAACGAAAATATGGATGGGGGTCACCACAACATGAGGAACCACTGCATTAATACATATCTCTCTCTCGGCATTACTTCACGAACGAAGATTCAGGAAGGACTCATCCCACGCTTTTTACAAGCGCGCTGATGACTAAAGAGGCCAATCTGAGATAGGCAAGTTCGGTTGCAGAAAGCACAGCAGAAAGTCTATATATTATACATATATCTTTCTGTTTAATTGCTATTAGGGAAATAAAACGTGAACAAAGGAAGGAAGGAGACAAAGGAAGAAGTAGAGCAGGGGGGAGGGAAGGAAGGAAAGAGAGAAGAAGGGATGGGGACCCAAAGAGCACTGGACGGACTGAGAGAAGAGGGTAGAGAAGGAAGAAAGGAGGGAAAGGGGAAATAATAAGGGGGAGAATCGTACTTCACTTTCACAATTGTCCTGAGAGCAAGTAGCTACTACCTCTTATATTTATGTTATACATGTACAGCTCCACTTAATTGCACTGCAGAGGTGAAGGGAATGTTCCCCCTTGATTTTTAACTGTTTCCCTGCTTTTCAGACTTTAGAACCAATTTAGAATTTCGTTAATACTTACGTTACATTTTAGAACTTTTTGCAATTTTTTTTGTAAGTCTTTAATATACTAATCAAAAAAAATCCCCCCCCCCCCATTTGATTTTAGAATCGCGATTTTTGGGTTCTAAACCATGCCTTTTATCTAGTATAAAATTCAAATGTGGTGTATTGGCAGCCTTTGCTGTGCAGGAAACAGCATTTTATGTTCAGTCAATAATTTTTATATTGAGATTTTCTTTCTATCCAGAAAAAAAGTTTCCAAAGTAAAACATGTTATTTGAGCAAATCAGCCATGTATGGAGGTTTGTGCAGTCTACATCCCCAGTTATAGGATTTTCTCTGCAGATTGTGTGTGTGTGTGTGTGTGTGTGTGTGTGTGTGTGTGTGTGGCAGGATTATCATGATCACATGTGAGGGATCTATATGGGTGTATGCCTCTACATGATCACCCTGACCTCAGGGGGTATAGGAAAGGCAACTGGCCCAGAGCTGAACATGGCAATTTCTACCCTGCACCCCTAAGTCCCTTAAGGAGACTTCCTTGCCATGCATCCAGGGCCCATTCAAGTGCCTACAAGAGTTGTGATAGTATACAATATAAACCACACCAAAGAATGACCGTGATACAAAACAACAATTACACACACACACACAGAGTATATATATACTGTATATATAGTATCCCAGATACAACATGGCTGGGTGTGGTGAGAACAGGGTCTAAATTCCCCCTGCCTGGTGAGAGTTAAGCTCTCAACTGTGGCTAGGCTTATCAGCCGCTGAAATCAAATCCTGGCCCTTGAGAAGGAGAAGCCAGCAACATGTGAGAAGGACTCACTCACATGTCACTACTGCCCTGAAGCCACAAAATAAGTCACACAATGACCCTGTGATACTGTTTTATGTTCAAAACCACCACATGCAAATTTTGCACAGAAGAAGTCCAGAATGACAAATATTGTCATCTGACCAGAAATCTTGTTAGAGTTTCTCAACATATGAAAAATTCATTTTCAACCATTTTTCAATATTCCCTATAATCTTCCACAAAGGGTTGATATGGGAATACATGAGATAAGAATGGGAAATGACTCAATGTGCTTAGAGGTCTTATATACTGATAAAGAAGAAATGATCAAAGGGTTTAGGATGGAGAAAGGAAATGTATTGCTTCCCCTTGCATTTTTGAATTTTAAGATGGAGAAGGGTAAGAAAATTTCAATAAGTTTACAATTCATCCTGCTACAGTATTCATCTGTTTTGCTTGGTCATTCTTTCACAGCCTCCACACTCTTATGGCTCTTTCACCCATTTTTTAAAATAAGTCCTCCCTCTCCTTCTAGCATGAAAAATATATGACTGTGTCCTCATTTTTTAGTGGAAGGGTGGGCAAATGTTAAGTTTCTTAAGGCCAGCTTTCTGCTCATCGTGGGCTTTATAAGTCCTAAATATCATGGTAGGGAAAGAGAGAAATTAGAATTGGAAATCGCTGAATATCCATGTTTGGTTGAGCTTTTTGGGGGAAGTAGCTAGGAAGTCAAATGTCTTATATTAATACAGAGTGTCCTGGCTCTTTCCAACATTGCAAATGCATTTGTTTGGGGGGCGAGGGGCACAGGGGCCACCATGATGACATTTAAGGCCACCTGCATCACATAGACTGGTCCCCCTCTTATAAATAGTTCTTGGTCATGGTGATATTCATCTTGGGTTCTCTTCACACCTTACTATGAACACATTCATACTTGGATGGAGTCTGCTGCTACAAGGCAACATATAATAATAATAACCATCATCATTATTTCTAAACTGCCCTCTCCCCCCGAAGGGACTCAAGGCAGTTTACACATGCCTAAAGGCAAGCATTGAATGCTTCAGGTGAGTACAAAGAATCAAAATAACACCCAATAAAGCAACAGTAATAACAATAACAGAGAGTTAAGTAATGTAACGAAAAATAAAACAAAAAATCCAATAAGACATAGTTAACTAAAACATTTTTTTTATTTCATATCAAAAGCATTGCATAAATTAGTATAAAACTGATAAAAACAGAAGGTGCGCAGGTGGCTAAATATCTTTTGACCAAAAACAGGCAACAGCAATGGCATTGTCTGTAGCCTCCAACAATTCCTCCTCTGCGCATGAGGCAGGACACAATGGACAAGCATACAGATGTGGAGTTGTCTGTTCTGCTCCACAGTCACACAAGGTATGGGATTCCTTTAGGTTGCAGAGATTGCTATACCAGATCGTACAAAAATGGCACTACCATATTGTCTGTGAGGTCGTTCCACTGCCAGTTGCATTCGGAGGATTTTTGGTCTTTACTAAAACATAAGTAAACATTACAACAAAATACCCTAAAACAATTTAAAATACAATTACATTAAAAATGGCTGGTGCCGATGTTCTCAGCGCATGCTTATCATGTGAAGAAACTCTGTCAGGAATTTTGGTTGATATAGGGTTACCCATCAGTAGACCACTGAAACATTACTGTCAAATCTAATATGCTGAGAGGATTTTACGTCCACTTATTTTTGGACTATAGGTTTACTGATAGTGTCTCATGGCAATGAGCCCAATGCACACTGCACACTGATGTACATCATACAATGATGCACAACAGTCCCAATATGTATTACATACACTTCCTGCAATTCAGTTGAGGAGCATAATCTTCCTTGTCTCTATAAGTTTATCCCAGCAGAATCAACACAAGTTAGTTGAATTTTGCCTGGGACTAACATTTGGGCCAGTGACATAACTGTCAGTTCCTTTATGAAGTATGCCACAGATAAAAATCTTAATTAGTGACCCTTTACTGTTTCCTGAGGGAAGAACAATGGGGAAATTGCTCAGTCTCCAAACATACTTTCAATTACCAAGGGGGGCATGACCTCTTCTCACTGCAGCTGTTCTAGAGACACAGCTTTGATTGACAAATTAGAAATTAACAAATTTCTAATAAGATTAGCTTCTATTTTAAGATGCTACAGACATGCAGAATTATGACCTATTCCTAGAGACATTGCCTCCACTGCTAATTCTAGGGGGGGGGGGGATCACCCCACTTAGGACTGCTTGGGGAACCGGGGGTCTACATTTCACAGAAATTCCACCTGCTTTATTTTGGATTAGGATAGCATCTGCTCAGAACTTTTGGTGATTTTTAGGATTCCTTATACAGGTGGGAATACTTACCTTTCTCTCTATACAGTGTCTGTGATAGCTTCTAGGGAACTGTATACAAAACAAAATGGCAATGACACTAAGAACTGTGTACCTAGCTACAGGAGATGAAATGTACGCATGAAACCTTCATGAAGGAGGCCAGCACTCTTGCTCCCTAGCTCCCTGGGAATTCCGGTTACTGATGACCTGTGGGGTCGAAGGGTCTGCCTCCGCCCCCGGCTCCGCCCTCCCTGGCTCCACCCCCTCCCCAGCTCCGCCCCCTCCCTGGCTCCCCTCTCCCCGCCTTGGAGGTGTCTGTGGACGACACCGGGGCTTTGACTTGGAGATAGAGATGAACACCAAAATCCCAGTCTCAAGTCCCAGTCCCTGCTTTGAACTGGATTATATTGCAGTGTGGACTCAGGGCCCTTCACAAAGCCATATAACCCAGAATATCCAGGCAGGAAACCCCACAAAACCTGCTTTGAACTGGATTATATTGCAGTGTGGACTCAGGGCCCTTCCACACAGCCATATAACCCAGAATACCTGCTTTGAACTGGATTATAGAAGTCCACACTCATATAATCTGGTTTAAAGCAAATAACATGGGGTTTTATTCAGATGTGTGGAAAGGAAGTCAAATAAGAAGCCAGGGCCCTTCCGCACAGGCCTATAACCCTGAATGATAAGGCATAATATTCATGCTGCCTCTGCTAATAATAATAATAATAATAACAACAACAACAACAACAGGTTCCTGGAGTAGGAGACCTCCAAGGGCCATCCAGGGCCATCCAGTCCAATCTCCTTCTGCCATAAGGGGAAAACACAATCAAAGCATTCCTCACAGATGACCATTCAGCCTCTGATGATAATAATAATAATAATAATAATTACAATGGGTTCCTAGAATAGGAGACCTCCAAGGGCCATCCAGTCCTACCTCCTTCTGCCATAAGGGGAAAATACAATCAAAGCATTCCTCACAGATGACCATTCAGCCTCTGATGATGATGATGATAATAATATTAATATTAATTACAATGGGTTCCTAGAATAGGAGACCTCCAAGGGCCATCCAGTCCAATCTCCTTCTGCCATAAGGGGAAAACACAATCAAAGCATTCCTCACAGATGACCATTCAGCCTCTGATGATGATGATGATGATGATGACGACGACGATGATAATAATAATATTAATTACAATGGGTTCCTAGAATAGGAGACCTCCAAGGGCCATCCAGTCCTACCTCCTTCTGCCATAAGGGGAAAACACAATCAAAGCATTCCTCACAGATGACCATTCACCCTCTGATGATGATGATAATAATAATAATATTAATTGCAATGGGTTCCTAGAATAGGAGACCTCCAAGGGCCATCCAGTCCTACCTCCTTCTGCCATAAGGGGAAAACACAATCAAAGCATTCCTCAGCCATATTGAATCAAACTTGGCAGACTAAACTCTCATGAGAGCAACAGAAAGTACTGAACCTTGAGTTTGGGAGTTGTAGTTCTCCTCCATCCAGAGAGCACTGTGGACTCAAATAATGATGGATCAGGACCAAACTTGGCACGAATCCTCAGAAGAGGAGGAAGCCGAAAAGGAAATGGATGAGCACCCCTCCCTGCGTGCTCTGAACTCGGCCCCACCCCTTTTTGCTCTGGCCACACCCCCTCTCGCTCAGTGCACTCTCTCTCTCCTTCCCTCTTTCGTTCAGGTGGTGGAAGGGGGAAGGAATGAAAGGGGGAAAGAGAGAGAGAAGGAGGGAGGGAAAGAGAGAGGGGGAGGGAGCGAAGTAGTAGGAGGAGGAAGGGAGCCTGCTGCTGCTCCCTGCCCTGCCCCTCCCCCCCTCCGCCGCGAAAAAAATAAATAAAAAATATTCAAAAAAATATTCAAAAAAATAGGAAAAAATATTTTTTTTAAAATCTTAAAAAGCAGATATCTTGCAGGTGGGTAGGGGGCTGTGGGGGAAGGGGCTGGGGGTCCGTATACGGCCCGTGGGCCACCAGTTGGACCACCCTGGCCTAGATCTTTCAAGACTCCAGATCTCACATGATGTCTCCTGAGACTTTCAAATTTGTGTGGCTGAGATTTTGGCAGGCCTATACAACTCTACCAACTTCCTGGTTGTCCATTTCTGGCTGAATCTTCAGTACTTCCCATCCTTCTTCCCTTGGTACCTTCATAACTCTCACACGATTTCCCGAAGGTGTTTATTTTTGACATGATGGGGAGTGGGGGGTGGTGGAGGTGGAATGGATTTTTTTCATTATTGAAGCCTAGAGTTCCTGGAGTTTCACCAACTTTTTTTCTGGACTGGTCCTATTTGCCTATTTGGTTGTTGCATATCATTATACTCCTTGCACATAAAGAGCTACTGTAACACTACTGGCAAATATACAAAAAGGAGGAGACACTAGATATTATTTAAATTGGGAAGAGAAAAGCTCTGCACCAGGATGGCTGGTGTGTGTACGGAGGAGAAGGTTTGGATATATGCAGATTGGCTCACCTCCAATTGCCCTTGTTTTGATTGATTCACCAATTGGTACATTTTGATAAGCATTGCTAGATGTTTCCAAAACACAAACTGCTTCCTATCCTGCTTTGGAAGGTTTGATCTGGACTCCAAAATGGATATTTGCCTCTTTACCTGCCATTGGTTGCCAGGGTTTTAGAGAAATAATTTACAGTTAATTTTGTGTCATTTTTTAAAAATCACTTTTTATTATGACATGTATTTGAAACAAAATGAAACAAACTTTCTATCAATTATGTGGCCTTTAAAACACATATCCTCCCCCCAATCCCACACAACCTGCCTTTTACCCTTCCCCAGAAGCCTGTTGTAATAAACTTTTAAGTGAGGAAAATGGAAGTCTTTAGGGAAGTCCACAAGATTGTGCAAGAAGGCTGGGAAACTACCTGTTCAAAGGCATTTATGAGCATTACTTACTTTCCTCAAACAAACCACTCCCTTGAGTGGAAATAATTTTCTATAGCAAGGATACTAAATCTTTCTACAATTATGGACTGGATTTCCAAAAGGTTGAGAATTTCATTCATCACTGGTCTAGAGCACAGGTACCTTTTTGCTGAAGGAGAAAGCAAAGGTAACCAATCAGGCATTTGAAAAGACTATATTGGGGGAAAATATTAATCTGTGAAGGATTGAATTGTTGTTTTTCTTTTTGCCTTCACAGCGTAGTGTTTGCTGCCCTGTGAAAAAAAAAAAAGAAAGAAAGAAAAAATACTCAAGGGGTTGTTTCATGTCTCAAAAGATCACTTCTTTCTAAATCTCTCCCTCAGATTTCCTTCCCCAGATATTTCTTCCTAAGATCACACAAACATCTGTCTTTTATCATCTTCCTTTTAACTCGATATAGAATGAAGAAAACCACTGAGGTTTGTACGTTTCTTCATTTTTTAGGTGTAAAATGTTTTTATAAGCTATACTTCTCCTGTCATTTTATTAAGACTCTTGTCAAGTACATGTTTTAGCACAATGACGGATCTTTTTCTTTCTGCAGTTCTGCAAAGTCAAACTTGTTTTGTTCAACTATTTCATGTTGATTGAAAGTTAATCTCTTCTGTTCATTTGTTCTAAGGACATATTTTCTGGGTTTCTTACTTTGCAGTCTGCATTGCCTTAATAAAATGGAAAAAGGAGACAAATACAACATGAGGAATATTCTCAGAATAGTTATAAATTATTTTATATAATAACCAAGATCTTGTATGGAGCACTTAGTAGTAGTAACAACAACAACAACAAAAACAACAACAATACTTTGATTTATAACCCACCCTTTCTCCCCAAAGGGATTCAGGATGGTTATAGCAACAATATCATAGCTACATTCAATTTCAAGATCCAGCTCTTTAAATATACTTGTTGTTTTATTTGTTCA